>JACEVL010000822.1:195000-394992 GCA_020284085.1 Aporrectodea caliginosa
ATCATGTTTTTGATCAATTATTGGTCATACGTGGATTTCGCTAGTCAGTTTTCATTTTTTTGGACTTCTAATGTGACCGCTAGTGTGTTTGGAATTATTTTTCTCTGTCACTGTCGTTTTTGAGTGTTTTTGCGGTGTTAAGATCCTTTTTTAAAGTCGTTTATGGCGGAAGTGGTGTTAGGGGTTTCAGGCTACTGGCAGGCCAGTATCAAGTTCCAGGTGGAAAGGCCAAGAGTAAATGGAATGACACTGACCATTCTAATGCTACGATTTTCTATGACCAAATGCTGAGGAATGTCGTTCTCCACAGACTCTGTTTGCATGATGTTCGGACTCAATGTCTTCTACCAGTGGCGGCGTCAGGATGTTAGGTCCTTCCTTTCTCCCCTCCTCTCTGGCATTGGTAGTGATTTCCCACTTTTGTTTGGGGGGTTGAGCCGCCGATAGGGGGGCTTTAGCCCACCCTAGCCCCATGCTGGCGCCGCCACTGTCTTCTACCCTATGCTTGATGTTGGGATTCTTGTGTTGCAGGCTCCGTCCTCGCCTGTTGTTGCTCCTCTTCTTCAATGCTACCAGGAATTTTCAGAATGTTGTCTACTCTCAAGTTTAGATAGGAATCCATTGTTTGGGCTCTTCGTGTCGGCAGGTGCTCGCCAGTTGGGACTGCCACTGTTATCTGAGTACCATTCGCATACTGGTTAACATTTTGTTCTTAATGACCTTAACTTCATTTAGGTTGGTGCAGGCAGTACTTTTTTGAGGTACTTAAGGCTCCATAGTAGGTGCCTGGATACATACATGTGCGCATACATGAGTGTCTGCAAATATTCATGTTATATTTTAGAAATGTATTTGACAAGCCAGAAATCCAATGACATCATTTTTCTCTGTGATGTTCCTTGTCCTTTACATGTCTTATGTTCTTTAAAGCCCAGTCCTATTTCTTTGTTAATCATCCAATCTAGCACCATCGTTGCCATTTTGGAGGCTTATTTATTACTAATGAAATTTGAATAGTTTCATTCACTTGGGATTGGTTTCATCTTACAGGCGAACCTCCAAGTTTTATTAGAACAGCAAGTCCTTTCCTGAAGGTCGCTGAGGGCGGTAATGTAACATTAACGTGTCGAGTATTTGGTGCACCTAAGCCAACAATCGTCTGGAGATATTCAGCAACAGCTGAACAGGTTCTGACAGGTGAAAGATTTGTACAGCAAAGCACTGGAGACCTACTGATAAAAGATAGTTGTTTTTCTGTCTTTATTGCAAGAGATTTTCTATGATTTGATGTTTGCGAAACTGTTATTATCAGTGCTGTTTGCTTAAGGATCTCGTTAATTATATCGAATTATGGAAGACTATGAAAGTTTAACGACGAGCTGCATTGGTTGAAAGTCAATGTTAAAACAGTATACACTCATCATTAAAGAATGTTTTCCTGCAGACAAAATTGAAATTGTAGCCAAATTTAATAAAATGTGAATAGAACTCAAGCATATAAAAATAATTGAGTTAAAATGAAAGACAACAAAGGATAATCAGAAAGTAATGTTAAAACAGTATACACTCATCATTAAAGAATGTTTTCCTGCAGACAAAATTGAAATTGTAGCCAAATTTAATAAAATGTGAATAGAACTCAAGCATATAAAAATAATTGAGTTAAAATGAAAGACAACAAAGAATAATCAGAAAGTAATGTTAAAACTTAACAAACCAATTACCTGGTAATAATGTATTTTAAACATATATCACAATTGTTATTTTAGGATTCTCTTTTGAGTGCAATTTAAACGAATGCCTGCACAAGTTTGGCATTTATTAGTGATTTATAATCTAAGTATGATATGCGTTTTAGTCTAGTGGGTAGCTGAAATGTCAAAACAAAACACCAATGGTTCAAAACCCTAGCAGAACAGAAATATAGTTCTGGATTTTTGTTCCACTTTTAGTGCCTAGCAAGCACAGCTGTAATTGTGTACTCAACCACATAATGTCAGTGAGAAGATTAAATAGTGAGGGACAGCACTGGTCACCTGAACTTCCGTTCCTGGCTCCTCTGCCTCTGCCTCCACCTCCTTCTCTTTTCTAATATAAGCTAACAAAATATTTTATCACATTTGTAAGGATTTCACAGCTACAAGTTCATTGGAACACAGCCTGTGTGGATCGTCGAGAGATCCTGAAGGAGTAGGTTATGCTTTTCGTTGTTCTACAGATTCTTTTTCTTCTTCTATGATCTTAAACTTTGCTGATTTACAGGGACTCGTAAAAAAGGACAGTGGGCAGTATGTGTGTGAAGCAAGCAATAAATTTGGTACGGATTCGGTCCGTGTTGGGCTAATTCTTCGAGGTAAGCCAGTTATTGTTACTGCTTTGCATACGTTTGTACCTCAGTACATACATGCAAATATACACATACTTACACCGATCCAAGATATACATACATACTGGTACTTGCATAATTATATCCATAAAGTATAACATGCTTGATTACCTGTTACTTTTTGTGAATTTTTTATTTAGTCTTTATTTCTTAGATTTTGGATTCAGTAGATAATTTGTTTGTTATTGGAAGCAGTGGGGGAAACCCAATCTGCCTGCAAGCTACTACATATTGCAGGTAGGAAATGGCTTAGAGTCAGCTAGTCTTTTATCAATCAAACAAGCTGTTTTAATTCTCAACTGTTTTCAGAAAGGACGGTAATCACGAACGGTCCTAAAGACCAAGTTGTAAAAGCTTATTCTACCGTCATTTTTCCATGCAATGCTAAAACGGATGCTTTGGAATCCTCAAACCTTGTGATTGAATGGCGTGTAAATGGTGAAAAGATTGACTACACACGTCGTCCTCACTTGGAGCACAACAAACACAACAATTCACTTATAATCACCGGGGTTGAAGCTTCTGATTCGGCCAGCTACACTTGCCATGCAGACAATGGGGTTGACCACACTGATGCCACAGCTCGTCTGGTTGTTCAAGGTAAGCTGATATCAATTAATTAATTATTACTGAGAGATATAGGGGTCGTCCATTAATTATGTCAACAAAATAGGGGAGGGGGTTTGGAAAAGTTTGACAGTTGTTGACAGGGGAGAGGGTTCGGTTCAAGTTGACGTCAACAAATTTTTCCCAATGAATCCCCAAAAAGGTAGCGAAAGAGTAAATGTTGACATAATTTTTTGGGGTCCGTCAATGTTTGACAGTTGTTGACAAGGGGAGGGGTCAAAAGGCCTAAAATTTGTTGACATACTTAATGGACGACCCCATACAGGATTTTCTTTTCTTGGAAAAAAGCATAGCCTGGCTATTAATTGCTCTTGTGAAAACTGAGATTACTGTGTTGTTCCAAAAAATCTGATAACTAGCAGCACTGAAATACAAGGGCATCCTGGTTTTTCGGCGACTTGTAGTTGCATCTTAAAGTTCGTCTCAAAGCAACTCTTTCCTATATGGACTGCGACTGTGATTGTTTTGGTGTTCCAATTTACTTGAATTCATTATGTATATATTGAGTTTTTGTAAGGTTCTTTCTGCTGATGAAGGTGTTTTATTCCAGACAGTGGGTGACAGTGAGCTGACAGCACAGACACCAAAAGCCTTACCATCAAACGGTTGACAAAGCTTCAGGGGATCGCTGTATACTGATTTTGACAGTTTGCTTGTATTCTAGAGCTTCCACCAGACCCTAGAAGAACTGTGACTGGACACACACTGTCGTACACCAGAGTTACGAAATCCGACATCCAGGTGATACAGTCCAATGCCAGCAACACTCGTGGATATATATTGGCCAATGCTTACATCAGTGCTCTTGGTGAGTTAAAGAGCTCCGGAGAAGTGTAGTCATGGAAGTGAATTGTTATGATTTTGTAAGGAACAGATGAAGTGTGACAGGTGGTAGGTGGAAGAGAACAGTAACGAAAGATGGATGTATGTATGGGTGAGTATTGGGTGAATGGATGGCCTGAAGGATATTGATTGATCTATAGTGGCACACATGTTGAAGTGAAGTTGTATAATACAATACAATTCAACTGTATTTGATATTGTCCTCCTTCCAAAGTTCGGAAGTGCACATGACCATACGACAGGACAATGATGGAGCAGAGCAACGGGCGAAGCTCGAACCCGTACTCTCCACTTCATAAGGCAAACGCTCTGACCAATCGGCCACACCAATCAGAGGCGCTCACAGTGCGAAAGACCCAGAGAAAAGAAAGTTGTTTTGAGACAGCGGGAAAGAGGCACTTGGAGTTGGAGTACCAATCATTGAACAGCGAAGAACGTGTCCATGCTCCATGGACCAACGAAGGCAAAAGCTCGACTTTTGGCCATGGCAGTCCTTACCTGCGGAACAAGGGGATCATGCCGTTTAACGGAGCGTAGTGGACGAAGAGAGGAGGCTGAAGTCGGCAGGCGGATGAAGTCACGAAGATACTTGGGCGCTAGGCCAGAGTACAACCGGTAAATTTAAGTAGGAACCTTAAGCTGAATTCGAGCAGTGAGGGGGAGCCAGTCAAGGTGGTCAAACATGAAGATGAGATGTGGGACGAGCAAGGGCAACGCGTTATTAGTCTGACCGATGCATTTAGAACAGACTGGAGAGGGAGAGACGGATGCCAAACCAAATGAGCTGAGTCTTAATTGGATTCAGTGAGATCCGGTTGGAACTTGAAGACATCGAGAGGTGCAAGTACTGATCGCATAATTGCGATCAGTACGAGCAACAGGGAGGGCCATGAACGAACGACTATACGTCATCAGCATAAAAGTGTTCAGCTCACGAGTGTTTGGAGAATATGGCAGGAATGTCAGCCGTATACAATAGGTAGAGGAGAGGACCTGAGTCCTGGTGACACCAAGTTTGACCACGAGCCAAGGGGTTCTAGTGTCTCAACAGATTTGGGTGCGGCCAGTGATGCAAGACCGAAGCCACAGAAGAGGGACCTCAGATGCCACAGGAGGTCTTCGAGACCTCCAGTGGTGAGGTCTCCCCTCTTCTCTGCTTCGGTCTTAAGTGTTACCACTCTATAAAAATAAAAAACCAAGTTCGGACAATAAAAAACCCAAGAAAACCCAAGTTGAGCGACATAGCAAACTTTCGAAACATTAAAGGGATAATAACAAAATAAATCGTATATTCTAAATTATAAGTATTATAATGTAATGCAATTAAACCGGTTTTGAATATAAACTTCTTGTTCTATGTTTTATCTATTGGTCAAAATTTTAAATTGTTAGTGGAATGTTTCTATCAGTGAATAACTTCTTTGTCGAATGATACAGACCTTCTCCAGTTGAGTCTTAAACCTCAATGCTGTCAAACAACATCAACAACTTTGCAGTTCTTTTCATCATAGTACATTACTACAGCTGCCAACATTCGAGATATTGATATGTCTGTGCTCTCATCGATTATGAGTGAAAATGTTTAATTCTGGCAAATTTTTGTGATATCTTGTTTTTCTTCTCTTGCAATTCCATCCTGCATAACACATGATGCTTTTCTTTGTTTCGTTTGTATGGATTTAGCAGTACTACTGTCAGGAAACATTTGTTTCATAACTTCAACAAGATGGTCTGCCTGAATAAATGGCATTTTGTGCTCGGCCATGAATGCAAAAAGGAGTTCGGCTTTGGCCACTTGTTCTCTTATCGAAGGTGCCTTGGGAGTTACAAAGAACGTCTTTATTATTCGTCATGTGTTTTCTTAATTCAAAATTCTTGGCATGTTTCTGTGTCATTTTGTGCGATAACAGCGACGATTTGTCACATACCTTGCATCTGACCACGAACCTGTCTTTAGAATCAGCTTCAATCCAATCCTTGAGCTGGAGATCTTGAAGCTAATTGTTATTAAATGGCTGCTGATACCATGATTTAGATTTTTTTAGCTGGATATGCTGCACTAGTAGCCTAACATTAGTACCATTGCTGCTACTACGTTTGTTGACTTTGTTTTTCTTTTCATCATAGTCTGAATTGCTGGAATTATCACTTCCATCACAGATTCCAATATTTTAACTTTGTTTTAATGTTTAAAGTTAAAAAATAAAATATTTTAGATTTTAGTTTTTTTTCCTATGACCGATAGGCCCTATGAGCGATGGTCCATAATATTATGACCAATCTCCTATAACCAATCGTCCTATGACCGAATAATATCTTTTCTTTAATTAAGCGTCTGACAAACGCACTGCGCTGTACATTCACATGTTATGACAATTAAACAATTCACTAGAACACAAATGACAGGAGACATAAATCTTAACGACTACATTACTGTCTGTGTGGATTAATTAGCCTACATATAATGGTTTCTGATATTCGACACACTATCGCTCATGTCTGTTGTGGATCCTATACAATGACATGTATACCAAAACGCACTTGCTGAGCTATTGATAACTAATTAATAATTAATTTACTAAGTAGCCTTTACTTGTATAGACCACCCCAAATGCATTATATCATCTGCAACAATTGCGTACATAGTTGAAATAGATTTTGACTGGTGCAGATAATATAGACATACATATACAGTATACACAGTTGTGAACGTAGACTTGTGCAACTAAATATCACTAAAGATACACCGAGTAACTAAACTACTATTTATTAAAGAGTTAAGTTTTAATAATAGGTACCATCATGGGATTTTCTCTCTTGCGAAATTATTGTCATCACGCAGATGTTGCAACAGCTGATGAATACCGCGGCTGGGGAACTACGACATTTCTGGATGCTGTTAAAACTGTACGCCTTGTTATTGGATGTAAATCACGATATGTAACGAAAGGCGGTCAGCTCTGTTTAAATAAGGATTGTTACACCTTTTGTTCTGAGACTACAATGTTGTTTTTTTGCAATTTTAACTGAAAATTTATATAGCGCTAACTAAAGAAAACCTAAGCTGAGACACTCGAATCGTCAAATAGAGTTTAATAGAGTAGACTATACTCAACTGTCATCCCTCTGCTAACATTGTAAACGGGTATCCCTAACTTAGCGGGACTTCAGTCCCTTCTGGGAACCCGATTGTTTCCCTTAAATGTTAATAAGATAATCATGTGATCTGTCTGTTTTAATTTCCATACTTATGATCGTTGATTATGATTATTCTGGATCACTACTTGTAAACTATTCTATGGAAACAATAAAAGGATTGATTGATTGATTGATTGATTGATTGATTGAATCGTCAAATAGAGTTTAATCGTCAAATAGAGTTAATCGTCAAATAGAGTTTAATCGTCAAACAGAGTTTAATAGTCAAATAGAGTTTAATCGTCAAACTAAACCAGACGCTAGCTATCTTCTTTAAGTTCTCTGCCCTTCGGCAGGTTCCAACTTCCAATGACGCCACTCTTCTCTGTGCTGTGCTTTTTCCTTTAGTTCGCTGTATCCGTCGGTCATCCATCCCAGCATCATCTGCCTCGGTCTTCCTCTCCCTCTTTTCCCTTCCATTCTCCCTTCTATGATTTCTTTCAGGAGGGAGTCTCCTCTTAATACGTGCCCCACCCAGTTCTTCTGTCTTTCTCTTATTGTTGTTATTAGCGATCGCTTTTCATCAACCATTTGTAGGACCTCCTCATTCGATATATGCTCCGTCCAGCTCACCTTCTCCATCCTTCTCCAAATCCACATTTCAAAAGCCTCTAATTTCTTCATATCCTCTTTCCTGATGGTCCAGGTCTCTGACCCATACAGCGCCACACTCCATACCAGTGTTTTGACCAGTCTTTTCTTTAGGCTTTTGTTTAATCCTCCTCTCAACAATTCTCCTCTTTTCATAAATGCATCTTTTCCCAGGGCTATTCTTCGTTTCACATCGTTGTGGCTCCTTGCATCTGTTGTTATCATGCTTCCCAAGTAACAAAAGCTCTTAACCTGTTCCACCTCCTCACCGTTGATTTTTATTTTCTCTGTTACATCTCCCTCCTCTCGGCTTATCTTCATACTCTTTGTCTTTCCAATGTTTATTTTCATGTTGTATGTCTTTGAGGTCAGATTTAGTTTGTCCATCATCTTCTGTAGACCTGCCTGTGTCGTCGCCAACATTGCTTGATCGTCAGCAAATCTTAAGGCTTTTATAAGTCTTCCTCCTACTTTTACTCCTTCGTCTGTCTCCTCCATTGCCTCCTGTATTAGCTCCTCTATGTATATGTTAAAGAGGAGTGGTGATAGAGGACATCCTTGTCTTACTCCCCTTCCAATTTCTCCTTCCTCTGAACATTCTCCGTCTATTCTGATCTTTACTTTCTGGTTCATGTAGAGGTTTCCTATAAGCCTTCTGTCTTTCCAGTCGATTCCTCTTCGTCTCAATGCAGTCATCAGTTTTCTCCAATCTACCCTGTCAAACGCTTTTTCATAGTCCACAAAACAGATGTAAACCTCTTGTCCATACTCTAAACTTCTTTCTGCCAGAACCCTCAATGATCCGATAGCGTCTCTTGTACCCCGACCCTTTCTGAACCCAAATTGATCTTCTCCTAATCCTTTGTCAGCATCTACCTTTGCCTGTATTCTTTTTGTTATTATTTTCAGCATAATCTTGGCTGCCGCTAGCTATAGTTAGTCTATAATTATGAGTCTTAGACATTTAAGAGTCATAATCATATTTCTGCCAAAGACATTTGAGAGTCATAGTCATATCTCTGTCAATGGCATCTAAGACTCATAATTATAGACGCTAGCTATAGTTAGTCTATAATTATGAGTCTTAGATGCCATTGACAGAGATATGACTATGACTCTCAAATGTCTTTGGCAGAAATATGATTATGACTCTTAAATGTCTTTGGCAGAAATATGATTATGACTCTTAAATGTCTTTGGTGAAGACATGACTATACTCTTGAATGTCATTGGCAGAGATATGACATGACTCTTAAACGTCACTGGCAGAGAAATAGCTATGACTATATATATATATATAATATATATATATATATATATATATACAGTACATTGGCAGAGATGTGACTATCAATACAGGCTACAGCTGCTGGTAGTGGCAGCGCTTTGAAAAAGTTCCACCACATGTCACAAATATTCCAACCGAGAGCGAACTGAAACGCATCATAGCTGGGTGTCCCGTACGGACGTCGCCCGGAAATATTGAGTTTTGAGCCGTTTTTTGAAGGAAGGAAGGAAGGAAGGAAGTAGTGTTGTTTTCGTTAACGATAACTAAAACGAAAACCTTCGTTAACGAAAACAAAAGGTTATAGTTAACTAAAACGACTAAAAAACTAGAGGAATAACGATAACGAAATAAAAACTAAAACTAATCCAGTAGAAACTAATAATAACGAAAACACTTAACGAAAACCAAAACGAAAACACATAACGAAAACCTAGCGTCTTAAGATATTCAATTTTTTGGATATACGCGTTTTATAACCAGCACTTCGTTCGGTAATCTTCCGATCTTTGGAATTTTATAAGATGTCCGAACTAAATTTAGGTGGTAGACTTAAAACTAGTGGTGTATGGGACTGTTTTAAGTATCGATTAGAAATAGATTGTAGCGAGTGAATCCTTTTTGGTGCTAAAAGCTGTATGCGGGAAAAATATTGCCAGACTCGGCGAAATAACTAAAACTAATAATAGGCCTAACTAAAACCCCTAGCATGTAAAACTAATAATAACTAAAACTAAAACTTGGCGAAATAACTAAAACTAATAATAACTGAAACACCTAGCATGTAAAACTAATAATAACTAAAACTAAAACTCAAGGCAAAACTAAAACAACACTAGAAGGAAGGAAGTCAATTTGAGCTACGAAGAGAGAGTGGTAGTCGATTCCAATCCGTGAGGGCAGAGGCCTGGAATGCACGCGAGCCTGTGACTGTTCTGCATCGTGTCTCAGCTATCTCAGATCCGTACTTGATCGCAGGCAATGAGGAGGGATGCAAGCTGTCTCGTGATTATCCACATAATTTATTTTGTCCAAAAGACGATCATTTGCATGGATGTACAGCATATTGTCAATAGACCTAATTGTCTACCTCTTCAGTTGGTTGCCTCGTAATACTAAACTTCGGTACCGTATCTTTCGTAAATAATATATATATAATTAGGCCCGCCTAGTGGGAGACTAATACTGTAACTGTAGATTTAAACTGATCTATGCATCAGTGGTTAAATTCAGCCGGTTCTGAGATCCGTGCACTTCGGAATTGAGATTCGCCACCTAAAAGAGTAGACCGGTCCCATGAATGTGTTTCAGTTACACCAATCGATCACACGCAGTGTTAGAGACATTATTTTTTCTGATTATCCGAATAGCAAATAGAGAATAGACACTCCATATCAGATGTAGATTTGCCAGATAGGCTTAAGCTTTTGATTTGTACAGGTCTGTAGATCCACCACCTCTCGATTAGCAATTTAACCACTATAACGTGTAATATTCTGGCGGAAAAAGATAATGCTAGATTAAGATTAGTAACAAGTGACCACAAAAATTAAAACTACTACTACTACTACTACTACTACTACTACTACTACTACTACTACTACTACTACTACTACTACTACTACTACTACTACTACTACTACTACTACTACTACTACTACTACTACTACTACTACTGCTACTGCTACTACTACTACTACTACTACTACTACTACTACTACTACTACTACTACTACTACTACTACTACTACTACTACTACTACTACTACTACTACTACTACTACTACTACTACTACTACTACTACTACTACTACTACTACTACTACTACTACTACTACTACCACTACTACTACTACTACTACTACTACTACTACTACTACTACTACTACTACTACTACTACTACTACTACTACTACTACTACCACCACTACCACTACCAGTATACCACTACCACTACCACTACCACTACCACTACCACTACCACTACCACTACCACTACCACTACTACTACTACTACTACTACTACTACTACTACTACTGCTACAAGTAGTATGTAACAACAGCAACAGCAACAGCAGCAGTAGTAGTACTATTCGTCTTCTTCTTCTTTTATCGCTTTTTAAATTCTTATTATTTGATTGATTGATAGCGTGCGTGTGTGCGTACATGCATACATGTAAGCCTTGCAAGGACACACTTTGTCGAGTTTCGGCGTATAGTAAATTCAGACCCTACTGGGTAATTGATGGTCATTCACGCATTTGTCGACATGTTTGATTGGAGGATAGCGTGCGTGTAAGTGATAGCAAGGAAGTTCCTTAATTTTCCAGAAAGAGGAGAAAGAAGGTAAAGGAGCAGAAAGAGGAAGGTGTATGGGAATAATGCAGATGATTAGAAGTAGAAAAGAGGAGGAAAAAGACCAGCAAGAGTAGTGTCGCGACTTTGACTCCCACAGGCGATCACACGCACTGTCGTTAGGATACGAGTATATGGTGATTTACCTCGGTGGCAACTAGCTCAGGATTCGAACCCTGTCGGTATTGCTCAGCAATACTGCTCTTCGCTTTATTCGTAGAGTAATTATACACCGAGTTGCTGCGATAATAATATTGATGACTGTTTCTCAGCTAGTGGCGGCGCTACCATGTGTCGCGGCAGGTAATTTGACCTGCCTATTTTACTCTTGAACTGCCTTATGAGCTGCCTACTTACTACGCACTGCTGTGTAAAATTCTTTGGAATTTTTAATATCTTCTTTACATTTAAAGCATGAACTTCTGTCCCATAAGATCACTAGTGCAAATTATTAGATCTAAACTACTTTTCTACGTTTTACCTAGTAGGTCAGTAGACTCTAAAATTGAAATGCTTAAGTATCCTTTTCCGCCGTTGCGAAAGAAATATGTGGAAATAAATATATGTTGTCGATTTCTTCGCGAAACTAACCTGCTGCCTACTTACTACGCACTGCTGTGTAAAATTCTTTGGAATTTTGTTTACGAATTGCATCGCTGTTATATACATTAGCAAAGAATAATAACAATGAGATGCTGCAACATTGAAGATTTCTTCGAAAATAAATCAAGCTCAAACATTAATTTCTTCGACCCGCTCAACAGCTCCCATGTCCCTGATGCGACTTGCTGAAATTGTATAACTGGGTCCGCCACTGTGTATATGACCACCCCAAATGCATTAAATTGTTTGCAACATTCATTCATTCATTCATTACGAAGATTTATATAGCTCCCTTCAAGAGGCGCTATATAAATATTATTTATATTATGATATTGTTATTGCGTACATATTTAAACTAGGCTTTGACTGGCGCAGATAATGTAGACTTACATACAAATAGTTGTGAACGTAGACTTGTATTCTAAATATCACTAAAGATACATCGAGTAACTAAACATTTATTAATTTAAAGAGTTAAATTTTAATAATAGGTACCATTATGGGATTTCCTCTCTTGCGAAGTTATTATCCTCACGCAAAGGTTGCAACAGCTGATGAATACCGCGCCTGGGAAACTGCGACACTTATGGATGCTGTTAAAACTGTACGCCTTGTTATTAGATGCAATTTGTGTTCAAGATTTCCACTATATTACCGGTATCGTCAGCAAGCATGATGCAAAAGCCGCGTAAGCTATAAATACGTCAAGTGTCATAAACCTTCTAAATTATTAGGTCATTGGGTGCTGTTTATGGAAGCACCATAAATTCCTGAAATAGTTATAGGTCAATGGGCGCGTTTTATGGACCTCCTCCGTTCGATGTGTTTCTTCAGGAGTTCTGTTGCGCCTTCCCATCTGGAATCAAGCGCGAAATGATGAGGTCTTTGACGATAAATTTTAATGGGAACTCACTAGCGACTCAAAATGTTCATCTGTGGACGATGATCCCAAGAGAGATCCCGGTCGGTGCTAATCGCCTTGGTTCCATTACCAATACTTTTCTGGCTCCCACACGCATACTTTAGCCTACTGGTAGGAACCTATTGATAATGGCATATACCCTACTGGTGTATCTTAGGACTGGAAATAACCTATAATACCTTAAATATGCATCAACGATCATGTTATGATTTTATTATAATAATGTTATTGTTGCTGTTATTGTTGTTGTTGTTATTATTGTTATTATTATTGTTATTATTATTATTATTATTATTATTATTATTATTATTATTATTATTATTATTATTATTATTATTATTATTATTATTATCATCATCATCATTATTTTATTATTATTAATATTAATATTATTATTATTAGTAGTAGTAGTAGTAGTAGTAGTAGCAGCAGCAGCAGACATCATCATCATCATCATTATCATCATTATCATCATTTTTAGGCAGAGGCATTATCATTGTTATTAACAAATTATATAAACGACGACTACGATTACAACGACGATTATAAGTAGTAGTAGTAGTAGTTGTTGTTGTTGTGGTTGTTACTGTGGTTGCTCTGCTGCTGTTGTTTTTGCTGTAGTTGTTATTATTGTTGTTGTCCTGTTGTAGCAGCAAGACAAGCAATGGAAAAGGCAGATACGGATGTGAAAGATGAGCGAGAGATAGACAGAGAGCGGCAGGCAGACAGAAACAGACAGACAGAGACAAAGACAAAGACAGAGACAGAGGCGAGGAGACGGCGAAATAGTTAGAGAGGAGCAGAGACAGGTAGGTCTAACCTATTTCCGTTGCATTTCTCTCGTTTATTTGCCTTCTATTGACAATTTTCTAGGTATCCTTAAAACCGTTAGACTTGAGATATCCATTGAATGAACACAAGAATCTGACTTCTATCGGAAAATACTGACCACAGCTCTAATGCGACGCTAAGCTGGAAACCACTTCAGTTCGGTAGACAGCGGAAGGCACCCCCTTACCCATAGAACGTATGGCAACGGAAATTGCTCTAGCAACAGGAAAGCATCTGTCGGAACAGAGGACGGAAATCATAAATTACTGTCGCTATATAAATAAATGATATGGATGGATGGCAAACGGGAATCCGCAGGATTGGGAGGTTTACGACGAACTTAGAGGAAGGAGGGATTGGAATGAATATGTCAGGAAGGAAGCAACACAGAGATGGGGAAAGACAAGGGGAGACTGTAATGGAGAGAGTCATGGCGGAAGGAGAAGAGAGAGTACGGGATACAGACAGGAACCGAAACGACTGGGATGGAAACAGAATAGGAGGGAAAGAGGCAAGGAGAATGGGGGAGAGGGAGACAGACAGACAGACAGTCAGACAGAGAGATGGAGAGATAAACTCTGGAAGGAAAACATGATAAAGGAAGGGACAGAGACTGGATTTCCCTCCCCTCTTGGGAGGGGAAATCCAGCAAGGGATTATTACTAGTTTCTGTCACACAAAAATGGGACTATAAAAAGCCGGAAGTTTCGACTACGCTTTGGTCAAACCAACGCAGAAAGTCTAAAGGCGGTCATACACCGATCCACTAACTTTTATGATTTTCACTACATCATTTAGAGCAATTATATAGCGCCCTTTCTAAGCAGTAACCTTACAATGGACCCGCAGGGCCCGCAACTGCAGATGGGCCCGGACCCGAATCTAAAAAGAGCGGACCGACTAAGAGCTTGATGAAGTACGGTCAGACACAAAAGACCAAATAAAATAATAAGTGTTAATTGATGGCATTTAAGTAGTCTACAATATAGTTCTCCACCGATCCTACCCATCCCACTGGTAAAACTGATCAGATAGGGTGTCTATATGGCCGCCTTAGGATTGTAGCGCTGTCAAAGAAGGAATGGCCGTTTTACAGTTCTTCTACAGGGATTGTTAAGAGGGTTTAAGAGGCCCGAGGCGTCTTTCATGTTCGAACAAGAAGCGGAGACTGAGGAAATGGCCATCCTCTATTCCACCTTGCCTAAGCCCTTCCCCCTTCCTCATTCAGTCTGACCGTCCCTTCCTTCCTTCCTTCCTCCATCCCTTCCTTCCTTCATCCCTCCGGATATCAGCGACACAACAGACTTCATACATTGCGTCAGCTTCCGCTATGGTTGCAATATCCCCCTTTGGTCAAACCGACGCAGAAGTCTAAAAGCACTCATACACCGATTCACTAACTTCTATGACTTTTACTACATCATTTAGACCAATTATGTAGCGCCCTTTTAAAGCAATAACCTTACCATGGACTGACAGGGCCAGCAACTGCAGATGGGCCCGGACCCGAATCTGAAAAGAACGGACCGACTAGGAGCTTGATGAAGTACGGTCAGACCCAAAAGACCCATTTAAGTAGTCTACAATATTGTACTCCAGCGATCCGAGCAGTTCCAACTGGTTATACGGATCAGATAGCGCAGTTTATACGGCCGCCTTAGAATTGCAGATTTGTCAAGGAAGGAATGGCCGTCATATAGATCTTCTACAGAGATTGTTAAGAGGCCTTAATAGGCCCGAGGCGTAATTATTATTCGAACAAGAAGCGGTGATTGAGAAAGTGGGCATTCCTCTATTCCTCCTTGCCAGCCCTTCCTCTCTTCCTTATTCTCCGACCTCCGTTCCTTCCTCCATTCCTTCCTTCCTACATCCCTTCCTTCCTCCATCCCTTCCTTCTTCCATCCGTTCCTTCCTCCATCCCTTCCTCCATCCATTCATCCATCACTTCCTTCCTCCATCCCTTCCTTCTTCCATCCGTTCCTTCTTCCATCCGTTCCTTCCTCCATCCCTTCCTCCACCCCTTCCTCCATCCCTTCCTTCCTCCATCCCTTCCTTCCTCCATCTCTTCCTTTCTCCCTTCCTCCCTCCGGATTTCAGCGCCACAGCAGGCTTCATACATTGCATGAGCTTCCGCTATAAGGTTGCAGTAGCCTAGGCCTATATGATGGCCGAAATGAGTCTAATCTAATCTAATCTAAACTAATCTAAACTAATCTAATCTAATGTTATCTGGAAACTTCTATAGCGCCATTGTATTTATACAAAATACGGTGGTCGATCAACATTGATAACAACCTCCAACTGTACGCTAGCAGTTAGTTTATCAAATCAAATCAAATCAAATCATTTTTATTGACCTTCAAGAACAAAAATTGCGCAGTTTATACCTGAATTAATTGTCAGGAATAATTTCATAAGATCTTCCGTAGGCGTTAATAATAATTATTATTCAACATTATTGGAAGTGGGCCTAATAACTAGGCCATAACTCTGTTTATTGGATATTTGTACAGCAAAATGCGATTAGCAATTGGTTAATAAAGAATATACTTCCTTCCTTACTTACTTCCTTATTTATTTATTAACTTAATAATCTCAATCTGCATCGCATAAATATTAAATCGTTGCAAGTGCAGACGAGGTTTTGTTTGTCACATCAGCTGATATAAAAATCTTAACTTTCATGTGTTCCACCTTAACTTATAGACGTTGAAAACTTGAAACTGGCGAAGAATGGAGTGAGTGTTTCATGGCTTCCTCTGTCAACGCCTAACCGAAAGATAATACGTCACCGAAGCAGTGCGCATGTGCGACGTCTGACGACATCGCATTCAGAGCAACAGGAAGTCATAACTGTTTCATGTACGAGGCACATAGGACTGTTTGCAGAAAACTTACAGAATCTTGTTGCGAAATGTTTACCCTTCAACTACATCGCAGACGAGATAATGCCACGAAGACAATATTGTTCAATTACCCTAGCTGTGAGAAATAATGTGCGACTCAGTGACTCGATGTTTCCGTCATGTATATAAATATATTATATATATATATATATTATATATTATATACATATATATATATATATATATATAGTGTGTATGATAGAGCATATGAAGACTTATGGACTCTATCACTAAGGTAACTCTTCTGGTGAGCCTAAATTGCCGATGTACGAAATAAGAACAGTCCCTCAAATTCGCCTTACTCAACCATGTTTGTCGTTAAATAGTTAAACAGCCTACTTTTGCAAAACTAGAAAAATTCACGGCAACTATTTTTCCAAGAATTGTATCTATAGTAATTGTATTTTGGAATTTTCGAGGGGGAGTATAGCGCTATTTTACTAATCGAGATGCGGTAGTAACGACTATTTTCCTAAACAATTTTGAATGGGGGTAGTAACGAGAAATTTAAATTAATTTAAGTTCCGCGCTCATCGTCGGCGCATTAAAACGTGTTTCAGATTCAATTTTTAGCGTGTTTTTACAAAAAGTGCTAGCAATGTGAAGATCACAGAAAAACAAAATTCACGATAAACAAATTCCGTGCGTGAATTCGTGACATAGGGTACCCTAATGTTGAGAGTTTCTAGAGAGCGAGAGTTGCGTCGTAGCGTGATCAACATCCGTAGGCGGACATGCGTCCTTGGCTGCCGATTGCACCATTGCTCAGCGGTCTGTTCTGTTGGTAGGTAAGATTGATGTCATCTGTCATTAATTTTGTGTTCTTGTGAATTGTTTCAATTGGGTAACCATAGACCACGTAGAACCGGTTGCGTTTCTCTAACCGGATTGTTTCAATAAAGAATGTTATTATTATTTTTATGTGTAGCCTATCGTTAAATAGTTAAACAGTTTGCAACTGCATGGAAACTATGGTTCATAATTATATATCTATAGATTGTATTTGGAATTTTATATAGCGCTACTAAATCAGATGCGCTCTCTACGCTAAACCTAAACAATTTTGAATGTTATTAAGGACGAAAATTTCATCAGTAAGTAAAACAATGCATAAAACTATCAGAATCACCAGTAGCGGGCTCAACCTAGCAAGTGAAGTCCAGTCCACGGATTGATAAACAAATTGGTGGATGACATAGGGTCTATAATGTTGAGAGTTTCTGGAAAAAGTTGCGTCGATAGCGTGAAACAACTACTGATGGTAGCGTCCTTGGTACCCGATAACACCACCGCACAGCGGTCACTCGTTGGTGGTAAATGACCCATATCCGGCTATCTCTCGAGTCGCCGGGTCCACGTAGAGCAAGTATTAGTCTCCTAACGGTTAATAATTCTAAGTAGCCTACTATCAGTGACCAACGTTTGAGGTCACTCCGAAGGCCTGTGTCGCTCCTCTTCCACCGAGGCGAAGATTACCCGGTTGTAGACGGCATACGTACATGTACAAGGTTCGTAGGTCCGAGACTCGACCGCATATCAGGAATCGCCCATCCGTCCTCATACAGTCACGTATAGGCCGCGATGATAATTATGTGGAGAAATTGCCATCCGAATCGTAGAGAGAAATGCAGCAGAAACACGAGGAATTATTCCGTCACGCAGACGCAGCCACAGTGAACTCAAACATGCAAGACATTATGGAGCAAATTCTGCTATTAGACAAAATAATCCCCCGAAATGACACGGAAGACCATTCAAGAACCGACGAAGTTACTCAGGCGAGAAAGACTCCTAATACAGTCCTATATATACATACATATATATATATATAAAATATATGTATATATAATATATATGTGCATATGAATGTGCATTTACAAATACATATGCATATATACGATTATATATATATGTCGTAGCTTACACAATACACAGCAGATTTAAACGTCCATCGTGATGTTTTATTCGCCATGATGTTGGTCTCCCATGGATTATCCGAATTAACGATTCTCCGTAGCATAATGTGTATCCTGCCTGCAATTCGTAAGTAGAATTTTTCTAAGCTATCGAGTTGCATTTGGCTATTCAAATTATATTTCCCTTACCTAGATCGCCGCTTCAGTTGTTACGTATGTGTAAATGTAGCGTAACGGTAAATCTCCTGAATTTCTCAACCCCTCACAATAGCTACGACATGGAGACCAGCTTAAACACCGGCGCTATATAAAATCTGACGTTACATTTAGCGACTTTTATCATTTACATTGAAATTCATTCAGTCATCCAGAGCAATTATATAGCGCCCAATCTAAGCGGTAGCCTTACAATGGACCCGCAGCACCATCAATTGCAGACGGGCCCGGGCACAAATCTAAGAAGAGGGGCCCCCGGCTTTAGAGCCTGATAAAGAACGGTCAGACCCCAAAGACCCATTTCAGTAGTCTACAGTATAGAAGTCCAGAGGTGAGTACATGTACACATTGGAATCCGACAATTGAAAATATTAGTCTGATTGACTAGCTTTAGACCATAGTCTACAAATTTCTTATTACAGATACAATTACAGATACAATTACAGATAGCCTACAATTACGCATGCGATTACACGTATACAACTGCATTATACAACTACACATGCAGTTACACACTCGCACTGGGAGCGCTTCTGAAAGGCTTTTGCTGTGAGAAGCGCTTTATAAATAGCCAAATACAATACAATACAATACACATAGGCCTACCATTACCATGTAGGGTGAGTGGAAGATTTAGGTAGGACCTATCAGTCTTGGCGCAGGAGGAGTAATACGAACGTGCGTAGGTTAGAATTTCCTATAATTATGTGGAATGACAACTGTGCAAATCTTTGGGCAACTGCATAATCGAGTGTCTCAGATTAGGTTTTCTTTAGTTAGCGCTATATAAATTTCCAGTTAAAATTACAAAAAACGACACCATAGTCTATGAACAGAAGGTGTAACAATACTTAATTAAACAGAGCTGACCGCCCTTCGTTACATATCGTTATTTACACGGCGTATTCTATAAGAGACCGAGTCGTCAAAAAGAGTTTAAACATCAAATAGAGTTTAATAGTCAAACAGAGTTTAATAGTCAAATAGAGTTTAATCGTCAAATTAAACCAGACGCTAGCTATAGCTAGTCTATATTTATGAGTCTTAAATGCCATTGACAGAGATAATGACTATGACTCTTAAATGTCTTTGGCAGAAATATGACTATGACTCTTATATGTCATTGGCAGAAATATGACTCTGACTCTTAAATGTCTTTGGTGGAGACATGACTATGACTCTTAAATGTCATTGGCAGAGTTATGACATGACTCTTAAACGTCACTGGCAGAGAAATAGCTATGACTGAGATATATACAGTACATTGGCAGAGATGTGACTATCAATACAGCTGGCAGTGGCAGCACTTTGAAAACGTTCCACCACACGTCGCAAATATTCCAACCGAGAGCGAACTGAAACGCATCATAGCTGCGTGTCCCGAACGGACGTGGCCCGGATCCTCGTTCCCTGTGGCATACATATGTACAGCTGCGGTCTCTGATTGCGGCCTTCCGTCTCCTGGTCAGGTAGGAAGCTGGGAGCGAAGAGCGCACAAAATGTGTTGCGGAACTGACGACTCATGCCACAGTAGATGAAGAAATTGACGGGATAGCTGACGAGGATGAATAGATTGAGGATGAGGGAAGCGGAGACTCGAGTCTGCGTCTCCAGAATCTCAACGGCAAAAGTGTTTTCCGTGATCATCATGATGAGAAAGAGCATCAGAGGGAACTCAACGAGCAGAAACACCCCAACGACCGTCACCAGCATCAGGGTGGTCGATGCGCTGTCGTGGTGGGTCCCTCTCCTTTCTCCGACGAAGGAACCTCCTACGACAGTCGCCCCGCCGGTGCTGTCACATCCCACGGAGTATTCGTAACAGCGAGAGCTGGACTGGAGCAGCGTCTCTCGCTTCAGCTGGGCAGACCGCATCGTGTGAACGAGAGCAGCGTTGAGGATGACAAGCGATAGACAGGGAAAGATGTGGATGAAAACCACGCGGAACCAGTAGTACAAACTGAAGTACAAGTCCTGGTACTCGTGTACGATTGGCGTCAAATCATAGCAGCAGGTCGTCTGATTCCTCTCGGGGTCAAGTAGCGATGGTACCTCCACCGGGAAGTATTGATACTCTGTGAATCGACACAGCTGAGAGACGACCGCGGTCACGTAGATTCCAACGACGAGTTTGACAACGTTCGACATCGTACAGAGCCTTTTCGCTCGTACCGGATGACACACGTAGACGTATCTCTGCGCCGCCAACGCCACCGTCAACCATATCGAAGCAGTGTGGAAGATTGTCGGTACGTAGTCGGTGAGACAAATGTAGGCGAAACACCAGTCGTACGGTACGTAATCGAGGTAGCGGTCGGAGGTGTAGAAGTAGATGAAACAGGGGACGGGCCAGACCCCCGTCAACGTATCGGAGATGGCCATTGCGACTAGTATGGCGTTCGTACAGTTGCGCATGTGTTTCTTTACCAGAACGGCGCAGACCATGGAGTTCGTTATGAGTGTCAGGAGAACGAAGATCGGCGATATCCCGCCGTAGATCGGAACCGATAGGGCGTTCGACTCGAGACGAAACAGGCAGAACGGTAAGTTAGATCCGTTGGTCGATTCATTCGCGAATGTTCTGCCGCTCTGAGTCGGCGATATAGTGTTGATCGATGACGCCATGTTTCTATCAAGATCCCGACTTCCGGTTTATCGATCACCAACACTGCTGATCTTTCAGACTCTCTTCTTAACGATCTCTTGTACAGAGTTATAGTTGGTAATCGGTTTTATATATCCAGTTTCAGTTTAAGTAGACCTCGAATTCCGTTTTTTTTATAACCCACCCTGCTAGTCTTTCAAGCTCTGCTTAACGATCTCTTATATAGAGTTGATGATCAGTTTTATATAATTATCCAGTTTCAGTTTGCTTATGACTGGACTTGGACTTTGAGTGTCATGTCTAATACTGATTAAGCTTGCATTCAGTTTCATGAACTATTGACCGCTTTCATATTTATAACTTCTTGTCCCATAGATTGATATCATATTCCGTTTCCTACACTTTTGATTGGTTTTAAGTTAAGTTTCAGTTCCTACTTGATAGATCTAACATTCAGCCTTACGTTCGATTGTTGTTCAGTCTTATGTTCGGTTTCACATTTATCGATCACTGAACGATTGGATTTGCTCCTTGCACCTCGTATTCCGACCGGTTTATCCGTATTTACCATCTAATCATCCATTGTTAGATATCTGCTGCTATTGATCCGATCGTTAGCTTCTGCTTCCGTTTAATCGAACATCGACACAATCACATGCTCGATCTTTTGTAGTCAATTTCAAATCACTGATGCCAGATTAAATTGAGAACCGATGATGCTGAGTTTCCTGTAGATCAGAATGTTTCGGAGATTCTGCGTACTATTTTCTGCTCGACGTAGATTGCGTTCTGGATACCAATACGTCGTTGATCCACGCTGCAACTCTTTTATCGTACTGAATGGTGTCAATCAGACGTCCGCAAATAGCGGCGAAGCTTTCTGTATACCGTGATGCTGATAGCCGCAGAAGCTGTTGCCTGGAGCTACGGATTCCAATGTCGTATTCGCTAATCTAGTCATCAGCCCTGCAGTACACGTCTCCAGGCTGTTACACGTCTACGGACCAGATGAGACTGAGACTGAAAAGAAAATGCCAAAGGGATAATGTCTTACTATCCTACAGATGCATCGTTTATAGGTTTATTTACAGTTATATTTCAGCAAACGGTGATACGATCAGAGTGGAATAATTCTGGTAATCACTGTAACTGAAGTATGCAGTTTCTGGACAAAGTTCGAATCCAGATTTCCAGTCTTGTTGACAAAACTAAATTTGGCGAAGCACATTAAGGAAAGGAAATCAGATGAAGCAAAGCAGCAACTGATTGATTGATTGATTGATTAACTGACTGATTGCAATCACTGGATTGCACTTCACTACATCTTCATTATATATTGCACAGTATCTCGATTCGCATAGTCTTTAAGATGCACTGACCTGCTATGAAAATAAATGAAGCAACTCTAGCCTGTTACACGCACATAATCTGCGCACTGGTTCAACAATATAACCCTTCAGCTACTCCTTTCTCCCTCTCCCTCTCCATTCCCTCCCATACGCCTTCTTCCCTCCCCTTCCCCTACTTCAACCTCTCCTCTGGCCCCTCCCATATCTCTCCCACATTCCTCCTCCGAAAATATCCTCTTCCCTGCCTCTCTGTCCGCTGTTTCCAGTCCCAGACCCTCGTTATGGCGAAATGGGATTGGGAATTACTTCGCACTAAATGGACCGCTGGTCGAACGTCCGCCCGTCTAACTGTACTCAGCGGTTCACTGACCACGGACATAATTATACGTATCTAAGCCCCTCATAATAGATGGATGTAAAGATGGGCGCGGATGGCATGAGAAGAGTAAATAGGACTCGAATAAATGATGAGAGCAACAGATACAGGGCACGCATCTCTCTACGCGCTCTGATTAACAATCATTGTTTAATGAATAATGATGTAGAAATTGTATCAGTGTTTAATTCTGCATAATGTTTTGCATAGCTACGCTTGAATAGGTAACGGACAACATGATTGTGAGATAGCCTAGTCTGCTAGGATAGGCTATGGGCTACGCATATGCCTATGGGTTGAACTAGGCTACGCATATGCCAACTGGGTTGAACTATAGGCTACGCATATGCCTACTGGGTTGAACTAGGCTACCCATATGCCTACTGAACACCCATGCCTCTCAGATCCTGACGATGAAAATCCGATGGTTGGTTCCACACGTATGCGTGGGCCGCCACTGGTGACTCTTCCAGCTTACTGTGCATTGTTTTGCTAATTGATGTAATACTTTCTTTCGCATTGACACTAATCATCATAATAGGCTTGCGCAGCATCTCTAGAGCTATCTCTGAGTATATATCTTGAAGAGGCGCTATATAAATTCTCAGAATAAATGAATGAATGAGTGATTGTTACAGATATGTATATGCCTACTGGGTTAGATTAGGCTAGCCTACTCAGATCGACCTATTGGGATAGGCTAGGCTATACGCATATGCCTACTGCATTAGGGTAGGCTATGCACCTGTCTAACGGGCAGGCCTATACAGGCCATAATAATCGGAAAGAATGTGTGAGAAACTCAGCGAAAGAAGAGCTTAGAGTGAATGAAACGAAGTGGAGTGAAAACAAAGTGGAGACAAACGAACACACAAGAAAACAACTTAATCCTTGACTGTAATATTGCGAACGATTTGTTCTCTATGAAGGGAACAACGCCGGAGTCCACGGCTAAGATTCACTCACTATTACTCTGGCTGCTGATGTTGAAATAACCACTAGACAATTTTTGATGGACGCAAGTAAGTAAGTAAGTAAGTATATCTTTATAAACCAATTACTGATCGCACTTTGGTGTACAGACATCTAAGAAACACAGTTTAAAAGTTTATAACATCCTAACAATCAATGTTTTGCGGATCAAGCCGTCTGCCGGAGGATTATGCAGTCATGGGTAGGCCTACGGGGACGGAAGTGAGTAGTCGGTGGGTTTTGTCCGATACCAACAGATAATCGCTTCCAATGCATGTTAAAGCCATAACACCTGCCTGCATATATTATCCCACGCAACATCTATCGTAATCGTAATCTCCCGTGCTTTTTCTAGAAAAAAGGTTCCGGAACTGAGGTACCATGAATCGATAGACGGTGAACTATAGGGGCATATTTTATGCTAATATTTGTATTTTATATATATATCTATAATTATATATATATATATCAATATCAATATATCTCCTTCAGGCTTGAATTAGGAGATATATCGATATTGATTTTTATAAAATAGAAATATTGGCATGAAATATGCCCCTATAGTTGACAGTCCATCGATAGGCTACATCGTAACAATATCAATATCAATAAACCCAGAAAACACTTAAATTAAATTAAAATTATTATATATATTTTTTAATTAAAATTTTTAATTAACTAAATTATTTTTAATAGCTGAAAAAGGTCCAGGAACGCTGTTCCGTCTAAAAAACGAACTGGTAATCTTTAGATTTCTTCATCGGCCACAACAATTAAGCCGTGCGAACCAACCCAGCTTATTCACATGCGCTATGCTATACACAGAAATCGGCAGGGTAGATATGATCAGGTTTGGTTACTACAATTTCTACTCTTGATTGTAATTGCCAAAGTTCATTACAGAAGCTATGTCGACATCCGATAAGTCAGATAAATAAAGAGTCTAGCTACAGAAGGCAAGGTATTCCACGGTCGATTGTCCAAGCAGCCTACTAACCCGGCTCGATAGTCTTAAGTTGTCCGCCTACCGGTTAACGCCGATTCATCAGCTTACTCTAAAGCAAGGATATTTCTCTTTGACTTACAGACAGAGTTGTATTGTCTCGAGACACTGTCTCGGTTCGAGACGTCTCGAACGTCTCGAGACAGGTTTTTGATGTCTCGGTCTCGGTCTCGGTCTCGGACCCCACTGTCTCGGCCTCGGTCTCGGTCTCGAGATCATTTCTTGACTTTTTGGAAACTGTCTCGAAGCGAAAGTCTTGTCTTTTTTAAACTGTCTCGAAGCGAAAGTCTTGTTCTCTTGTAGAAGCGGTCTCCAAAGTTCTCGTACAAACTGTAGGCCTATTTTGTTCGGAACTTCGTACAGCATTGCGCTATAAAATTGTCTTGTGCCGAACGGATAATCGGAAGTGCCAAACAGACAGGAAGTTTTAAAAGCGGTGTTTCTGGTATTAAGATTTAAGAGTATTGAAAAAAGCAGTCTTAAATTTGCACTTTCAGTCCAAAACTTCCAAATATCTTAAAATGTCTCATAAAGAACCTGAAATCGTGAAATTTGCATTCACGCAGTTTGAAATCAATGAAAAACAAAATAAATGGCATGCCGTTCGTGTGTAAAGCCAACATAAGCGAAACGCTTGGAACAACATCTAGTTTCTCAAGGTGAGTGATGTGACTTAGGCCTAGCCTATGTCTTAAGTCGCTAATAGGCCACCTATGAAATTTTGTTGGTTTAAATTTTAGAATCATTTAGAAGATTTCAGAATTTCTGAAATATTTAATTTCTTTATAGTTTATACAATTCAGGTGATCGGCTGATTTCAGTGACTTGACTTGTATTAAGCTTAGACTTCAAAAGTTGAGAAAAATTGTTTCGGGACTTGGGTCCAATGTGCATTTCACTCGTTTTGAACTGTCTCGAACTATCTCGGACCTGGTGTCTGTCTCGGTCTCGGTCTCGAACCCCACTGTCTCGGTCTCGGTCTCGGTCTCGGACCCATTTTTCGGTCTCGGTCTCGGTCTCGAGTTTTATGTCTCGTATACAAGTCTGCTTACAGACATATAACATAGGAGGCTATTCGGCGTCTAACTGCAGCAAGTGTTTTTTATGCGTAATCGGTTGATGCCTTTTGCATTATTGTATGTTACCCATTTTGTGAGGTATAATAGGACTGCAGCCATAAAATATAAGATAACGGCTTTTCTCCGAAGCTATATGCACATTACTAACTATTAAATCGTCTACTAACTGCTACTTCATCTTCAACCTATATATCATTCGGTACCTCCGCTTACATTGCACACTAATTCTCTCAACCCATTTAGAAAACTAACTGTCAGAGCTGAGAGAATAATTATTTTTGCCTGATATTTGTTACATGTTGCGAACTGTCAGCTTGATACCGTGAATAAACGAAATTGATTGACATTAAATTTCTTTCAATCGCCATTTCATAATTATGCCATACAGATTGGGCTTTTCTTGTTGCAAGGTATCACCAGTTGCTCTATCGTTTACACAGATCTTGTGAGCTAAGATTATGGAAATGACTCTGTCAACCACAAGACAACATTGAATATCATTACTACTGCTTATTAACCTACCTCTGCGCTGGTGTCGAGCTGGGTATTCCACCAATGAAGAAATCCTTTATCAGCGATTATCCTTTGTAATCGCAATTGTGATAGTAAACAATGTCTCTCTTTTCAGATGAGAACACAGACGAGAAACTAAATTTTATGATAGCAGTCGCAAGCAGTGCCTCTATTTTTCAAAAGATTAAGAAGAGGCCGAAAAGAAAGTGTAGAAATGTATCAATACAACAGAGATGTTAACAGATAAAAGAAGTCTGATGTGAATATTCCCATGTTAGTCTCTTGTAGACATATGGTGCTCTTTATCCAACCGTCCGCGGATGTTATCCGTAATAAACCGTCTGCTCCTGGACGAATACACACAACATTCGCACTCTACCAATGTAGGCAGGACATCTAAACAAACTGATGCGGCAGTCCGATGCCGCTGCCGATGCCGAAGTCCGATGCCGGATGCCACTGCTGCTGCTGCTGCTGCTGCTGCTGCTACTGCTGCTGCTATAGCGTGGATCGAGTGTTTGCATCTCCGTGCATGTTCGCTCGTGTGAAAATGGCGATGGACGTACGGACAAGGCAGGGTGTATGCTTTCACCGGTTTCCTATGACATCTGTCGTGATCACCGGATTCACGTTTCGTCGCAGGTCAGACTGGACTGGAGACTAAACTGTAAATAATCATAAACCTGCGATGTCGGGTGACTCTCAGTTGTTCACATGCTAACGACGGAGCAACAGCTTACAGTATCTTGATTGAGACTGTTTGCCCTCGCAACTACAAACAGAATGTTCATGTCGCACGAAGCATGCTCAAGACTCGTTGGAAATCACTTAGAGCTAATCAACCTACTAGTAATGTGAGGTAATTTTTAAGAGAGTAAGAAGACACGCTTAGCTATTTATAAACGAAAATGACACCAGATTACATATGCGATGTAAATCTAATATAGGCCTAAGCCTAATCTTATTTTAACTGGAGTCTCATGTAGTTTGTTTCCTTAGGCAAACTCGCATTCTGAAAGACATAGGCGTATTTAGGGGGTTACGGGTTCAACCCCCTCCCCTTATAAATGCATTACCGAGTAAAAATTTAGAAAAAAGTACCATGTTTAGTGGAGCCCCTCAAAAAACTCACTCACTCCTCAATTGTTTCATGGCTACACTCCTGCTGAAAGCAGAACCCGTTGAAAAGAGCGTGTCAAAATAAATGAATCCCAATATCATATAATATTAGAAATTTCTTAGCGTCAGGCTAACCGGCGTCATGCCTTATTCTCTGACACTAAATTGAATAAAAGTCCCAGGTGTCAGGCTGGTTGGTCCGACTTTTGAGGAGAGTCTAAATGATCCGTTGGGTGTGCAATTCAATTGACGACAAGTGTCTGATCCATTCCACGGATGGACTGGCCAAAACCTCATCTCTTGTTATCTCTTCACAGAATAATTGTTACAAACGTAGAAACCTGAATAAGAAACGGAAAAACACCGTTTTAAAGAAATAAAAAGGGAAAAAACGGAAAAAGAATATAACTTGACTTTGTTACATCGTGTACTGTACTGCATTAAAAATTTAAAACTTTGTTTAGGCCTACACAATTTAATTTTAATCTGCAAATAGCACAACTTAATTAGTAAACACTAAGTAAAATTAATCAACAACAATTATTTTAATTTTTTATAAGTTTGGTCTAACAAGAAATTGAGAAATTAAAAACATTGACAAAAATAAAATAAAATAAATTGATAACAGACGGTAGCCTATATAAATAAATAAATAAAGTTACATGAACAAATAAAAGACGGGGAAACGTGACGCAAAACGCAAAACGAAGAAAACGAGATTTTTGGAAAAAGATAAAAACCGAAAAAATGATTTTAAGACTATGCTTCAGAGGTCTTTCACTCCAAACTGAAAACAATCCTTTTTCACAAAATCCCATCCTGACTTATCATTCTCGCGGCTCTGATTCTAGTCACCATCGACCGTAACCGTCTGACTGTCTGCCTCTGTGACCCAATTTTGACCTTACCTGCCCATCAATTTTCTTTAGACTAAGCGTCTTCGAATAATCAGATTCCCGCTCGACTTCGCTTTTTAAGTCGCTTAGAAAAATCTCGAGATTACGATTACGATCTCGTGACAAGAAGCCGCTCGCGTCACGTTCGCGCGAAATCAACAACACAAAGGATTTAGCATCCCATCGACGAGCAGACAAGACGCGGCGATGCTTGCACGAGAACCGCATTCGTTTCCATGACAACGGGCTGCTGATGTTGTGTGCACAGCGTTCGGTGAATGGCCGTTGCATGTAGCTACGATTCGCCTCCTAAGTGGAACAGCATCGGCGTCCCGGTCGGTCGGCCGAGTGTGAAAACATCGGTGGGATGTCTGCGGGAGCAGCGTCAGCAGCTGTAAAAGGATAAGTGGCCGGACGAGAGCTGCCCGTCCCATCGGGGAGGGTTACTGAAGAGACGCGTTGCCATAGTAACGCCCCTTTTCCGGGCCAGATGGGGGGTTCCGGGGAATGACCGACGCCCTCCTCAACAAGTATGACTATGCCTCCACATGCGATTCCTGAGCTTTCGACACAGTTCTATGCGCTGCTCTGAGCAGCCCAAGCCACGTAAAACTTTATTACCTATGCTTTATTATACATATAAATCTATGTATGTATATATATATATATATGTGTGTGTGTGTGTGTGGTTGTGTGTTGTGTGTGTGTGTGTGTGTGTGTGTGTGTGTGTGTGTGTGTGTGTGTGTGTGTGTGTGTGTGTGTGTGTGTGTGTGTGTGTGTGTGTGTGTGTGTGTGTGTGTGTGTGTGTGTGTGTGTGTGTGTGTGTGTGTGTGTGTGTGTGTGTGTGTGTGTGTGTGTGTGTGTGTGTGTGTGTGTGTGTAATGTTTTGTATCCATGTGTTCTCGGTGTGCGTAGGTCTATACGGTCGTGTTTGTTTAGACTACTTTTTGGACCCTGGCGTGCTTTTTTTCCCTTAAGCGTTAATACGATCTATTTTTATAAGTCATATGTTTGTACTTGGCGTTGTGTACCTACTTGTGACTGCGAAGTATTAGAAAGCTAACAGATAACTGAGCGTACGCTGTCGGTGGGAAGATGAGACAGCGAGGGATAGGACTGGTCTCCCGTCCTCATATGCCGAGGCTAAGAAAAACGAAGTCGCTAACAATTCATACCAATGACTGCCTCAGGGCTAGCTTTATGGACGGTTCCTCTTCTTCTTATCATAGCGGTGTTTTAGCTGCGGAATAGAGCTTGCGGACGAAATTTGTACAGATTACCAAAAGTACGCAAACGGAAGACAGCAACTAAAGTTGTAACAATGCTGCACATGAAACAGCTCACGACTAATGTGGTATTTTAGTGTAATACTCCTTAAATCTACTTCAAAACGCACTTTAAATAGTTCAACTATCAGTTCTCCTGCACTTCATGAAACAGCTGGGGTCAAGAAGACCTGATCCCGATATCAATTAGTTACTTAGCCGCGCGAGTAAGAAGAAGAGCGTTGAACCCACAATCCCCGGCAGTTAAAACATCCTGTTTATGTGATTAAAGATATGCTCAGTTCAATGGTTAAAATGTATACAAGTGTTGCATGGGCGCCCACAGGAATCGTTACAAGGGCGGAACCATTTAGTACGAAGATCTTCTTGGAAGGAAGAAGAAATCCTGATGTCTTGTCGATATTCCCATGGAAGGACGAACGGACAGAAAGACAGACAGACGACAGATAGATGGATGGGTAGATAGATGGAATGGATAGGTGGATAGATGGATGGATGGATGGATGGATGGATGGATGGATGGATGGATGGACGGACGGACGGACGGACGGACGGACGGACGGACGGACGGACGGACGGACGGACGGACGGACGGACGGACGGATGGATGGATGGATGGATGGATGGATGGATGGATGGATGGATGGATGGATGGATGGATGGATGGATGGATGGATGGATGGATGGATGGATGGATGGATGGATGGATGGATGGATGGATGGATGGATGGATGGACGGATGGACGGATAGATAGACAGACAGACAGATAGATAGACACATAGATAGATAGACAGTATGAACGAGAAAGACCCGCGAAGATAGCAGACAGAGAGAAGCACAGACAAACAGACGGAGACCCGATTATTAAGTTGGTTGACCGAGAGCATAGCTGTTCAGATAATTTCGGGTGGCTGCCTCATCGCTCAACTCACCAACAGCACAGCAACCTATATATAGCATCAGCTTGTTAATCCACGGACGAGGAAGTGACATCAGAGAGAGTCTTAACGTCGTCATTTCCATTACGTGCTAAATGGTCATACATCAACCTACGCCCTCTCATTCAATATTAAACACACAAACATCCTCCCGTCTCCACCAGGCAGAGATACCGAACAGATCAGCACGCTCTCTCATCGGTATATACATGCAAGGGCCATAAGCAGCATACGTGGTGTACGTACTATGTAGCCATCAACGGGTCGCTGCTCTCAAAGCCTTAAGGTTAAGTAATTCCAGGACTTCCGATGGTCTAATCGTTTGATCTTCCGAACCAACGCCCTCTTTCGACCCTGGACCAGTCTACAGAGGCCCTGGCTGCAGGAGCCATGGCGCCAATGGCACCGATGCTCACACAAGTTTTGCTCTGCGACTCCGAAACAGGAGCATGGGAACAATGATACTATAAAAAAAACAATACAGTGATAATATTATATATATATATATATATATTAAACGTTATATCGGATATAATGTATATTTGTTTCCACCTTAGCTCACACAACTTTAAAACACTTCCCGGGCCACTGGGACCAGAATGCTTCTCAACCGGTATGTGGTCGTAGGTTATCACAACATTAAAACGGTCAACAAAGAACTGTGGACTCTCTTGACTTTTCGTAATGGGGCCTGACACTATTCAGATAATATCTTCAAACCCGTTAGGCTGGAAGAGTTCATGGTACAGCCTGATACCTCGATTACAGAAGTTATCGAGCAAACCCAGCGTGTGACCAAGTGACTAATCAAAGTGACAGGCTAGAAAAATGCTTTCCATCTCAGCCATGTACACATGATAGACTTGTCCTCATAACAGGGTTTTCCAGCTAAAGCGAAGATATCACATTGTAAATCAACGCATCACAGTCATTAATATCGCTTATCGTCTTATCGTCAATTTCCAGTGAAATGTTTTGCGCCTTTTTGAAGGTTTTTTGCATTTCCAGCTATATTCTCTTCTATCCCCATAGATCACTCACTTCAGTTCAGACCTTCTAAGAAAATATGCCGCTCAGACTTGAAATACTGTATGTAATGCATTCGTAAACATCCCCTATCATGGTATAGAAGACGTTGTGGCGGACATCCTATACACTCGCTGTATCTTCCCAATTAACTAATCTTTCCTCTCGTGTAATACACCACTGCTCGATTTATGTAAAATCTGGCAATGAAAACAACTTACTGCATCAACGAAGAGGTAACTCAAGCCATTTTCACCAATTTTACGTCTATACCAAGAAAGTCTGTTTTGCATTTTTCGCGTTTGTATGTATCACATATTAACACGTAGTCCGTGTATAATATGTATGCGTCGTATATTATGTATCATAAGTCTATTTATGCCCAAGTACATAAACACGCTCGCGTATTATACACAGAGGACCTATGTAATGCATATTAGGCTGTAAGTATAGTGTATGCCAGACGTCACAAGAAAGTTGAATGTCTGTCGACACACTATAACTTACATGTATACGCCGATGTACTTTGAGGCGTTCTTCTCTTCTTTTACTTGTGCCCACCAGTGGCGCCAGAGGGGGATATAGGGGGGCTTAGCCACCCCTAAATGCGGTTCAGACCCCAAAAAAGTCGGAAATCACTGCAAATCACAAGGAGGAGGGGACAAAAGGGAAGGGCTTGGAGGTTTAGCCCCCCAACCTGAAATCCTGGTGCCTCCACCCCATGATCCTTCTCGGAATTCCTCCTATTTCTTCTGCTCCTCTTCCATCTGTTCCTCTTATTTCTTCCCTGTCACTGTCTGCAGTGTCTCGTCATGAATTAATTCATGGTCAAATGACGCCATTGTCTGCCGGGACAAAGATGATGTTGACGCCTCAGTGACGTGATTATCGAGTTTCTCGATGTCTTCGTCCTATGATGAATCTACGGTACGCGAGGGAAATAAACGTGGTTGCACATTTATATTTTATTTATACTTATATTTATACATATATCAGGAGAGGACTGGTCACCGCCTGGCAAGAGACCAAGAAACTCTAACAAAATGAACACAAGAATAACTCGCAAGAGACCGACCGAAATGGAGAAGTTTTGTTAGAGCCTCATCGTCAGCGAATACTTGACGGAGGAGAAAGAAAGATACATATATACCTAAAGAGGCGCTATATAAATTCTCTGAATGAATGAATGAATTAATAAGGTTTCTAATAAGGTTTCACACTCGTGTTGCATGAGTTTATAGTGTCCAGCTGTGATGTCCAACGCATTCGTATCAAAGTGAGATGCAACTGATGTATACAATGCCTGGACCATCACCAACACCATCAGCGACCACCGCATCGTCAACTACCGCTATCAATATCAGTGAAGACGAATGCATATTGCTGTGAAATTGTGTTAACGTTTAGTAGTAGTAATCGTAATCGTAAACTCCAAATTTCTACTGCGCTACTCTAAAGCTAATCACAGGGCACCACCTTATTCACGAGCGCTGCGTCGTATCAGAGGGGTTGTCTAGAGATGTGAAGGGAAGCTCCAAGTACGGTTGCCGGAGAGATCAGAAAGAGGAAGCAGAGACTCTGGATAAGGCTGTTTCGTTGAGGACGATAAAGCTTGGGAGACGGAGGATTGGATGGATTGGGGCAGAATATTTTAGGAAAAGTGACTTTAATTTGATGTTCGGTGATGAGTAGAGGAGCCTGAGGTAGATAGTGGTGGGTTAAGAGACAGAGGCAATTAAATAGGTATCTTCTTAGGAATTCTTTTTCCACTGGACTCGTTCAACCGTTTCTGCCTGGACTACAGAATCTGACTATCTTACCAAGCTCTAGATTCGGACGTGTTCGAAAATGCAACTCTCCTTAATTGTCCTGTACATTGTATTCGTGTATTCGTCAATCTTGGTGACTTAAGGCATCGAGTTACGGTGTTTAATTTTATAAAGATTAATACGCTATAATTTGACAGTGACTGTATATACGGCGCTCCTTCAGATTGCACATATGATAGCGCTTTATAAATGTCCAGATACAATACAATACAATACATATATCTGAAAGTCAGGAAAGCCTGGTAAAGTTTCACCCATGTCACCCCACTGTCTTTGTTATTCTTACCTATCAGATTTCTTTTTTCAATTCAATCTTTATTGGTCCACAATGAACCAAGTAAAACAATATTTTACTTTGTTCATTGTGGACCAATAAAGATGAGTTATGTACTCGCTAGAAAACAAAAAGCACAAGGAAAGGAAACAGGAGAATAAAAAAGAATTATTAATTAACTGGATAAACTTCATGGGATAATCTTTATAAACTTCTTCTCTATGTACGGACCAAGGGAGACCGATATAAAGTGTAAACGGCTTCATCATTCTTGAGCTCAGCACACGAGGATCGGTGGCCAGTCTTCAGTCCTCGCCGTCTCATCTTCCCACCGACAGTGTATGGTCAGTGTACTCATCACAGCTGAATTGTCTCTCAGTTGACAGTCTACCACGCTGGCCATTAGAATATCACACATCATTGCGAAATTAAAATGTTATAGAAATACAGATGCTTGCCCGTACTAAGACGGTTAAAATTCCTTCAATGAGGATTTCATATACTCACGAAGGAAAGAAAGAGCTTAGATGGAGATCGAAAGTTCGTCAGTTCAATAAGAATCTTACGATTAGCGAGAAAATCGTCAATAAGCGCAATAAAAAGGAATGATCCAATTCCAAGTCAGAATGGAATTACTTTCATAACGCATGTTTAAAATTTTCAGCTTGAGTTAGGCTACATAAAATTAGTTACAAAAGGGCAATAAATAACTGAAGAAACGGTGTAGCCTAGACGTTGTAACCAGGCTTGGAGATTATTGCCCGTGCTAAGACTGTTGAAAAAGAATTTAAAAATTTATACAAATAGTCCGTGCTAAGACGGTGGAAAACAAATTGCAAAAATAATTTATTGTGGCCCCCTAGTTAAGGTGGCTAGCAATCAGCGGCTACTCCGCAGGACATTTCTGTTCTTTGTTCTTTAATTATATTAATAAACGACATTCGTGCCCCCATGCGATATAATTATATCAATTTCATTAAGACAAACACGCGCATATATATATATATATGTATATAATTATATACGTATACATAATTTAGTAGATATGTATGTCTTAATGAAGTACCACCATTGTTCTGAAGATAAATTTCCGGATTCAATGCGTATGTACGATTGCCGCCAGCAGTAATTTCGTTTAATATAAATTATTTAAAAACATTGAAAAAATTGCCCTAGCCTCTAGGCATACATTTAAGGATTAATATATGATATATAGGCCTATCATGTATACTTTGGCCTAAGAGAAAGCTTCTGTTGATTTATGTAACCATGTCATTCAGCAGCAGTAACAGCCAATGGCTAATTTGGCGCCTCACGCTTATACACGGCGTAACATCAACTCTTTATGGGCAGCATCTTGTGTGTGTCCGCGTGTATATGTGCGTGTGTCCGTGTGTGTGTGTCCGCGTGTTCGCGTGTGTGTGCGTGTATTTATGCGAAATTAGGGTGTGCAAAATAATGGGAAACATTTGCGATGATCTTGATGCGTCCGTAAATAAGCTTGTTATATATATATATATATATATATATATATATATATATATACGTAAATTTATATTTATTTTTATGCATACATTGTACATAAACTGCAGATGCAAGACCGGCAATAGGCTTTATATGCTTATGCACTCGTACATTTTATATGTACATGTATATGCATATGTATGCATGTATGTATAGACACATGGGCCATGGCGCCATACATACTGCAGCAGAATTCGATGTTTTTAACATTGCAGATCGGCAGAAGTAAATCTATTCCTGGCTTTCATCATAAATATTCGAATGAATAATATATGGTAACGTGAATGGCAACTGCATCAATTAGTTTTACGACAACAGTTGTCTACGACTGAATAGTTCCGCTTCTGTGCCGAAGTTTCAAAGGCGCGTGCAGACAGATGCTCCTACGCGTCGCAGAAGTTTATGGACTGTTTACGCCAGAGGAATGTAATGTAGTGTAAATCATTGAACTTTCTCAGCGCCATAGGGTCTACATAAGCCGCGTCGGGGAGACCAGCTTAGTTACCGGAGATATATATTGAATCAAGTCGGCAATGGCCAGGCTGCTTTGTCCGTTACGGTGCCAAGTCAGAATCCGGGGAGGAACCCTAAGTTCAGCCTTTTCATTCGCTAGTTGGCGTTGAAAAATGAGCGGAAGGATGTGATGGGCGCCTTGCATGGCTGCCAAACAGTTAAATTCGACTCCTGTAATAACTTGTGATCAACCGTTCATACTATGATTTGTTGTCATCCTGCGTACTTCTTGTCAGTTTGAAACATTAAACGAAGATTATTATTACTATTATTACTATTAGGTCAAGCCGAGGAAAAACTGAGGAATCAGCCTGGGTCATAGGAATCAGTTTACGTCATAGGATTCAGTCTACGTCATAGGATTCAGTCTACGTCATAGGATTCAATCTACGTCATAAGAATCAATCGACGTCATAGAAATCAGTCTACGTCATAGTGATAAAGTCCACTCTATAGGAATCAGTCACGTCATAGGCTTCAGTCTACGCCACATGAACCAGCCCAATGATTTCTCTGACTTTATTTGATTCACAGGAACCAAATAAAGTCAGAGAAATCATATTCGCAGAAAACAGTATTTGCCTTAGAAATCATTATTACGTCATAGTAGTCAATCCGTGTCATAGAAATGAATCCACATCGTGAGAATTAGTTCATCTCGTAGGAACCCTCTGCATCATAGAACTAGAGCTCCTTCTATTTCACAGCAATCATTTCATGTCACAAAAATCAACCTTGGCCGAGATCGGAGAAATTTGTCCATTTTAGAGGCATCAGTTCAAGTCAGAAATCTACAACTTCACAGAAATCAGCCCGACCCAAGGAATTCCTATATATGACGTGGACTGATTCCTATGATACTATCCTTTGACATACGTCATAGCATCAGAACATTTATAAAGTTGTAGAGTTTTGGCCCAGTGACGCAGCCATTAAGTCTCTTGAAATTGTCGCCTTAAAGATAAAGTAAAAATTTAAACTTCACTCCATTGATGTCTCGCCAACATTACGAGCTTTCTTAGTTGCTACCTCATTTTGCACCCTGTCTATTGTCACCCTTCGCGGTCTTTCTCATATACGAAGTCGTCGTAAAACAATGATAAATACATAGACCTAAACAATATAACAAAATCTAGCTCGATGAAACAATAGAGTTCAAAGGATCCCAACAATAGCTACCTCAAACGAAGAAGGAACAGATAAGAAGCCCTTAAATTCGCACCCAGAGGCAGTCTTGGGTATAATGTGTGGCGACTTCATTTTTCTTAGCCTCGGTACAGCAGAGAGGGCAACCAGCCATCTCCTTGACCTCTGATCTTATCATTGGCAGCCTATGGTCAGTGTAATCATTACAGCTGAGCTCGTTAAGGGTGCAGGCGTTGGAATCTCGAAACATCCTTCTCCCCCTGTTATTAGGATTTGATCCCCGGACAACATTTAGCAGTCTAGCATCGCAACCATTAGACATTAGCGCATCCAACAAAATATTAGCATATTAGACCACAATTTCTCTTTCAAGGGCAAATAATACGTTAGCTTACCTTGCACATAATAGGCCTATAATATAGGCATGTAATATAGGCCTATATGTGCATACATATTATTATATGTATGTATATCTACACATACATACGTGTGTATGTGTTTAGATATGCATACATGCATGCATACATCCTGAAGAACTACTCCATCCATCCATTCATCCCTCTATGGTTTCAGGTGGTTCATCTAATTTAAAAGAAAAACTTCTATAGCGCCGTGATCGTAACGTATGATGCATTCTCAATCAAAGATCGCTTTGCAACAGACACATTCCGAAATCAGCCGAGATCTGTCCTCCCCATTCGTATCGCTTCTCTCCATGCACAAGTCTCCCCACGGCTGTCAACCACAAATTACGCCATGACCTTGACTTATCCAACTGACCTTGCTTATCCAGGTAATCACAAATTATATACTGCCATTGCAAGTTACAAACTACTCATCACTTAGGCTGAATGCTAAAATTACACAGAAGGTACACTGACCCACGCAGACTAAAATTATTAGTTAGTTATTAAATTTATGTAACTTCATCTAGGCTACTATTGATTCAGTAGGCCTATCAACAATTGCAAGTGGGGACTGAAGGAGAAAAGTACAGCTGCTGCTGAACCTGTCATTTAATAGACATTGTAAACTTATTGACTAAAGACTACGAAACGTCTCCCGTAGTGTAAAGTTATTAGTTAGTTAATAAATAAATTTATATGGCGCCTAGACAGCTGACACTCTTCAGATGTTTATCTTCGTATCGCTATCGAAATTCTAAATTTATAAAGCGCTACTTAAAAAGCTGAGCTTAAAAAGATTGTATTATATACATACCTGAGTTCAGTCTTTTGGGCCTAAATACTTCTAGCTGTGCCCTAGAGGCTTAAAGCGTGAAAACAGTTAACAGTTTAATGTCTTCGTAAACCTTCAGTTTATTCTCTGAATATGTCTTTAGTCCTATAGCTACAATGCTTTCGTTCTTTTCCTGCGAGTTCGGAAGTATTTATCCTCGGCCGCGCGAATCGATTTACGCAGGCGAGGCCATCATTTATTCCCCTTTTAAGGAATCTGCCAATTAATATATAGGATCGTTTCGCAAAACGTAAACACTGGAAATCTATGGGTAAACACGTACGAATGATTCACTGTTTCCTGGAGAAAAGTCTCATTAGAATGTTAAATACAAACAGACGTACGTTCATAATAATATTTCCCTTTTAGTGCTATTTCGATGTCTCTCCGATAACCGGGGCAGAATCGGTTCTACACGGAAATCAGAAAGGAGGATACACAAACGCTGGTCCAATTAAAACGAGCGTTTTCCGCGTACGTAACCTGCGCTGCGTTCAATAAACATCCCACTCGATCGCACGTCCGTCCGTCCGTGCATTTATCTATCCGATCAGGAAAAGCATCAGATCCATCAGGCTAGGCAGCAGCAGCAGATGGAGCATAGGCCGTGCACGGACGAACCGTCATTAAGACCTACTCCATCCATCCATCCATTCATCTGTCCAACCAGCTTCATCCACTCATTCATCCATCTAATAATTCATCGATCCATCCATCCATCAATCCATCCATCCATCCATCCCTCCATTCATTCATCTATTAATTCATCCAATCATCCATCCATCCATCCCTCCATTCATTCATCTATTAATTCATCCAATCATCCATCCATCCACCCATCCATCCATTCATCTATTAATTCATCCACCCATCCATCCATTCATCTATTAATTCATCCATCCATCCATCCACCCATCATTCATTCATCCATCCATCCATCCATCCATCCATCCATCCATCCATCCATCCATCCATCCATCCACCCACCCATCCATCCATCCATCTATTAATTCTTCCATCCATCCATCCACCCATCCATCCATCCATTCATTCATTCATTCATTCATTCATTCATCCATCCATCCATCCATCCATCCATCCATCCATCCATCCATCCATCCATCCATCCATCCATCCATCCATCCATTCATCCATTCATCTATTAATTCATCCATCCATCCATCCATTCATCTATTAATTCATCCATCCATCTATTAATTCATCCATCTATTCTTGCATCCATCTAATTTAACATAAAAACTCCTGTAGCGCTGTGATCTTAACGCACGATGCATTATCAATGGTCGCTGTTCTATAATAAGCAAAAGAAGCATGCATCCGAAATCACAATGGATCCATATAGGGCCTACACATTATATTCATCCATTCGCCCATTCATCCATCCTTCCATCCGTTCATCCATCCATCCATTCATCTATCCATCCACCCGTTCATTCATCTCTCCATCCATCAACCCATCCAATCATCCATCCATCCATTCATCCATTCATCCATCCATCCATCCATCAGACGTTTAATTTTTTTGTCCGTCGCAGACAGATTTCTCAGAAAGAAGACTCTCTCGCTATGGTTACCGGTTCTGTATAGTTTCCATACAGCATAGCAGCAGCAGCAGCAGCAACAACAACAACAGCAACAACAGCAGCAGCAGCAGCAGCATATGTCCCAATGAACTTCGGTTCATATATGAATACGCTGCTAGGTATGCATGTAAATATTGGCCGCGTTCCACGCATGACTACATTGGTGTAAACATTCCGACTATAGTTCATATGAATATATTAGCCTATATACTATATGCACAGACATCTTTTTATTTAATATGATATACAGTACAACGTATGCCTAGGATCTAACAGGATGCGCGTTCTGGGGTCTTTCTATCTTACTAAAGAAAATGTGATTCCAAGAGAACGGCATTTTCTATAGACACCTCTTACACCTGTGGTCACAAGAAGCGAAGTGCATCACGCTATACGCTGCTGGCTACTGAATAATTACAGCTCAAAAATATGTCTACATTTTTGCATACAAGACACGTGAGAGAGATGTAAGTATGTATATATTTATATATATATATACACATGGTGAGAATTAGCAGGGGTTTGGGGGCCTAAACCCCCTAGTCTTTCTTAGTACCCCATTGTCAAGTCTTCATTGCACACCCCACCTCCACATGGATCAAGGTCTGACCCCATTTTTTTCTACAATTCTCATACTGTAATCTATAGCGATAAAGATACCAATATCAACTATAGATTAGAGAGTGACATGGGGAATATCCCCGCGGGGAAACCGCGGTTACCGCGGTAAATCCCGCGGTAATGGGGACAACAATTGCGGTAATACCGCGGTAATGGGGACAACAATTGCGGCAATACCGCGGTAATGGGGTTTACTCTTGCGGTAATACCGCGGTAATGGGGAATGAGCCGGCATTAAACCCTGGTGATGTTAAGAACTTGAGAACTGATAAGGAGATTTTTTTATTTCCTGAAGCCTACTAGTCAGAAATAGTCAGGACTTGGTTAATGCAAACTGTCGATAAGATAATAACAGACTAATGCAGTCAGCAATACAAATAGCTTTGTAAGCTAACAAATGTTATTTTTAAGATCTGAATTGGTGTAAACTTTTTGCGGGGAATGTGATGTCGTCCTGAGGGGATGGAGTGGGGATGGGGAAAAATCTGCGGAGATGGGGCGGGGATGGGGACGAACCATGCGGGGATGGGGCGGGGATTGGGAGGACTTACTTGTTGCGGGGCGGGGACGGGGACGAGATTGTCTCCCCGCGTCACTCTCTACTATAGATCACGGGTCAAGATCTACTTAAGGACCATATTATGGGATTTCTATAACTGGTAGAGCAGTCAGTATCTTTACATCGATGCAGCCATAATAGTTATGAAGCGCCAGAAATAGCGTAAAATATAAAAACTACGTGTCAAGACCCACTTGTCGACGATATCAGTGTCTTTACATCAGCGCGGCCATAATAGTACGAAGCGCCAGAAGAAATGGTTCCTTCTAAGAACGTTCCTCACGCTCGCTGTAAACTTACATCATATTAGACAGGAAAAAATTGGCTTCATCGGTATTCGACCTACATGGATGCCGAGCCGAAGGTTAGCGCCGACTGTCGATGGTAGAAGCAACACTAGGCAGAGTCTGTGTAGAAACTGGTCCGACTTATTAGAGTCAGATAGCTTCCGGCCAAACGATGATCAAAGAATCGAAAATGGCCTTCACCGGTGAACGTTCGCCGGCACGTGCGCCTATATATGTTAAAGGGTGAAAATCGATGAGTGAAGGTCTACAGTTGACAGGTGGCTCGTATTACATGGCATTAATATTAGGCCTATTAATAATATTAATTGATATTAATTTTATTACATGGCATTAATAATTTAATATTATTCTGTTATGTTATGTCTTTTTATTCGGACATTATCCTGTGTCTATTGTCTAAGCTTGAGAAACTGCATGTCTGCCTGCCTGCAGTCTGTTTCTGCGTCTGTGTCTATGTTTGTGTCTATGCCTGTGTCTGTATGTCTCTGTATGTGTCTCTGTCTGTGTCTCTATATCTGTCTGCCTGTCCGTCTCTCTGTCTCTGTCTGTCTGTACATATCAATGTATACGTAGTAGCAGTAGTAGCAGTAGCTTGCAGCGGCGGCAGCAGCAGTAATAGTTGTAGTATAGTAGTAGTAAATAGTAGTAGTAGTAGCAGCAGCAGTAACAATAATAATAGATTTACTGCCTTGCTACATGCATCGATTGGATGGATGACGTGTGTCCTAGTTTGTGAGACAAACCATGAGCCAGAATTGATTAAGTTCCTGCGTCTAATTCTAATTATCAAACGACGGTAACGAAGAATTTCAAGGAACTGTGGGGCAAATGGACAAATGGTGTCAACAGACGAATAGAGAAGAAATGTCAGAGGGCCACTGGTGCTGAAAGGGAAGCTCCTGATATTGCAGCGTAATTGGTTTATGGAATCCTTGTGTATGTCCATGCTTAATTTCATCTCCTGGGATTTCCTCCTCCATTAGTGGCCAACGGAGGACAGTGTTTACTCGCTCTGCTTCTCTTTACATGCACCGAGGACGAATGTAGGCCTATAGGGCGGACGGACGCTCCATAATTCCTCCAACTCGTGCAATTGTTATGAAGTTATGGTATGAATAAATCGTGTGGAAGAAACACATTGACATAGATCTTGTGAAAAACAATATGTAGACATGGATGAATGGATCATGTGAAGTAGTGGTAATAGGACTAGTAGCGGTAGTAGCGGTAGTAGCAGTAGTAGTGGTGGTGGTAGTAGTAGTAGTAGTAGTAGCAGCAGCAGCAGCAGCAGCAGCAGCAGCAGCAGCAGTAGCAGTAGCAGTAGCAGTAGCAGTAGCAGTAGCAGTAGTAGTATACTAGTAGCAGCAGTAGCAGTAGCAGTAGCAGTTGCAGTTGCAGTAGTAATAATGTCGCAATCCAACGCTTCAGCGCATCGCTTTTCAAAGCACTGTTGGCACTCAGTACGTCATCAGCAAAGACTAAATCCATCGAGCTCGAGGAATTATGGATCGACCGTTTGCCCTCTTTGTCCTCTGCGCATGTAAAGAGATGCATAGCGAATAATAACTTATACTGTCCTCCGTTGGCTTCTGTAATGGGACAGGAAATACCAGGAGATGCAACAGACATAGAACTATACAAGAGAAGAAACTGCATTTCTCCACCAGCGTTTATCTATTGACATCCAGCGCTTCAACGCAATCGCTTTACACTGCACTTTTGACACTCGGCACATCAACCGTTATGAAGGCTAGTCATCTCAGAATGATGTTATCCCTAATTTGTTTAAATCCTGAGGTATTGCACGAATCTAAGGTTATAAAAAATAGTAATAGTGTGACTGGCAAGGGTATGTAATTGAACATTTATATAGCGCTATCTCAAGATATCTACTCAGAGGCGCTTTCTACGCTAGCCTATATGATGCTAAATGTCATTACGAACGATTATATTATATCAGTTAGCAAAAACAATGCACAGTAAACTGAAAGAGTCACCAGTGACGGGCCCACGCACACACGTGGAACCAACCAAAGAATTCCCGTCGACAACTGAAGATGACATGGAATGTTTTCTGTCTGTTAGATAACGCTTCTTCAGTTGCCATGCTCAGTGAAGAGATCTTTTAGCAACTGAATAAAAGACGAGTATTACGACAGATGCAAGATGATTTCATTCATTCATTCCGATAATTTATATAGCGCCTCTTCAAGGAACCTACTCAGAGACGCTCCCAGCCCAGCCACGGCTAAACCGAGCAGACTTGAGCAGGCGGCAGAAAGCAAGCATATTACTGCGAGGCATCAAGCGCAGCTTAAGTGAAAGCCCATTCCAGGTTGATGGCCCAACAATCGTGAAGGCTCGGCGCTGCTTAAGACATAAACTGGCCCGGGGGACAAGAAGAAGCTCTCCCTTGGCCGAGGAGCGCAGAGCCCGACGGGGCTAGGGCGCTATCCATTTACTATGCTTTCTTTAAAAGACGGTGTGACAGACACGTTCAGTTGTCGGACTATGCACGACCTATTTTCACCCATGCCTACTACTAAATTTAATCAGCCCTGCATTACCTTGGTCATTATTATTTTTTATGCCCCGAGAGACACAGAATCCCTCAGGGACTTAAATATTAATTAAGAACAGTAAAAATGTCTGGATTGGTACCCATTCGTTGAGATCCAGTGCGGCAAAAGTAGCCTATACGGGACGCCACCGCATTATAACTATTATTATTACCATTGTTGTTGTTGTTGTTGTTGTTGCATTTATTAAGCGTCGCTATCTAATGACCAAGCATCAGTCGATGTTGATGATATATTCGTTTATTTATCAAGCAGGAAGACACACCGCTTCACAACTTACATACACAAAGGCTACTATAAAGAAAAAAAAGGAAGTAATGTTAGTTTTTAAGATTTGGGTCAACGTGGTGGCTTAAAAATTCGCTTGTATAGTACTCTAGGTATAAAGTTCTTAGAGTCTTTTGGAGGAAGTACAAAGTCGTGTGCACGAGGCCGGAGAGCGTAGGGTCGCAGCACAGGTGGCGGAAAGAAGCGTCGTAGGACATGCATCTCATTCCAGATGATGGACTGGAGGAGGCGGTCTTCAGCTGACGAGACTCGCTCTTCGATGGTTGCGGTTCCAGATGGTAGATAACCCAGGCGTCCAGCTCTTGCAAGAAACCGTTCGATGGCGCTGAGCAATTATGAGTGACTAGCCTACGTTGGTTTGGTTGTTGCTCATTTATTGTTCTTGTTTACTTTGCTCTTCTTGTTTTAGTTCGTCCTTTCCGTCTTGTCCTCGTTCTTCTTTATTCTTATCTTATTAACAACTCGTTTTGTTATTCTTCTTGTTTTCACGCCCTTGATTTATTACCCTAGTTCTTGGTTTTCCTCCTCCCCCTACTCCTCCTCCTGCTTCTGATCCTCCTCTTCCTCCCCTCTTCTCTTGGTTTTCTTCTGTGAACAGCCTTTAATATCACCCTCCTCCTCCTCCTCCTCCTCCTCCTTCTCCTCCTGCCTCAGTTCTCCTCCTCCTATTACTCCTCCTCTTCTAGTTCTTCTTTATCTCCTGTAAGAGTCCTTTAATATGATTTCATTCCAATACCTCCTCCTCCTTCTCCTTTCGTTAGGCCTATCTGGTGTAAAAGGCCTTTAATCTCATTCAAATCCAATTCCAAAACCTCCTCCTCCTCCTCCTTCTCCTTTTCGTTATCTTGTGTAAAAGGCCTTTAATCTCATTCAATTCCAATTCCAATACCTCCTCTTCCACTTCCTCCTTCTCCTCTTCATTATCTGCTGTAAAAGACCTTTGATATCTTACAATTCCAATTCCAATACCTCCTCCCCCTCCTCTTCAATTTCCCTCCTGATCCTCCTCCTCTTCTTCTCGCGGACTTCTCCTATGAAAGGCCGCTAATATCATCTTCCTCCTCCTTCTCTTTTTTCTCCTCTTTCTCCCCTTTCTCCTCCTCTTCCTCCTCCTCCTCCTCTTCTTCCTCGTTATATCCTGCAATAGGCCTTTAATATCATTCAATTCCAATTCTCCCCGCTCCTCCTCCTCCTCCTCCTCCTCCTCCTCCTCCCGAAGCAGCATAGCCATGCAACGTCTACCCATCCTCCCTCTTCCTCGTCTTTTTTTCTTCATCTTGCTCGGGTCCGTTCTCCACCCACCCCCCTGCTGTTCCTACTTCCCTTAATCAGATGGTCGGCGTCTGCTTCTCATATCCTCGTAGTAGCCTACTTCTTTTCATTTCGACGGATGTCTTCTCTTCACACTCAACGCCGCCGTCGACACTGCTATCAATTTCGCAGGTCTACGCATGCGCACCAGAGGGAGCAGACGAATGTTACTGGGATAATTTCCCGCCTGAATGATCAGCCGCTGATTGGCCGCTTTTCTCCATTTCATCTTTCCCTTCCTTAGGCCAAAGGAGCGGGTCATATATATTTATTATAGAATTATACATATGAGAGTATATAATATATTATATTATATTATGATATAATATATTATATATGTGTGGTTTATGAGGACACATTATATATATATATATATATATATATATAAAACACAGACATATTGTATAGAAACTATAGATGTATTCGCTTGCCTTGTATGTTAACAATATAATGACTCATTATATTCAGCACTGCTTCTTGTCTTTGCCATTATTGTGTTATATATATATATATATATATATATATATATATATATATATATATATATATATATATATATATATAATAAGTCCGCCACATAAATACACATATATAATATATTATATCATAATACAATATAATATATTATATACTCTCATATGTATAATTCTATAATAAATATATATACACTCATTTCAATTCAGTAGGTCGCGCTCCTATCGTATACGTTATGAAGTTAATTTCAACCGTCTTAGGACGGGCAAACGTCTAGTACACAATAAATGTATTATATATATGTATATATATATATATATTATATATTAAACGTATATTAAACGAATATACATACATACATACATATCATTTTTGGAGATGTTGCACCTGGTCGTCATCGTGCATTGCGAATGTTTAATTGTTTCCATCTCAATTAATAGTCCATCTGAGTTCCAGGTTACTTGAGTTCCGTCGTTGACCGTGAGTGGTTGTTTTTAAACGCTGGTCAGTTCCGATGTCTTTGCGAATGTCCGGCGCCAATGACCAGAGGACTTTCAATTAAGTATTCAGCTCTGTGCTTGAACTAATTAAAATGTCCGCTACAGCAACTGCTGTGTAATAACGATATCTACTCAGAGATAGACAATGGGAAAGGCAGAGAGAGAGACAGACAGACAGACAGACAGACACACAGACATACATACATACATACATACAGACAGACAGAGACAGAGACAGAAACAAAGACAGAGAGACAGCAGAGACCTCCCATCCAATTAACTAGCGTGCTTGGACCGGGTCTTGCGCTCTTCAGCGCGTCTTATTGGGCAAATCCCCAAATTTGGTCACGTCTCCTATATGCTGGAGCCCTTACACTGGCTCCATACCCGGCAGCGCACTGAGTACAGGACTGCTGCCTTGTGCGGCAATGTCAGCTAGGTCTCGCACCAGAGTACCTGCGAGAGCTTTGTTGCCCCTCGGGTATTCAAAGTCGCCGCCCCTCCGCTCTGCAGAGAAGGGGTGCTCTTAGTCCCATTTGCACGAACTGCAGCTATGCAGAATCGATCCTTATCCGTGGTGGGTCCAGTGGTCCAGGAGCTACGTTTGCTCCTTTGGACTAGTACTGAAGTATTTTTTTATTAAGCTCAAAACTGTACTGTTTGGCCGTGCTGGAGTCGGAAGCTCCTCTGAGTTGAGCGCTATATAAATTTATGAATGAATGAATACAGACAGACATGTACGCATATATTCATATATATATACATACAGACAGCAGACAGACATACAGACAGATATACATACATACTTACATACATACATACATACATACATACATACATACATACATACATACATACATACATACATACATACATACATATATTCATACATACATACATACATACATACATACATACATACATACATACATACATACATACATACATACATACATACATACATACATACACACACACAGACAGCAGATATATACACAGACATATAAACAGACATACATACATAAATACAGACAGACATACAGACGGACTGCTAATACTTTCCATGTCGCTGATTAAAGCACATACGCTGGTTCCCTGAAGGCCGCCTAGGAACAGGCTGTCACCGTTGAGCAGCGTAAATAAAAGGAATCCAACCCAGAAGAACGATCAGCTGGGCCACTCCCCTTTTAATTCCGAATTTCTTCAATTTAAGATAACTTCTCCCCAGACACCCCAACGACTGTCAACCGCAAATAGCCCTCTGTGTAGATTCACTGTTCATTTTTTGCCAAAGTGTCAATAGCCATAATATAAGCGAAACGTCTTTTGCGACAACTATGGCTAGTGTACTGGACTCCTTCACCAGAGGTTTGGGTTCAAATTCCTGCGCTGGCCTGGCTCCCCGGCAGCAAACTCTGCTGTAAGCATGTGTGGCAACTGCACAATTTCGGTCCAGCGGGGAGCTGGAGCCGCAAGGGAGAGGACTGGCTTCATATGCTGAGTTTAGGTAAAAAAAAAAGGGTATGTAAGAATTCATACCCATGTCTGCCTCTTAAAGGACTTATTATAGGCTACCATCCTGATAGGCCTACATATATTTTGCTTCTTCGATAAATAGATGTCATGGCGTAGGCCTAATGCATGCAAAGAACGCATTCTTCATTTGTTCGTTCGAGAATTCATTATCATTCGTAAAACTAATTTAGCTAATTGACCAATCAATCAAAGTAAATTATTACCAGTCTAAGAACCGATGACCTCAGCAACACATAATTCGTCCAGATACTCCATGCAGGTTGACAGTCTTACAGCCACTTTTTTTGGGGCCAACATTGGGGCCATAGCTGGTAAATAAATAAATTTAAAAAAAATAATATCTTTTCTTTAATAAGCGCCTGACAAACGCACTGCGCTGTACATTTACATGTTATGCAATTTAAATCTTAACTACTAACAGAACAGACAGCCTGCAATACACGGCGCTAATAGCTAATTTGGTCACAAATTACTTCTATAGCGAAAGACAAATTAAAGTGGTTGTCAACTGCTGAAGATTCTCAATAATTTACGCGACTGTTGTTGCTGTTTCCTTCATTCATCCTGACGATGAATGCATCCAGATCATGGAAATGTGACGTTTTTACAGAGCGACCGCATATCATAGCCTCGACCGTGCCCATATTTCAACGAATTGATCTGATGAGATCATTCACCATCTCGGCCTTTTACGGGACCGTGATAGCCCGATAATCAAATGTCTGATATAAGCCACCATCAGGAAGCGAAACCGCACAATGTTATTGATAAAATATCGTACGCCCTGCAAACTCCGGAAACCGTAGACCCACAAATCGTACTATAAGGCTTCGTTTTAACATAGGCCTACACTTTCAACCACATGCTTCTCGAACCACTGGCCCAAAGTTGGCGAACACAATCAATCATGTGGGCACAAACCGCACAATGTTATTGATAAAATATCGTACGCCCTGCAAACTCCGGAAACCGTAGACCCACAAATCGTGCTGTAAAAATTCGAACTGGGAAGCACATGCACAGATCTCGAGGCGTATGGTACGTATCGCTTCAACCAATAATTGTAAGTTGGTGGGTCAGTCAATTACTCTCTCCCCGAACAAGTCCGTCTGATATTTGCTGCATACTGATGTTTGGTTTGGTGCGCCCATGGGCGTCGAGAGCCACGGCGGGCCCCGGGGCAGACACTTCTCAGCGTCCATCAGGGCCCCTTGATTTTTCAATTTTATCTGGAAGCCCGATGTCTGGTGTAAGGATGAAAAACCTATCAAACTATATTAAGGAATAATATTAATAATAGTAAAAGTAGATGTAAAAATCAATTTCTGGTTTAAAAGGTCCATCAGCCTCGCCAGATCTATCTGATCGAGTCATCTAGTCCGGCGATTTAATTAACAGGCATGAAAATGCTTCCATACTCATTTTCACTTTTCAGGCTTCACGTCAACTTGACCTGTGACAGTATTGTTGTCGCATTATAGCCTAATGTCCAATTTCAGGAGGTGCGGGTATGTCACTTGCAATGTCTGCATAGACTATATCAACAACTCGCTCTGTGCCATGATCATCAACTCCACTACTACCGGGTACTGCTACAACTAGCGACGATATTGTCAGCTTGATTTGCTGCATCATTCGCTTTCGATGAAATTGAAAATCAAAATTTTGAAGGAGTGTCTGTCTATAGCTAATCTTTCTTTCTTTTTTTGAGCTCCAGATTTCTTATGGTAATTCATCGTCTAATTTGTCATCATCTTAAAGGAATGTAGCCTAAAATAAAATCTTGGTAATTTGGTATTATGATAACTTATGTTCTGTAGCCTATATATCCAGTTGCAAGTTCAAGTATTATTTATTTCGATAATAACTCAAATTTCAATTCGTAAATTTACATCCAGTAAAAGATTTTATGGCTGCCAGAAAATCAATAATCTATTCTAGACCGACTGCTGATTAATCCGAAATATAATAATGATAAGCACAGTGTTTTTAAATTAAAGTTATTCAACTATAATATGACCACAACTGTTACAGTTGTGACTTGAATAACTGAAACTGTAGGATGGCCTTTATAAGCAGTAGCGTACGTAGCTAGAATTTTACCAATATAGGGTGCGTAATGCGAAATGCTATAGGCCACGCATAATTATATGATTCTATAATATATTCGTTTATTGGTATGAAACAGGTAGACACACAGCTATCTGATAGGCCTACATGTGGTAATAGGACAGTTTAGAATGAGTGTAGTGTTTTAGTCGTATACAATGTCAGATTATATCGTAATCGTAAACTCGAAACTTCTACAGCGCCCACAAAAGCGAAGTCGCGGGAACCAGCTTATTCACAGGCGCTCAATAAAATCAAAATAAAATCAAAATCAATAGGCAGGGGTCAAAATCCAGAGAGTCATGCAGGCAGACAGGCAGGCGGCTAAGGTGGATGGTGTTTCTTCAGTCTTCAGTCCAATTTCCACAGTCACATTTGTTACTGGCTTGCTATATATATCACCAAGAGAGCTTCTATATAGGACTCTGCAGTCTGCATGGGGATAAACTGTCTATCTTTCGGAGGCAATGTGTAGCTATGTGAATTCTGGTGTAATAATTAGGCCCTATGGAATTCAGTCAGTAGGCCTAATCGAAATTTGTCTGCATTACTTAACTTTGCACAGTAACAGCTAGAGCGAAATCATTCTGATGACCAAATCCTCTTACTGGACAACTGACTCAGTTGAACTGAGACTGTGTTAAGTGACACAGCTACTAAATCGTTTTCGCTAACATTGCCAATAGAATTATCTGCAGTGCTAACTTATAACCTCTTCAGTCCAATTTCCACAGTCACATTTGTTACTGGCTTGCTTTTCTGGCAAAGACATTCGATAGATTGGTTTCTCTATTATAAAGCTTAATCACCTAGTTATTAAATTGAAGAATTTAATTAAAATCGTTTAAAAAGTAAATGAATGGATTATAATTAGCGACTGTTTTCTGAACATGAATAACTACATAGACCGAGTAACAAGAACACTGCAGCGTGTGTAGTGTGTACACTGTTGTACAGGCTTGTAGAGAGACATTAATTGAAAGAGATACCCCAAGACTGCGAGAGACAGACAGACAGAAATACATGTATAGAGAGAGAGAGACCGACAGGCGACAGAGACAGACAGACAGAGACACCGAGACATACAAGGCAGATATTATTTTCCGCATTCCTTCGCCCTGGAGATGAGTGATAAAGCCGAGGTATTAAAAGGGAATCATCCCTTGCCATAAATTGTTGTGCATCAGAAAGAAAGTATCTTTGTGTACAACTGTGTTCGTTTCTACTGTGGGTCAAATACGATGACACATCAGGTGACCTAAACCAAGGAACTCTGTTTAGGCAAGGACTTCTTAATAATATCCAGACACCACACATACAATGTACGTCTGTGGCCCTGTGTATCAGGTATAATGATTCACGAAGCATCCGTCATAATTATACATACTGCATTGGGCCAAAACCCACAGCTTTCTTCAGATTGAACAAAGTTTTAGACATTTCCGGGCCCCTGCCAGGGCCCCCTGCCATAGAACCGGGCCCCGGGGCAGCAACCCCCCCTGACCCCCCCTCTCATCGGCCCTGGGTGCGCCATCGGTCGAAGCCTTTTAGATTAAAACTGTTTTAAAACGCACTTGTATCGAGGTGGAGGAAGAGAAGGAAGTGGATAAGGAGTAGGTGGTGGCGGATGAGGAGGTGAAAGCGGACGTGGAGGTGAAGGCGGATGTGAAGGATTTATAGGTGTGTCACTAGGAATAAAATGGAGAGCAATGGACTTGACAAATGACCGAGGACAATAGACTTAGCCTATAAATTAAGCTACGAGTGATACCTGGTTCCTACCAGCACTGAATTTATAGAGCAATTTTGTTCAGATGACTCATGACTGCTTAAACTGCTACCATTAGCCTACAGTGTGGAAATTAAAAAGTTCGGACGCTCGTTCTTCGTCCCCCCCCCCCCACATACTTTCGTCCCCGGGCCCCGGCCTACGCATGGTCGCATGCTGATTGTGCGTAGGCCTAGCCTACACAATTAAAATCTAAGCGGCGCCGCTGGACAATAGAGATAATTTATTCGCACCCATCGCCGCTAAGTGACTCGCGTCATGACTGATGATGATGATGATGATGATGATGATGATGATGATGATGATGATGATGATGATGATGATGATGATGATGATGATGATGATGATGATGATGACGATGACGATGGCGATGGCGATGGTGATGGTGATGATAATAATTATGTGTAAACCTGATGCAGACTCTGTACCTCAGAAGACGATCGAGCCATGAGTTCCAGTTGACCCTCGGCTCAACGGCCTCAACCTACATGACCTATATTACAAATTGAACTGAACGCTGAAAGCCCATAGATTCCACTGGACTTTGGGCGTTTTAGTTAAATAATTTAATTTAGGAAGACAGAAGTAGACAGCAACGTTTATTGGGCCACTGGTGGTAAAACAGACATGATTGTCGGAGGGTTTCAGACTGTACGCGTTTCATTAATTTCGCTCTTATTATTTGCAATGGATCTTTGGCAAACATAAACATAGCGCTATACGAAGTTCTCTCTCAAAATGGCCACGTTCTATGGTAATATATAGCTCTGGTTTCGACGTGGCCATGTCAGCCATGTTGTCGGAAGTTGTTAGTTACTGACGACGTTCAATTAAATAATAATTCTCTGTTTAGACAGTAATTATTGCCAGAAATTAACGTTTTATGCAGCTCTCCTCTCAACAATATTACTAAGCGCCGAAGTATACGGAAACTTGACGCATCAAGATGGTAAATTGATTATTATCTTAAATTTCCCAGTATCTTATGTTGTGCAAAACGACACCCATTTTCCTTGCGTATTGGAGTTTTAATTTTGTAATGTGATGTAAAAATCGGTGAAACTTTACCGCACAAGAGGGTCTTAATACGCGAAATTGACTGCTTTACCAAATTAATCAGTTATGGTAAGCTAGTTTTAGGTGACATTCCGTAGCAGGTGTTACCGGCTGTGCATAATAGTTTGCGTAAAGAGAGGAAGGCTGTTTTCATCGTTTGAAAACCAGAGTTAACGTTAAGCATTGTCGCTTAATTTTCCATCAGTTTTTTAAACTGCCTCCCAATAGCTAGCCAGTCGCTATATAAATCGTTGCAGCAATGATGTCACCTTTCTTTTGAGTGCTGTTACCTTTCTTGATCTCTGACCATTAAAGCACTGTTGATGCTTCACTGTGATAGTTGATGACATTATACATAAGCTATATTCATAGTTTTATATATGAGTACAGCTTATGGGGTTTTATGGAGTAGCTCATCGACGCTGCAAAACTATTAAAGGTGCTAAAGTGCGGAGTGTTGCATAAGTGTTCTCATGCATAAATGCATAATTATGCTTACATACATACATACATGGATAATTTGTACCTACCAGGGTTGGGTTAATGCCGGCAACAACCTATTATTGCCGGGACGGTGGCAATAACCGGTTATAACCGGTTATTGCCAGTTATTGCCGGTTATTGCCAGTTGTGGCCCATTTTTTCCAAAGTAAAGTCAAAACAAATGAAAATCATATTTCACTGCACAAACTGCATTATTATAATAAATGCTTTTTGTGAGAAATTAAAACTACTGTAGTAAATCTATATTACTCCATAGTATAAATACAGTTAAAGTTAACTATATGAGATTAAGATAAAAAAATTCTGACCTACAGTTCAACTACTCCAAAATAAACTGCCATTTGCACTGCAATAGTAATATTCAGGTCAACAGGGACATTGCCTTTTCAATATACTTACTTGGTAGTATATAATTTATGAATAGTGTATAGAAGCCAATGGTTTGGCAAAATTTCTAATTCATAATTACACTCTTCGATATTGACTGTACTTATATAAAACTTGTAAATGACTTTTATTAGGAACAAATTATACTGGTTATTGGAATCAGGTGATTTTATTAGGAAAAACTTGACTGATTTAAATCATGATGTATTTAAATCTGAGAAGAACTGTGAAGATTCCATATTTTATTACCACAATAATTAATAGTTTCTATTTTTGACAAGAGGTTGTTGCCATTTTTGCCAAGAGGTTGTTGCCATTGTTGCCAAGAGGTTGTTGCCGGGACGGTTATAGCCATGGCAATAACCGGTTATAACCGGTGGCTGGCAACAACTTGCCAACCCTGGTACCTACTTATGGACATATAATATTTGTAAACCCACTTCTGAATGAATAAGGTTTTCAGTACTGTTTGTAATAAAGAGTAATATAGTATGAAGTTTAGAATGCTGTTGCTGGCCATCGTGCGGCACGATTAGACAACTGAACTACATCTGCTTTGAATATTTAAGATTAATTTATAAATAATGACCTTGTTCCATTGTTTTGTTTTGCATTGATATTTTAAACTTTTAACATTTTAGGTTCTCTTGGCAGCAGCTGTTTGTAACAAAACTGGGAAAGGTTAGTAATGAATGAGTGAATATTTCCAGTTTTGTAATTACATTGACGCTTTCTTAATTAGATTATTTTTGGCTCTAAGCTGAAGACTTGCTTTGTTCTGTATATGAATTATTTTTATTTAGACATCTGTGGTTAGGAAGAATGTGACGTAGATATGTTTTGCATGTGTTCCTCACAGCCATCATATCCCGACAGTTTGTGGAGATGACGAGGTCAAGGATAGAGGGCTTGCTTGCATCATTTCCGAAGCTCATGGGAACTGGAAAACAACACACGTTTGTGGAGACGGAAAGTGTTCGCTATGTCTATCAGCCACTGGAAAAACTCTACATGCTTCTCATTACTACAAAAGCCAGCAACATTCTGGAGGACCTGGAAACTCTCCGGCTGTTTGCAAAAGTGGTCAGTTGCCCTATAGATGTCTCGATGATACTTGGAACTACGTTGTTATTCAGTTATAGGCTCAAAAGTCGTCATTTAGTACCTGCCACTGAAAGCTGTCGGCTTTGTCGTGGCATGTCCAGTGCCAGTGCAGGGTCTGCAATATAACTTTGAAATAACCACCAGTTGACGTTATGCGCTCTTGATCACAGCTCTGCAAAACGGGGCTTTGGTGTTGAATTATACTAGTTGTTGATAGGTGTTAAAGATTGCTTTAAGGCTGTAATACTAACAATAAATAGCACATTGCTGGTAGCATGAACGATTGTCAAGGTTGCTCCTTGCTCGTGTAAATGATGCATGTTCATTATTAAGAATAGGAACAGTAACACCATATGAAGACTATGAAGAATGACTACAGACAAAATCGTCATATATTCATTTATTGAGCTCATAGCTGCAGCCATTTACAAAGAAAGAAGAAATGTATTAGACAAATATTTAAAATCAAATAAAATAAATAAATAAATAAATGAAGTGTTCACAGTGCTCATGAATGGTTCTAATTCCTGCCAACAGGGCTTGAAGCCTGTAGCTGGTGACTTGTGACATATTCAGGCGACTGTGCGCAGCTGATAGAGACTGGTATACAACAAGATCTTGTGCCGCATGTAACGCTTCTTGCATTTTCAATTGGTATGTCGTTGGGAGCCCTCATGTAACCACTTGTTAAATGGAATCTTGCATAAATGGGCCGTGCATTAATGGGTCTCCACTGTACTTTGATCATCTAGACCAAATCTGAAGTCATAATGTATGTGATCTGTCAATTTTCTGGGCTAGTCAGAAGTTAATGTACTTGTTGTCTACTCCTTCCATGTTGTTTCTTGCTGAAAATGAGTTTATTGTGCTTTAGATTCCAGAATATTGCAAGACAGTGGAGGAATCAGAAATCGTAGATCAGGCATTCCCACTCATCTTTGCCTTTGATGAAATTGTGGCTCTTGGCTACCGAGAGAATGTTAACCTGGCCCAGATCAGGACCTTCACAGAAATGGATTCTCATGACGAAAAGGTCTACCAGGCCATCAGACAGGTGAGCATCCTTTGCTGGCTAAATAGTTTGCTAAGCTTTACCGTCATTCAACCTAATTCATTTTTATAATACTTATGTTTTTCTCAGGTTTGGAAAGGTCATTACTCAGTAAAGGCATTGCATTTATTCACTCGTTGAGAGGTGCTTGTTTATAGGCATGGGGAGATGGTTGAATGGTAAGACACTGGTATGAAGATCAGAAGGACGCGAGTTCGATACCTGCTAGCCCAATAAGGTTGGCTCAGCCTTCCACTCCCTAGGGGTGACTGTTGGCAGTAGGACAGATGGGTGCCTTGCAGGCTGCCATACAGTTAAATTCGACACCTGTTAAACTTGTTATCATCTGTTACTACTATATCATGTAATCTTACTGCATATTACATACACGTTGTCAGTTTGAATTAATAAACAAATTTTATTATTATTATAAGTCAGAAAAATGCATTTTGCACTTATTAATTTAATTGAAATAGAAGCATGTGCTAGTAATGTTTATAAATTGCAATAATTAAAATAAATGTTAACTCTGTTTATAGGTTGCTTCAGAAATGCTTGCTGCACTACAAATAAATAAACGTTAATGTTAGTTTTGCTTATAATTTTATAGCTTTCTGGTGCACCTTAATGTGAAGCATGCCTATTAGACTGCATGACACCTCTTACTACTGCTGCACGGTGTATTTCTGTATGCTACAGACACAAGAGCGTGAAGCAAAGGAGAACATGAAGCGCAAGGCCAAGGAATTGCACAAGCAACGCCAAGATGCTGTCAAATATGGTCGAAATCCAACTGGCTACAGTGGCATTTCTGGCGGTTCTTCGGGTGGACGACAAGATGTTCAGATCATTGAAACTACTATTGATAAGCCTAAGCCTTCATACACAGCACCAAAGTGAGTACAAAGCAGTTGTACCCTCAATCAATCAATCAATCAAAATTTAGATAGCGCCCTGCAAGATCGCTACTCAAAGGCACTCCTGACCCAGGCCATGCAGGCCTAATTTATGAAAGTCAAGAAGTTTGAGTTCTATACTGGTCTCATGTTATTAGCTATTAGCCTAGTTTGTTGTAGTGTATTCATTATTCAGTTATTTCGAGGATTTATATAGCGCCCCTTCAAGAAGCCTACTTAGAGGCACTACCAGTCCAACCAGGGTGATACAAATAAGTCTTAAGGAGTTTATAGAACGTGGAAGAATCATCCCTAGGTAGCAGGCACATCTCCAATGGGAGACCATTCTAGACAGAAGGACCTAAGTGTAAGTTAGGCTTCTGTACCGGATCTTTTGAAAAGTATGTGAAGAAGGAAATGCTTTTTGATATTCTGTGAACAAATTTGACATCTTGAATTGCATTAGCGTTTTGATAATTTAATATTGAATAAAGTCAGCAATTCACCAATTCTGAAGTATATATGGAGGTATTAAATACTCAGTAGTCAGTTCTAGACTGTAGTTAAATTAGTTTTAAGATTTTGAATTTAAACATGAATCTAAAACAGTGCATGGTAATTTGTTGAAAGTGATTAGGTTATGAAAAATCACAGAAGACCTTAACTGTTTTTATGTGTGTCGACTGTAGTTGTCTGGTAGTTACTTGGAGTATATTGTGAATGTTTTGAATGTTGTAGTAAACCGGCTGGAACTGGAATGAAACTTGGAGGCAAAAAAGATGTGGAGTCATTTGTTGATCAGTTGAAGTCTGAGGGAGAAAGTGAGTTCCATCCACAAAAGTATTTTCTGTTTAATTTAATGCTTCAAACTAATGCAGGCTAAGCAAATGTTGCAACAAAAGTAATGGCAAGATAAGGAAAAATTACGTAAAACCCCTATATTTTAAAAGGTCCAATTAAATTTGTTATGTATTTGTTTTTTGCTAGGGAGACGAACAGCATAAGGGGCCATCCATTTAGCATGTACGCATGGAGATAAGGGGGGGGTTTACCCAAATGCGTGTGCTTGCATATGAGGGTCTACTAATTATGCACGTATGATAGGAAATGGGAGAAGGGGGTGTGAAACCTCGATAATTATATGTCTATTATTGGAATTCGAATGAGCCACTGAACAGCTGTCAAACAAGTACTACCGGGAGCAGTAGGGCTGTGGGAGAAGTGTAACTTGTGTGCCATGTTAGCCTGACTGCTATTAAAAGCTAAACACGTTAATATTATTAATCCTTGATTGTTTCTGTGTGGATTAAATACAGACTGTTCTACAGAATTCGGGGATGCATCAGACATACATATGCAGATGTGTTCACGTGGGTACAGGGAGGGGCCGGGGCAAATTTTTCTAGATTTCTGCCTGCATACTAAATGGATGGCCCCAACTGGTAAACATTCAAATATTAGGTAATGTGAGCTAAATGTTTTTACACAGATGTTGCCAGCCAAGCTGGTGGGACAAAGTCGGCAGCTCTGGCTAAGGCTGCAGCACCTGCGGCAAACCAAGAAAGGTAGAAGAAGATTCTTTTTCTGATAGATGATTAGTGAGGACTTGATTATGCTTTTGTGCAGTTTGCTTTGAATACATGTGCTTTGTTGTGTTGGCAGGCTAATCCAGATCAACATAGAGTTGATACCTGCACCAAGTTTATGTATACTCTAATCGGTTCTGTGAATGGTTTGGCATTGGTGGCCGTACCTTTTCCGTGGCTGAACCCAGGTGCTGGAATAGCATTCCACCTTCAATACACACTGCACCTACTATTGATTCATTAAAGTCCAGGCTCAAGACATATTACTTCGAAAAGCATTTCTCTGACTTAGTGTTGAACTTGTTAAAGTGCCCTTGTAACGGCTTGTGCCATGTTACGGCGCTGTAGAAATTGTCATAGTCATTCATTCATTCGTTGTAACCTTAAGTATATGTGAATAAACTGCCTTCGTTTTAATGTTTCTCTTAAGACTACAAATAGTTATGCTCTTGGTTTTGACTGCAGTTGTATGAAGTACTATCCTTAAGTACTGAATAGCAGACTGTTAGTACCTTAATTAACGTTAAGCATGTTGGTTATGATTTTAGCATCCACATGCGCATGGAAGAGAAGATAACTTTGACGGCTGGACGTGAAGGTGGACTTCAGAATCTGGAAATACATGGTCTGGCAACCCTGAAGATTAGCAATGAGAAATTTGGTCGAGTCAAGGTTATAATGCGAAACAATGATACAAAAGGTGTACAGCTTCAGGTAACATTTTATTAGTCTTTCTGAATTTCTGTTGGTATGGGAAGGTCTTTGTTTGTTGTTTTATTTATTACATTTGTCTTGTTAGTTAATAGCAAAGAGAATGAAGATGATTGAAGAAAAATGTTTTAGAACAGAGCAGGTTATATGTTGGAATAATGTGTTTGTTAAGAACTGTATAGTTTATTCTCTAACAGAAAATGCTTCAGTTTTTTAGTCTCGGGCGAAATAAGAAATCTTGAAATATCTTTATTGTGGCAGGGACTTGAACCCTAAACATCTAGGTTGATGGCCTAGGACACTAGGCTATGAAATATTAGCATTGTGGCATGTCTATTGTTACAGTTTTCCTCTTTTATTCTGTTTTTACAGACACATCCAAATGTTGACAAGAAACTTTTCTTGGCCTCATCAGTGATCGGTTTGAAGAATGCAGAGAAACCGTTCCCCTTGAATCAGGATATTGGAGTTCTGAAGTGGAGATTCCAGACCCAGGATGATGGATTTATGCCACTTTCCAGTAATTATGCATTTTGCTGTGTTTTCGCTTGCTACAAACATTCCACGCAAAAGAGTGTGAAAATTACAGGACAATAGCAATGATATCACACATAAGCAAAATATTACTCAAAATAATACATAAAAGAATGGAGAGTACAATAGAGAGAGAGCTTCCTGATAGTCAAGCAGGATTTAGGAAATTTCGTGGAACACGTGATCATATTGCCAATATGAGGTGGATAATGGAGAGACAAAGGGAGTTTGGACAGAAAGTATACATATGCTTCATTGATTATAGCAAAGCGTTTGACTGCATTAATCATGAATTGATGTGGAAAACCTTGGGAGAAATGGGAATACCGAAACACTTGATACAACTTCTTAGGGGTTTGTACGAAGATCAGATAGCGGTGATAAGGACTGAATATGGAGATACTGACAGATTCAGGATTAGGAAGGGAGTGCGGCAAGGATGCATTCTGTCTCCTTTCCTATTTAATATGTATGCTGAAAGGATAATGAGGCAGGTGGGAATGGATGAGGCTATGGAAGGAATAAAGATAGCGGGAAGAACAATGAACAATCTGAGATACGCTGACGATACAACACTATTGGCGGGTAAAAAAACCGATTTGGTAGAACTAATAAGAAGGCTCAAGAGTGAAAGTGAGAAAGCAGGACTCTACTTCAATATAAAGAAGACAAAGATCATGACAACAGAGGAGGAGGACAGTTTTGTAGTAGATGGAGAGGAAATAGAAACGGTAACTAGCTTCACGTTTTTGGGATCAGTAATAGAAAAAGAGGGAAAGTGTGATATGGAAATAAATCGTAGAGTAGCGATAGGAAAAACTGCAATGAATGGTCTGGAAAAAATATGGAAGGACAAACATGTGAGTATAGACACGAAAAAAAGATTGGTGAAGGCTCTGATCATACCAACAGTAACATACGGTAGTGAGACATGGACAATGACCAAGAAAATGAAAAAAAAGATTAACGCATGCGAAATGTGGATATGGAGGAAGATGCAGAGAATATCATGGAAAGAGAAAAGGACCAACGATTGGGTGCGCATGAGTATCGGAATTGAGAATGAAGAGACACTACAACAAACAGTGCTAAGAGCAAAGTTGAGGTTCTTTGGTCATGTCATGCGATCAGATGGATTGGAAAAGGAAATGATGTTAGCATATGGAGAGGGAAGGAGAAAACAAGGACGACCAAGGAAAAAGTGGATGGACGAGATACATGAAACAACTGGAATGAATTTGGCAGAACTGAGAGATGCGACGGCGGACAGAAGGAAATGGAGAGGCTTGATCATGAAGGTCGCTAGAGTTCCAGGAACTGACAGCACAAGGTAACAAGGTAACAAACATTCCAAAGAAATGCCAGAATTGGAATAAAATGTGACTGATTTCATAGAATTAAATGCCAACCGTTTTGGTGAGACCGTGTTAACTGCAGTAAGTTTGTATGTGTCAAGATATCTGTGTAGGTCTTCCTAAGGACCCATCAAAAGTGATGAATACAATGCTGTCTAACTGATTCTGATAAAACAGGTGAAAAAATTGTTAACTGAGTCAAATGAAGCAGTATATTTAAGGAAAGTTTGTCAGGAAGTTGGTCCTGAGACAGGAGAAAGTATGACGTGCTTGGGTTGAAGTACACGAGGATGACATTCTGTGGATTGGAGCGATATAAGGTATTACTAGTTCATTGCCGTGATTGTCTGAAAGTAATTGATGAGGTGATAGGTTCTCAGTGGCATAGCCAAAGATGATTTGAAGCTCCCCATTTCTTTCAGCAAGACGACATATGAAGTATTTGCTAATTGTGCTGCAAAATTTACTCTATGGGAAGAGTACACCTTTGGAAGTTCGTAGTCTGACCAGGTAATATAACACCCTTTCTAAAACACATAGACCTTAAGTGTTTAAGCATTTTTCTGTGTGTTTGGATTGAGGTATTGTCGACCTAAACTTGTTGCTAAAGAAACTAAACTGAATCTGGAGGATAGGAATCTTGATTTCGCTGTTGTGCTTTTTGTAATATGCAAGTCTTATTTTCTTTTTGTTAGTTAACTGTTGGCCAAACGAAGTTGGAAACAAGTGTGATGTCAACATTGAATATGAACTAGAGCGTGAAGACATGGAATTGAACGACGTTGTTATCACAATACCAATGCCGTAAGTGACCTGTTTCCATCAAATTGATTTGAGATTTGATACAGGAATTGATCTTACAAAGGTAGTTGCTGTCTTCTGTCTTGGTTATGTTTTTGCTTATAATCTAACTGACAGGCATGCTGAAAATCATTGTGATGTAAGGGGGTGCAATACTTCCATGTTACTATTGTTTAGCATCCTCACCAATTCTCGTAATCGTAAATTTATATAGCGCCACTTCAAGAAATACTCCTCAGAGGCGCTCCCGACCTGACAACACCAAACCACGATCGAAAAGAATGGTTTTCAAACGCCTGCGGAAAAGAGGCAAGGAAAGACCAAGAAGCTCATTACGTAGGTTGCTAGGCAACCTATTCCAGAAAGATGGACCGACCACAGCAAAGCTCTTATGAAGCACCATGGAAGTTCGAGCCACAGGGACAACCAGGTCGCCTTGAGTGGCAGAGCGAAGGAATCTACGACCTGGTATGGAAAGCACTGGCACACAAAGCTCCCTAAGATAGACTGGGGCTTGACCTGCAAGACAATTGCGCATAAGCATTAGGATCTTAAACTCAATGCGTTTTTGCATTGGCAGCCAGTGCAGTTCCTCCCGTATAAAGCCAGATATATGCTCGAACTAGTACTCGTGTGTACTTCTTTATGGCAAGTCTTGTGATTCAACCTTTCCTGAGTAGTAGCTTGTAGGTGTAAGATTTAATCTTGAAAGACAATCTAGGATTTAGGCGGCTTGGCATTGTGGTAAACTCTGCTGCTTAACCCTTTAACAATGAGCGTGTACTAAAATGTATGGGAAACCAATGCAGTTCGTCGTTAAAGGGTTAAAATGTTCAACTGAGCACTTTTTTCTTTTGGTTCTCTGCCTTCCTAGGCAGGTTCGTACGTCCAATTTCGCCATTCATCACGTTTTCTGGCTCTTTCCTTCAGTTTGCCGTAATCTTCCTCCATCATCCAGTCCAACAACATCATTCTCGGTCTTCCTCGTGTCTTCTTTCCCTCCATTCTTCCCTCAATTATAATTCTTAGAAGGGAGTCTCCCCTCATGATGTGGCCCATCCATTTTCTTTGTCGGCTTCTTATTATCCCTATCATGGATCTTTTTCGTCCACCATTTGTAGTATGTCTTCATTTGTCCTCCGATCCATCCAGCTGACTCTCTCCATTCTTCGCCATATCCACATCCACAACTGAGCACAGGAGGTTAAATATTTGTTGGTTTGCAAATGATTCTCGGAATCTCGGAACCAACATTATTCATAGCAAGATTAATGACAGGATGATTCTTGAGAAGACTTAAATAACAGCAGTGCTTATTGGAATGTGCATATTGTATGGACCCACACTCACTAAATAAATTCCTGTTTTGCGTAGGTCTGGTTCTGGTTCTCCAGTTGTTAATGAATGTGAGGGCGAATATCGCTACGACAACCGTAAGAACATTCTGGAGTGGAAGCTGCCGGTTATTGACTCGTCCAACAAGACTGGGTCAATGGAACTAACCATCGGAGGCCACGCCAATGACTTCTTTCCAGTCAACGTGTCATTCGTGTCCAAAAGGCTATATTGTGATATCGAGGTTTGCACACTATTGGGTTTTTTATTTTTTGGCAAGATGAACAAAGGGTTTATCTAGTTCTATTGCCCTCAGGAGGCTCAGGTTTTACACAATGTGTGCTAGAAATTATTTATGTTGTATGTACTGACACTTAGGGTGACTTTGAGTGTCATACTGGCATTTTAGCTTTTATTTGTATGTGAATATAATATATGCTGTTCTCAGTTCTGGGTGTATTATGTGAATTTCATCATTTACTATCAAGAATTGTAAGCCATAGGGGTAAAAGATGTCCAGTTTCTGGATTCTTGTTGTCATCATGGTGATACTTCAGTCACAGGACCACATCTTTGAAAGTCTAGTTTTGATAGATTATTAAATGAGCATTTATCTGATCGTAACTTTCACACTGTACGTACATTATACTAGGATGCGTTGATTCCTGCCAGCTACCACAATTTTTAACTTGCTTCTTTGTGGTGTGTAATTTTGATTATTTGGAATGCATTCTGTAGTATGAGAAGACATGACAACATTAGTATTCTAGGTCACTACTTGATTTGTCTTTTAAGATTTGTCTATTTGTACGTTTCAGGTCGAAGGTATCAGTATGGTGGACAATGACGCGCCAGCGAAATATTCTTCAGAGGTCATCTTCTACGTTGAGAAATACGAAATCGTTTAGTGTATTGAACATGATGATAACTAATTTTGCTGAGAGGCAATATCTCTTGATATGTTATAATATGTGAGACAGGCAAGAATTATGGATGAACGTGTGAACAAGCAAAGGAGCCGCTGAGATCATCAGACATGCGTTACATTTCATCCACGTTTACGAAGACTACTGTTGTAGTGTTACGGGGTTCTGTTGTTTTCGACTGTACATTTTGGCAGAACGTATTTCAAAATGATAAAGCGACCAATATTGGAAAACTGTGGAATAGGTGCTTTGTACAGTAGCCACTGAAGGGATTGAAGTCTGCTTGTGGTCAAACATTATGTATATGTACATGTAACCCAACATTTATATAGCACCCTTTAAAAAATTGTAGAACTTGCTGTTGTTTCTTAAACACAGTAGGAAAGATTTGTGTTTGATGCTGGCCATAAAGTTCATGGTTTCATGGGAAATACTGGTCACAGAGTGGTCAGTCATACTCGTGTCAAATCGTTCAAAGAATTTACGAAATACCGTGACCATCTGTTGCATATTTATGCGTTACAGTTGTGTGGGAATAAAATATTCACAGCTAGTGAAGAAAGTGTCTGGGGTTCGAAATACTTGTAAATAAATGTTGTTTGGAGAAAAAGACTAAAAATAACTGCTAACTCAATATTGAACTTTTGTTGTGCTGGTTTCGATATCTAGAAGAATCTATTATAGATAGATTGCACAACGTTCCTTCTGAAGTTACCATAGTTAATATCTTGCGTTTCAGTAGGGAAATTGTGCAGGTTCAGTGTAGGCCATGATATTACAGGGGTTTAGCAATGCTGATATGCTAGTGATTTCTGGTGTATGATGTCATGACTGGCTGCTTGTAAGAATAGCTGTAGCAGAACAGTAATGTAGTTACCGGTATGGACTTCTCAGAAACTTGTTGATTGTGCACTGGAAAAATCGGAATCTGTATTATGTTACGACTTATGAAATCATTAAAAGTAAGGAAAATCTGGAAATTTGAAGTTATGTTAAAATACCAATCTGCTTATCTTCCAGTGAAGTTTTGTGAAAAAAGTGGATAGTACGGTTCTTGTGGGTGGTATAGTACAAGAAAATTTACTACTAAGTAGAGCAAGAAACATTTATTTTTGACAATTTTCAGAAGTTGCAATTTTTTTTTTTTTAAATTTACTAATCTTTTGGTAACCACAACATTTGTAATAAGAATGCCTATTATACTTAAGGATACTTTAATGATGAGCTGCATTGGTTTCAGGCCCGTCCCAAGGATATCTGGGGCCCTACACAAGTTTTATTTTGGGGCCCTACCCCATTGGGTACTGGAATACGTCATAAACATTGTGCCTAAGAAAGCAGATCCCCTGGCCTGAGTTAGTTTAAGTAGCTTTACTGACAAAATTAATATAATCTTAGTAGGCTACCATAGGTTTACTACTGTAAGGCAGTGTCAATATATTGTACAGAATTTTATAGGTTTCCTATTCTTGACTTTTATTTCCCCACTGACCTCACAAGCAATATATTTAATTTAACTTTCGGCGGAATCGCCGTCGCCCTACGCGTTGCGTATTCCTAAGGGCGGGCCTACCTCCACTGCCGTCGCCACAGCACCGCCGTCGCCACCAACCTCCACCGCAGTCGCCACCACCTCTACCGCCGTCGCCCCCAACCTCTACCGCCGTCGCCCCCAACCTCTACCGCCGTCGCCACCAACCTCCACCGCCATCGCACCCACCGTCACCGCAGTCGCCACCACCTCTACCGCCGTCGCCACCAACCTCCACCGCAGTCGCCACCAACCTCTACCGCCGTCGCCACCAACCTCCACCGCCGTCGCCACCAACCTCCACCGCCGTCGCCACCAACCTCTACCGCCGTCGCCACCAACCTGCACCGCCGTCGCACCCACCGTCACCGCAGTCGCCACCAACCTCCACCGCAGTCGCCACCAACCTCTACCGCCGTCGCCACCAACCTCCACCGCCGTCGCCACCAACCTCCACCGCCGTCGCCCCCAACCTCTACCGCCGTCGCCACAGCACCTCCACCGCCGTCGCCACTAAGCAATATATTTAATTTAAATAATTTAAGCATTTATTACTTTGCAATTAATTTCTCAAAGCCCTACCTGCACCTCACCGTGGTGAGAGGGTGAACAGCCAAGTAGGGGATAGCCTGGTGGGGCTATACCATCAGTGGTGAAGACCTTGGTCGAAGACCTTGGTTGAAGAACCACCTTGGGCGTTTCGCGAGGTGGAAAGGCTCACCAGGAACCCTGAAACAGCTGGCCAACGCAGGAGGCAGGTGTTGGAAGGACACCTCAGACCGGAAGAGGCCAGAATGGCCCAACGATCTCTAGTGTTGTTTTCGTTAACGAAAACTAAAACGAAAACCTTCGTTAACGAAAACTCAGGGTTATAGTTAACTGAAACTAAAACTAAAACGAAAACTTGGTGAAATAACTAAAACTAATAATAACTAAATCTCGCGGAGCCGGCCAAAAACGATAACTGAAACTAAAACGGTCAAAACTAATAATAACTAAAACATCTAACGAAAACCTAACGAAAACACACAACGAAAACCTAGCGTCCTTGAATATTCAATGTTTTTGTACATAGGGGCGAAAATCGGGGAATCACATAAAGCTCAACAAGAATGTTTACCACATTAATCATTAAAAGGACATTATATCATGTATGATACATGGCGTGTTGTCATACTGTAAGAATAATGGTTGCTATTGTCTATTTGCAGTAATTTGATATACATTGTTGTCGGCTAAATATCAGTGAACGAATAACTGAAACTAAAACTAAAACAAAACTGAAGAAACTAAAACTGAAACGAGGAAGTGTCAGTTTCTATTAACTAAAACTGTAACTAAAACTAAAACTTGGCGAAATAACTAAAACTAATAATAACTAAAACACCTAGCATGTAAAACTAATAATAACTAAAACTAAAACTCAAGGCAAAACTAAAACAACACTAACGATCTCCTTACCCTACCAGGAGAGGACTGGTCACCGCCTGGCAAGAGACCAAGAAACTCTAACAAAATGAGAAGACAGAGGATGGGACTTAAGAAGGGCAATAGAACTCGCAAGAGACCGACCGAAATGGAGAAGTTTTGTTAGAGCCTCATCGTCAGCGAATACTTGACGGAGGAGAAAGAAACTTAATTTAGCGGCGTGTGATGTCATTATTATTATTATTATTATTATTCATAAATGGTATTTTTGAGTCCCTAACTTTCGGCGGAATCGCCGTCGCCCTAGTATAGGCGGTTGCGTATTCAGCGTATTCCTAGGGACGGGCCTGCCGCCACACCTCCAATGCCGTCGCCACCACCCCCACCACACCTCCAATGCCGTCGCCACCATCTCCACTGCCGTCGCAAATGGTATTTGGGGCCCGAACTTTCGGCGGAATCGCCGGGGCCCTACGCGGTTGCGTATTCAGCGTATTCATAGAGACGGGCCTGATTGGTTTCGCAGTTGCTTTTAGTACACTCTCATCGTTAAAGTTTCGATAACGGTGACATTTGTGACTAGTGTGTCAATGCTAATTGCGCATAACATGGCTACAGCAGTTATGATAAGAATTCTTCAGGTTCCTAAAAATAGCAGTTCAGAGTCATAATATTCATAAACAGTAGCATGGCTACTGTGTGAATATTATGAATCTGAACTGAAGCTTTCTATAGCTCATTACCATATAAAGTTATATATCAATACACTCTGAAATGAAACCAGAGTTTATTGATCGTAATCCATGTGAGAGAATTTGTCCGTATTGCAGAATTTGAAACTGAACACAGGGAATTGACACAGAAACAACAGAACAAAATTACATAAAATTTGGTGTATACAGTTTCCTTAAAATTAATTATTTAGTTTCCTTATTTAAATAAGAACCAGAGAGTAGGGTAATGTGTTTAAGTTGTAATTTCTCACAAAAATACAGTTATAAAATTTAACATGCTGATAGTTTCAAATTGCCAGAATTCTGAATACTGCAAATACTGACATAATTACACAAATGCATGCGTACTTGTACATTCGTAAGTTGAAGTAAAAATTCTGACAATTAGATAACAAATGTAATATTTATAGCGACCAGTTTAACAGCCACTTTTTGTGGTTTACCAGTCTTCTGTTCCAAAGTCTTCTTCCACCATGGTCCTACTGTATCTCCTAGCCTTTATCCGATGCATCAAGTGCACATACCAAATTGGTACAAAGTATTATCCACCAAGAATGTCCGTAAACACCTTAATGGACATCCAACTGTGACTAGAGCGAGGGGCTCATGCCCAGTGCAGACCTCTGCATGTAACTTTGGTTACAGTGATGCAACTTGGTCCAGAGACTCTGAACATCCATGCCATCTTCACCTGTCAACGGGAAACCGTTTGTTGGTTCTTCGTGTGTGTGGGGGCCTGCCACTGGTGACTCTTTCAGCCTGTGTCTTTAACACCAACTGCAGTCAGCATTATTGTTGTTTTTCAGCAACTTCTATAGCACCAGTGCCTAATGCACCAACCGATGATGCACCAAAGCACAAAACAATGTTCTTCAATAGCAATAACCCTGAGGAATAAGCTCTGATATTAAATAATGGCCCTGGGTACAGTATAGATGTATGTAACGTATAAACCCTAATCTCTGTACAAAATTCACCGCCAAACAGGCAGCCAATGCCACGATTTAAGTACAGAGGTTTATATGCTCATACGTTGATGTATTACTCTAGACAAAGAATTATCATAATTTGAATTTGTAATACCAGTAAAAAAAGTGAGTTACAGTAATCTAGGTGTCTGCAGAGGCCTGGGGAGAGAAATGGCAAATTGCCGACACAGAGAGGGAGAAGTCCAAAAGAAGTAATTTGCAAAAGTCCTTAACAGAGGACCCTAATGTACGTGACATAATCGAGTGCCTCTGATTGGTGTGCACTGCGAGAGGTGCTATATAAATTTATAGATTCAATACAATACATAAAGTTCACCAACATTTATACCGCATAATAAAATGCAGGATGGGACTCTTAAACAGTAGAAGCACCTCAAATCAATGAATATGTACCAAGGTTTGGAAGCTTTCAGTAAAAACAGCAACAAAATAGCCCTATCAAATACCAAATCTAAGTATTTACAGAATTAAAAAAACAGCCTACTTCCCACGCTCATACACAGCCTGAATTCCTGAAAGACTTTAATATAATGTTACATCAGCAACAACATTAGATATAAAACTGTTACAGCAAAACAAACAAAAAACTGACAGCTCGAAAAATTGCATAGTTTTCCTACACTAGTACATACTAGTAACTAACGCTGCAATGATGAACATGATCTGAACCTAGCCAGACTCGAGCAACAATACTGCACAGCCACAGAAAACGAGGCCACTTTACATGCCTCGAATGTTGAAAGACGTGCATACCGGGTAAACAATGGACATTATCAGTACAAATTATTTTTAAAAATTTAAAGCTCACAAGGTCACACGGAAATGCGAATCTGAGGCATGTTCAGTCAGGGTGAAGGCCAAAAGCTCTCTGAAATAGCGCACCAATTAAATATGCTTAGAAAATTCCTAAAGCAAATACTATAAGCAAAACCACAACCAAAAGTCTTTCAAAAACCAAGTTGAGCACACGATTTATCAGGATTCATTTAAGCAAATTCACTTCTTCCGAGTCTACTCCATCCAACTCTAGCTCCTTGTTTAATTCGATGATCAAATCATCCGTCAAGTCTTCACCGAGACAAAAACCACGATTTATCACAGTTTCATGATTATTCAAGACATCTTTACCTAACAATGCCTCCTGTTCATTCAGTTCCTCATCAAGAGCCAACAGCAAGTCCTGCTCCACAGGTATCTCGTGCTGAACTGAGCTCACGCCATTGCGAGACTCTTGAGCATTGGCGACGATCTCCATTTCTATTTCTTCAGCATGTAAGAGGCGAGTTACTTCATCGGGAGACTGCTGCTCGCTAAGCTGATGAGCACGCTCATTAAGCTGAAGAAGGTTGGCCTGCTCCTTCTTTTCATCGTTGTAACAAAACGCGTATTCAAATGTTTCATATAAGGCCATCAACATAAGGAAGCAGCCACTCAGAACCAAAATCTGTTGGAGATCAAATAAAATCAGATATCTCATTTTCAAACATTTAGCTTGTTACACCCAGGACTTAACAATAACATAATGTAGAACATTTTCTATCAGTATCAGGTTCCTATTTGTTATCAATGCTCTGTTATAGTTTATTTCAAAATTACCAGTAGTTATTCCTGTTATAATGGAGATATAGTTTTAAAATATTCAAAGACTTTTTATTATAATACAGAACATTTTTATTTGCCTCAACACAAAAAAAAGAAAATTAAGTCTGTTATTCTTATAACTTTGTATTTTTTTAGCCTTGGCATATGAGGGTGGGTAGTCAGCTCTCTCCCTCTTACCTTCCCACCGACAGTGTATGATCATTGTACTTATTATAGCCGAGTTGGCTAAGGGTGCAGATGGAGCAGAAATTTGGCAGAGATTTGAATCCCCGAGCTCTTGATTAACAGTCCAGCATGCTAACCACTACACTATCGAGCACTCCTTCATATAGCACAGTGCAAATCAAACAGTTTCATCTCCTAAGAATGCTTCTCTCATAAGTAATTCTGACCAGTTTCCAATGACAATTGATAAATAAGTGACAACATCTCACCTTAAGAAATCTTTCAGACAACACATCGACTAGTTTAGCCTGGACTGGTGGAGGCTGACAAGGCAGATGATAAGAGTCGTTGAGATACTTTCCACTGGATGCCTCATCAACCAAACTGAAAATTCCATGAAAACATTTTCACGGTTAATATGAATTACACAATCTTTGGCGAGTGTTTGCAACTATGTATCACCAGAGGTTGGAGTAGGCGAAAAAGTTACATGTACCACTGAAATAAGACTGGGTTGCAGAAGTTAAAAAGTTACTGTAGAAATAAGACATAATTTTCACCCAAGAAGAAATAGTTTTAACCCCTATGCTTATCCACTGCTGCAAGTTGTGTATAATGTATATACACCCTAAAACTTGCTTACAAGACATGCACATATCAAGCACACCTAAGCCTGTATCAGGCTGTATGTATGTAGGTAACTGGTAATTTCTGTAGTGCCTTCAAGAAGTAAGTAAGTACCCTTTATTTGCATCTGACAAGTGCACAAATGGTGCTCCTTTAGAGCCTAAATGAAGTGTAAGTTCATTTCCTCTGTAAGCAAATGATGCTCAAATAGCTGGTAAAGTCACTCCTGTAGGACTCTCACGCAAGTTTAGGTATTCCTAATACTGTATTTACCGAATGCGTTCTGCAACTTCTGTAGATGTCATCATCGAACCATAGAGTTGCAACTGCCATACGATCAGAGAACCTCGACTCTGCAACCCACTACCACCTGAAAAAACCGTTTCTAATTATTTTTTGATAAATAAACAAGTCTCAAGATTTCTGTACTATTTTCAGTGCCAAACAATTTCTACATTTCCACTTAAATGTAAAAGAGATTAATGCTCACAAGAATGGACATCAGCAATAGCATGTGAATAACGAATAATGTACAAATAGCAGTGACAAATTATGCACGATAAAAGAGGTCTGAAATAAATTCTTAAATTCTGTACAAAAAGGGATAAGCACATATGATTAGGATTTACTTTATTTTGTAATTTGGATCATGATTTAATGATTCAATCTGTTCCATTAAATTAAGCTCAGCAACTGCCCTACATTGTCACAAACCATACAATTACACACAACGAATTCTATCTGAAAGAGTCAGTAAGTAAGTATATTCTTTAATATAACCAACTGCCAAACAGCCATCTGGCGACCAAGCATCTGCAATATAAATTCACATAAACATCCAAATCTATCTAAGACCAGTGAGATTATGAGACAAAACTAATTAGTACTAGACTCCTGTAGGTAGCATTTCTTAACACTTTAACGACGAGGGTGTACTAAAAGTAAAAAAGTTACTATGAAACCAAAGCAGCTCGTTGTTAAAGTGTTAAGAGATGCTGCAGTACACAATATATTGTTGCAAAGGCAAGAATGAGAGGACATCATGTACACAGTTTATCCAGTGAAGCTTGATTAGCAAACCTATGTCAGTGATCTTCAAAGTCCAAGTACCCAATGGCCGTTCTCCCCAACATCTGACTGTACTGAATGTCCAGCCCTTAAAGCCATCTTTACTCCTACACACAATCAAAATATAATTCATAAAATTATTAGGCGATTACATTTTACAGTTAATAAGAAACTCATTCAATACCAGTCACTATTTGGATTCTGAATTGGCCACATTGTCAAGTCTGCACAAAATCAGCCCAGTATAACAAACAAATAATCATAATATAAAGATTGAAAAATAAATTCGTTTAAGCACAATCAGTATAACAAATATATGTTTTATTTTCAAATAATAAAATCATCATGCTTTCGTCATTTTCACTACCAATATTTTCTCTTTATTCGACGCTCACATTAATATTTTCAAAGTCATCATTTAAATGTCATCTTCATCATCAACAGTCTCACTGAAACTCGTTTCCACTAGTTAAGCGTACTCATCTAGTTTCCTTGTAGCACCAATGATTGAACTTGTTCCGGAAGGGCAAATCAGCTCAATGTTAACATCTCCTCTCCGTTCGTGTGTCAGTGTTATCTTTACGTGCACATACTCCAACGTGTCGAGATTATATGCATCAAGCATTTTCTCAGTAACTGCAAGAAAAAATTAATTCCACTTTATTAGAAGAGCTTTGTCGGTAACTAGTGCTACCAATACCACGATTTCCTAGATTTCCAAGATTTTAATTTAGCTTTAAAATTCTGTGCATAAAATACGGATCCCATTTTAAATTTGACATAACCAAACTTACCCCATTACTCTTCTCTTCACCGACCTCATAAATCTTCCGTCTACATAATCTTTCAAATCACCAATTCTAAAAGTTGTCTTTTAACACTTTAATGATGAGCATGTACTAAAACTGGGAAAACAGTGCAGCTCGTCATTAAAGTGTTAATAAGTACATATAAATCAGACAGAATAGATCAATATATGGTCAAGTGATTTAAATTAGTTTCTGTATGCATCAGTCAGATGAAGTCTTTCCCTGTTTGAAACTTATTCGGAGTATGATCAAAACGAAGGCATACCTTCATATTGTGCCTGGACAGATCCAGTTGGAGGTATCGCTAGGTTGGCATCAATCTCTTTCGATGTATACAACGTTAACCAAGGTATTGTCTTCCACACCTAAAGAAGTCCAGCGATCAAATAAATTAATTTACAACGAATCATGTACCATGGCAGTCAAGACAAACTTGCGAAAAACACTTTAAATGAACTTTGGCACAATGATAACAATTACTGATGATTAACGGTCAAAAAGTATTTGAGCAAACTATTTATTCAATTATTTATCTCCTTATTATATTTATTTAGCACTACTTGGCTTACCCTAAAATCAGTTAACAACAAGTCATACAAAACAATTCAAAATGTGCTGGAACACTTCAAGAACAAGTGTGTACTATAAGTGACTGGGAAAACAATGCAGCTCGTCATTAAAGCGTTCACAAAGAACAAAAACATAATCATTCACGTATGTAAGACGTCCAAATGTCTAAAGCATCTCTCTCCATGGTAACCCGCTTGTTCTCTGCTCACCTTGTCATGTGGAGTGTGTAGGTTTGAGTTGTGTAAGGAACGACAGCTAAGTCCTCAAATCACAATTGCTTCATCTCTAGGGTCCTGTATCGAACCATTCGGGCTGTATAGCATTAACTGTTTATTTAACTACAGGCATGACCACATATCCTTAATTTCATTACTTTTCATTATTCCATGTACACAAGTTGCGGTATGTCAACTTAGTATCTTAATAAACGAAATCTACTACTACAACCATCAAACATAATTAGATAACTATTCTATATAAATATGCATATATATATATAATTAATAGACAAATCAAAATGCCAAGACCAGTGTTTGGATTTTTACCTTAGCTGTGTTGACCATACGCCAAGCCTTCAATTCACCAAAACCATGCTGGTGACTGTGATAGAGTCCAGCTGCATTGCGTATCCATTCCGACTTCGACATGTCAACCTGTAACAAGTATACGCAACACGTCACTGCCTTCAACAAAATGTCAATACAATGCATAGATTAACAGTGCCTTTGAAAATTCACTCAAACGCACTTCATAGATATACTAGAATCGCTTCATAACAACGTGTCAAGAAGCCTAATCATGAATCGCCTCATTGTGAAGACTGAAATAATTTAATGAGTCAATTTTCTAAGTTTAAAATTTAAATCAGAATTCAAGTGATAAGGAAGCATGTTATAAAGCAGCCCAAGAGTTTTCAGTTTCACATAGGTACATGGTACCTTGTCAACCTCTTAAAAGCAAGAAATGCCATAACTCATAAAGTAGAATTTGGTGGCTTTGTCCACTTTAAAAGTTGCTTCTTTTGTATAACTTGCAAACTTGGCAACTAAACTACATTTTTGCAGCACAGATGATATGTATTACTACAAGATATTAAAGCAAACATCCGTTTTGTTCTACATTCATCTCAGAATACTACGTGCATTAATCTTTGCTTTAAGTTTAACCTAGCATCTAGAATTCCCTAGCTGCATTTATAATACAAGTATAACACCAACTACATACCTTAGCAGCTGATACAGCAATTATATACTGCACATCTCTCCAGGTCAGACAAGGTCGTGCCTGCAGCATAAGGCCAATCAGAGATGAAGCAATTGGTGCAGCCGCACTGGTTCCTGAGTGGCTCTCAGTGCAACCAGTTCCTCCATTCTTCGTCCAATCTGTCGTCACCTGAAACACATCACACACCAATTTTTCTCGACTGATCCATTGCCACACCACTTTAAATAAAAATCATATTTTTCATAGTGCCACGAGAGTAACAGAACTGAACTTGGTTAGAGCACTTGCCTTGTAACATTTAGATTAAAGATCCAAGCCTCTCTGAGATGGTTAATGTGTATGGACCTTGAGGAATAATCCTTCATTGCATTAGCTCAGCACCATCGATTGACGCTTGGTCATTAGACAAATAAACACGTAATAAAAGTTTGCAATTGCGGCACTTTCAAACACACATACATACATACATATATACATACATGCAATGCCATGCATGCATGAATAACCACATGCAAGATCTCTTATTCCAAGATAACTAACATAGAAAAACCATACAATTTAAATTACACCAAGTAACACACGTCTACTCTAAAAATATTATATATGGTAGGTGTAATATTTACAACAAAAATTCATCACTCAAATTTACTAAAAAGTCAACAGTCATTCTTCCCAACATTTGACCCTTCTGAGAGTCCACCCTTTGACACAATCTGCACACAATTAATTGAAAAATAATTCATACAATTATTAGGTGATTGCATTTTACTGTTAATCAGAAACTTATTAGATGTACTTAGAAATGACAATGAAGCTTTTTACATCATGACATAAGTGTTTAGATGCGTTTAGATGGATGAATAGTAACACACTGGCATGAAGATCAGAAGGATGCAGGTTCAATACCCACTAGCCTCATAAAGGTTGACTCAGCCCTCCACTCCCTAGGGATGACTGTAAAATAAAAATTAGGCCATATGGGCACCTTGCAGGCTGCCATACAGTTAAATTATACACCTGTTAAACTTGTTATCATCTGTTACTACTATATCACGTAATCTTAATGCATATAAACTAATATAATTATTATCGTTAATAATGTGAAATGAACGTGCTAACAATGTTTCGTTCATATCCACCGCCTCCACTGCTGTACGTGACAGCCAACATAGACGCACAAGACTCTCCATAGTACGGCATTTCACCATCTTCGTCAATAGCGCCGACAGTCACTGTGTAGATGGAGTTAGCATAGCCGTCATAGTTACAGTTGTCATTCACACGACCACCGTTTCCACTGGCTACCACATAGATGGCACCGTAACCACGGCGACCATAGTCAACTCCGTGGCGCATGGCTACCGTTGCCAGATGCTGCGGACCATCGATAGTTTTCCCATCATCCTCCGGACCCCAACTGCAATACAAAAACCAAAACATTCTACTCAGGTAATATTTTCTTGAAAGCATCTTCTTCAGTTACAGTCAAATTCCCAAAAAAGTGAGTATAAAGCAAGGATGGCGAACCTTTTTAAAGGTGTGTGCCAAAATGCCGCTAAAACATTTTTTAAAATACCGTCACGTGCCCTTGGAATTTTGCAGTATATAATTGTTTTTCTCAAGTGGGTCTTAAATGACAAAGCATAAAAAATGAATTAAAAGACATTATTTCAAAGATGAGTTTAGAATGGTGTTACACTAAAGTCCTTCATAAAAGAAAATGTGGATTCCTACAATGATTTTGTATTTCTAAGTTTGAAATTTTGGGGACGCTGCAAATTCCGCGTGCCCAAAAAATTTGAGCATGTTCCACTTTGGGCACGAGTGTCAGGAGTTCACCATCCCTGGTATAAAGCACACTTTCTACTATGAAAATATATGCACTATACCTGAAAATAGCAACGCATGATCAATTCTAACATTAGAGTCCGGCAGCAAAAATGCGTCAGCATGCTTCTACCAAGAAGATAATTTATTTTCACTGCAATAATTATAACTGGTCACGAACTTTTCATAAATAAACTTTCACATGATGCTGATTATCAATGTAACAGCCATAGTGCGACCAGTACAAAAGTCCCCAGGCGACAGTGCCAGAAAAAAGCAATTTATATGAATAGCAAACAAATAAATGATCAAAACCCCAACCTGCAGCTGAATACGTCATTGACATCTAATTTCTTTGTGAAAGCAACAGCTTCGAGATCGTCCGTCATTGGACCATCGAGTATTCTAATTCCTGAAATTTTCGCTTGATAAGCAACTCCGACTCCACACACTCCGTTATTGGCAACAGCTGCTATCTCTCCAGCACACCGTGTGCCATGGTGGTTGGTGTCCTTGGAAGTACTTGGGCTTGGATCCGCATCATTGGAGTTCAAGTCAAAGCTGCCTTCTGCGTTATAGTTTTGTGCCAGGTCTGGATTTGTCCATTCAAGACCTAGGAATACATGAACAATTCTAGCTTCTTGACAACATATGTGTTTGTACCGCTAGATACAGTTTCTATCAAGAAACTCTCAACATGCTGAAGCTCATTTAACATATCTAAAGAGATGTGTGTGTATATATGTATGTATATGTAATATATATATCTATATTTATATAGCACCCTAACTTGCCTTAATGTATGAGAATTACGATTTACATGCCTGAACAGAATTTCTACATCTTCGACTAGTAATCCTTTAATGACAGAGCCCTGTCATAAAAGCATTGGCCTTATATAAGCAGTCCTCAGAAATGTTCTAGAGCATGAGGATTTTTATCGGCATTGTACAAATCCTTTAACTTCTAGAAAATTCTCTGCCTCAACACACACGGACTTGAGAATTTTCATTTTTTTCAAGGCATACATGAAGGTTTGTTGTGACATAAAAGACAAGGTATGTGACACAAAATTCCATCTGAGATCAGGGTTGCCAGATGTTGGAAGTGGTTGGTCGTGAAAAAGTAGCCCAAAAGTCGCGAGAGTCGCGAGCTGAACAGCTTAATGAAAACATCAAAAAATTTTTTCTTGCGGCGCCAGGATTTCTGGTTGGGCGGGCTAAATTCTTCCTCTGCGGATGCGATGACTTTTTTTTTTTTTTGCTTGTTGCCTTTTTATGCTCCAAAAACCTTCCCTTTTGTCCCCTCCTCGCTGTTTTATCACCAATAACAGTGACCCAGTAGCCTACTGCGGTCAATTTATGAGAACTCATAATGTCGCCGTCGCGACCGCGGGACGTTTCAAAAGTAGCCCAAATATCGCGAGGTCGCGAGGACGAAAATTTTCAGTCGCGAGCGCATTGAAAAGTAGCCCAACTCGCGCTTTTCGCGACGACCTGGCAACCCTGTCTGAGATATGCAGTTCTTCTGAAATCCAGGTAACTAATCAAAGACTTACCATCATCAACAACAGCAATTGTTATTCCTTTGCCTGTAATGTTGTGCAGCCAAATTCCTGATATGTTAATGTCTCTTTTTGGATTAAACGTGTTCACCTGTCACAGCAGAAAAGAATTCAATTGTTAGCATTTAAACATGAATTGCACTGGTAATTGCAAATTTATATAGCGCCATTTCAAGAGACTCATCAGAGGTGCTCCCAATCTAACACAATAAGACCACGATCGATCAAAATGGTCCTCAAGTGTTTGTGGAAAAGAGGCAGAGCAGAGATGTGTGTATGTGTGTATATTTGAATATATTGTATGTATATATATATATATATATATATATATATATATATATATATATATATATATATATATATACATATATATATATATATATATATATATATATTCGTTTAATTGAATTCAATTGCTGACATACCGCAGCCATTTAATGTACCGGTGTGTAAATATGCTGTATGTGTGTATGTATGAATGCTTACATGTAAAAGTGCTTTTTAATATAATTCAATGTAAAAGTGCTTTTTAATATAATTCAATGTAAAAGTGCTTTTTAATATAATTCAATGTAAAGGTGCTTTTTAATATAATTCAATGTAAAGGTGCTTTTTAATATAATTCAATGTAAAGGTGCTTTTTAATATAATTCAATGTAAAAGTGCTTTTTAATATAATTCAATGTAAAAGTGCTTTTTAATATAATTCAATGTAAAAGTGCTTTTTAATATAATTCAATGTAAAAGTGCTTTTTAATATAATTCAATGTAAAAGTGCTTTTTAATATAATTCAATGTAAAGGTGCTTTTTAATATAATTCAATGTAAAAGTGCTTTTTAATATAATTCAATGTAAAAGTGCTTTTTAATATAATTCAATGTAAAAGTGCTTTTTAATATAATTCAATGTAAAAGTGCTTTTTAATATAATTCAATGTAAAAGTGCTTTTTAATATAATTCAATGTAAAGGTGCTTTTTAATATAATTCAATGTAAAGGTGCTTTTTAATATAATTCAATGTAAAAGTGCTTTTTAATATAATTCAATGTAAAAGTGCTTTTTAATATAATTCAATGTAAAAGTGCTTTTTAATATAATTCAATGTAAAAGTGCTTTTTAATATAATTCAATGTAAAAGTGCTTTTTAATATAATTCAATGTAAAAGTGCTTTTTAATATAATTCAATGTAAAAGTGCTTTTTAATATAATTCAATGTAAAAGTGCTTTTTAATATAATTCAATGTAAAAGTGCTTTTTAATATAATTCAATGTAAAAGTGCTTTTTAATATAATTCAATGTAAAAGTGCTTTTTAATATAATTCAATGTAAAAGTGCTTTTTAATATAATTCAATGTAAAGGTGCTTTTTAATATAATTCAATGTAAAAGTGCTTTTTAATATAATTCAATGTAAAAGTGCTTTTTAATATAATTCAATGTAAAGGTGCTTTTTAATATAATTCAATGTAAAAGTGCTTTTTAATATAATTCAATGTAAAGGTGCTTTTTAATATAATTCAATGTAAAAGTGCTTTTTAATATAATTCAATGTAAAGGTGCTTTTTAATATAATTCAATGTAAAAGTGCTTTTTAATATAATTCAATGTAAAAGTGCTTTTTAATATAATTCAATGTAAAAGTGCTTTTTAATATAATTCAATGTAAAGGTGCTTTTTAATATAATTCAATGTAAAAGTGCTTTTTAATATAATTCAATGTAAAAGTGCTTTTTAATATAATTCAATGTAAAAGTGCTTTTTAATATAATTCAATGTAAAAGTGCTTTTTAATATAATTCAATGTAAAAGTGCTTTTTAATATAATTCAATGTAAAAGTGCTTTTTAATATAATTCAATGTAAAAGTGCTTTTTAATATAATTCAATGTAAAGGTGCTTTTTAATATAATTCAATGTAAAAGTGCTTTTTAATATAATTCAATGTAAAAGTGCTTTTTAATATAATTCAATGTAAAAGTGCTTTTTAATATAATTCAATGTAAAAGTGCTTTTTAATATAATTCAATGTAAAAGTGCTTTTTAATATAATTCAATGTCAATGTAAAGTGCTTTTTAATATAATTCAATGTAAAAGTAAAAGTGCTTTTTAATATAATTCAATGTAAAAGTGCTTTTTAATATAATTCAATGTAAAAGTGCTTTTTAATATAATTCAATGTAAAAGTGCTTTTTAATATAATTCAATGTAAAAGTGCTTTTTAATATAATTCAATGTAAAAGTGCTTTTTAATATAATTCAATGTAAAGGTGCTTTTTAATATAATTCAATGTAAAAGTGCTTTTTAATATAATTCAATGTAAAAGTGCTTTTTAATATAATTCAATGTAAAAGTGCTTTTTAATATAATTCAATGTAAAAGTGCTTTTTAATATAATTCAATGTAAAAGTGCTTTTTAATATAATTCAATGTAAAAGTGCTTTTTAATATAATTCAATGTAAAAGTGCTTTTTAATATAATTCAATGTAAAAGTGCTTTTTAATATAATTCAATGTAAAAGTGCTTTTTAATATAATTCAATGTAAAAGTGCTTTTTAATATAATTCAATGTAAAAGTGCTTTTTAATATAATTCAATGTAAAAGTGCTTTTTAATATAATTCAATGTAAAAGTGCTTTTTAATATAATTCAATGTAAAAGTGCTTTTTAATATAATTCAATGTAAAAGTGCTTTTTAATATAATTCAATGTAAAGGTGCTTTTTAATATAATTCAATGTAAAAGTGCTTTTTAATATAATTCAATGTAAAGGTGCTTTTTAATATAATTCAATGTAAAAGTGCTTTTTAATATAATTCAATGTAAAGGTGCTTTTTAATATAATTCAATCTCATCTAACACCTGATAAAACACAGTTAAAATAATGGAAAGAGACAAGAAGGTTACAGAGTAAGCAAGAACCTGATGAGCCTGGAGTTTGGACCTGAATGACATTAGAGAAGTAATAGCAGCAAAAATCAATATACGTAACCCACAAAATTCTTTTTCCTAGCTTTCCTCTATTTTGATACGATATCAAACAAAGTAACGTCTTATCCAAAGACTTGAAGGTCATCAGATTTACATCACTTTTAACAAAAGACTAAATTTAACTCACCAGATGCCACTGTTTTGGGAACAATGGATCGTTAAATTGAAGCGGATTGTTGAGATCAGATCCCCTTGCAGTTCGTTTCTTAACCTCAGAATGAACTTCTGTCTGATTAAAAATGTCTCTGTGCCGTTGGGTTTCTGCAATCTCTAAGAAACCCCTCTTACTCCTCGACCGAACCAACTGCTGTATATGCCATTCAACAGATGGATGAGCATCCAAAAGTATCAAAGACCTGAGTTTCACACGTTCCCAATCACCATGGGATAGGTTGCCCTGAGATGTAAAAGTAAGATTTTCTCTCATTAGAGTAGTTCCAAGATTGCCTGCATGACTCCTGGCCGATGCATCTGACCCTAATGACCTCAGGATATGTGGATGCAGTGAACTCGCAAACAAATAGTGACCTCGCAATTCTCCAACTTGACCATGGTTTACAAGTTGGGTGTCTTCGGCTATAAGCTCAGCAATGGTATCCAGTTCTTCCTTGGTTGAAGACGGTATATCGGCGTCCAGTCGGACGACCCATGAAAGAGTTTCAGCAGATTCGATTCCGCTGTAGAACAGGTGCGGCTTGTGACGATGAGCAGGAAAACTCAGGTGTTCTTCATTTTGAAATGTTGGATGACAGTATACAAGAGGTAAAGTTAAGATAAGTACAAGGCAGGTTTGTTGAAGGAGGCATCTGCGCATGATGCATCATCAAAATGACAATCTGAAGCAACAAATACAATCACACTGTAGTCAAGACTTTAAGCTAATACTGGATGTAACAGCTTTCTCTTCTGATTCTGACTTGGTTCACAGATAAATTTTTTTACCATTTCCTACTTTCCAAAAACTTGGTAGTATTGGTAGTTTCATTCCAGTAGAGTATTGTTGTTGGCATCATAGTGCATTTATGTCATTAAAATTGCTTATTTGTTGTATAATTACAGCTGTACAGAAGTTTTCAGATCAGATTGCACAAATGGTGGTAGACCACCATGGTAGCGAATGGCAGTGGATTAGTGGTACTGGATTAGAAGTAGTAGTAATGGATTAGTGGAGTAATGGTAGTGGATTAGTGTATAAGTGTAATGGTAGTGGATTAGTGTATAAGTGGACTAACTGTAGTGGATTAGTGCTTTAAAATATAACTCTTATTTTGTAGACCCACAGTAGTGCACCGACTTTTCAAAGGCAAAAGTTCTGTAATAAATTTACCGAAGATGTAGCCTAAAGGCCTACAGCCCTACACGCTATGAAATGAAAGTTTTTCAGTCTTACAAGATCAGCTGACCTCGCATAAAATTAAATTATAAGCTTACGTATACAAACGATCAGGTACTACGTTTTACAAATTCAGATGGAATCACGTGAAGGCCACTGTACCAAATCGGGGTGCGGGCCGAATCCCCGAAACCCGAATCCCCGAAAGGCATTTCGGCGTAAATTCGGCCGGATCCCCGAAATTGATTTTCTAAGTCCGACCCGAATGAATATAATAAAAAAATAAACATTTGAATAGGCAGTATATACATATACATCAAGGCCACGCTAAGTCTATGTCATGTTTACAATTTAACTTTGAATAGCTCGGCCGCTTTCTAGAAAACTGTTTTCGGGGAATCGGGCTTTTGTCTGTTTTCAGCGTTTTCGGGGATTCGGGTTTCGGGGATTCGGGCTGACCCCACCAAATCGTAACACAAGTGCGCTAAATCTACTTTCCGGTTATTTCTAAATGTTTCATTTCTTACCTGGATGTATTACTCTGTGTTAAGGTTTCTTGATCTGCTACAGGACAAGGTTGTGTTATATTATTTGCTGTTTTGTGAAAATAGATGTAATATAATAAAACAAAAAATCACAATTTCACTTGTATTCGTCAACGTAAACCATAGAGGCATTATCCAAAACCATAGACTGTCACTTCACTACGTATCAAAGCCATGCGGCAATTACGAAATTTACGAGGGGGCCCGATAGCGCATTGGATAACATCTAAGCGTAGAGAGTTTAAGGTTTTAGTTCGAGACCCGTAGGGCGGATATGCTTACAAATCAGTATGAACGGATGATTACGAGCAGGCTGTCTGTTCGAATTTAACTGTTAAGATTTAAATTGCATAACATCCTAATGTCACAGCGCAGTGCGTTTGTCAGGCGCTTAATAAAGAGTGGAGATTATTATTATTGCGAGACACTATAACTGCACCTCCGAATTCGTTGTCGGGTCTTGTAAGTTGTAATCCATTGGGAGAGGTGGGGAAATGAGAGCTCTTCTTCTTCTTGCATTGCGCGAGGTGAACTCTTAGACTTCGAATATCTTTGTTGGAAAAATAGGCTAGCTGAGATAGGCTACGTGAATCAACTAAAGATGCTCGTACACCAAATTTCTCAGAGATATCTCCCTCGGCCGTTGCATACCTTTGTTGCATTAAATTTTGATGAAATTGCTACTATCGAAGTGGAAAAGTTACTTACTGGCTCTACTACAAAGCCAAGTGAACTTGATTCGGCACCCATATGGCTACTAAACACTCTACATCGTGTCTTTGCACCTATATTAGCTCGTCTCAGTAATGTCTCTCTATCTCAGTCCACTCTACCTGATAAGCATAAACAAGTCATCATTCGACCTCGTATCAAAAAGCCTGACCTTGACCAATCTGACCCTATAATCGATTAATCATAAAATCAACTTACGAAGTTACGCTAGCCTGGCCAGTAGGCCTAAGTAAGAAAACTGAAATAAGAAAACTGAAATAAGAACCAGCTTGGTAATCAGATAATAGGCCTACAGCACATGCACTGTTGAAAATATAAAGAGAATGAATGACGATCGAAGTGCGGCTGCCAATCTTCGCCATGCAGTCAACCACGTGGCACTGGTTTAACTGCACGCCCAGAGACCACCACGAGGAGGTGTTGGCAAAGGTCTCCGTAGTCCATTCACTGCAGCTCTCAAGCAGTAGAATTTCATCCCAAATTTGGTATTACCCATAAAATGTCCAATTTTAGAAATTTCTAAATTTCAGTAATTTGCATTTGCTCGGATGGAAGTGCAAGACAAACACTCGCGCTGGTGCAAAACGTGAAAAGACGCAACTCAGAGACATGAGAATGTGTAGAAGGAGCAACAGAAAGCATAATGCACAAGTGTAGGCCTAAAAAATCAAAGACTGAGCGAATGAGTGAATGAAAACACTGCATGTGAGAGTAAGATTGAATGAGAGAGTCAACAAAGAGCGAGAGAGCAGACGAGACAGCGAAGTTGACAGAGTGAAGAAAGCAGATAGACAGAGTTTGAAGATTGAGAACGAAAGACAGGGTTAGTGATAGAGTGACAACAAGAGAAACAGACAGACAGAAAAGGAAAAAAGCAGAGAAAGAAAGACACTGAAAGAGACAGACAGACCGATCGACAGACAGAAAGACAGACATATATGTAAATGGATAGCTAGATGACTAGACAGATAGATCGATACATGAATGGATGGATGGATGGATGGATGGATGGATAGGCAGACAGACAGACAGGGGCAGACAGACAGACAGACAGATGGATTGATGGATGGATAGATGGATGGATGGATGGATGGATGGATGGATGGATGGATGGATGGATGGATGGATGGATGGATGGAGATGGAGACAGATGGATAGTTGGATGGATAGATTGGGATGGATGGATGGATAGATAAGGATAGGGGATGGATGGATGGATGAATGGACGGATGGATTGATGGATGGAAGTGTCTACAGACAGAAAGATAGGTATCCTAGACAGAAAGACAGGCAGAGAGATTGATTAATAGTGCGTCGAGAAAAAGTGCAGTTAGGTTGAGAAAAGTGCAGATGAAGATGAGCACGAGACTAAAAGTGCGTCTGAAAGCGAAGGCATATAGTGACAGCAGAGAAAGTACGTGAGAGTGAGAGGTACGGTAGAGCGAGAGACTGAGAGTATACACGAGGCAGAGATTTAGATTCTCTGCAGGGTATTCAGCTTTGCTTTTAACATCTAATAACGTTTAATCAAAGACAACTATATAGGCCAGCTTAAAGAATACTACGCCAAAATGGAAAACAAAACTGCTTGAGAGACTGCAGTGAATGGACTACCCAAATGAGTTTCTTGCAATGCTAAAGCCCTACAGAGAAAATGTGATGCATTTGGCCCATCACATTTCTCAAGTAAGCAGTTGGAAGACAGTTGTGTGTTAACACTCAACTATCTTCGAACTCCTTAATCTCCCCCATTTCAGTCCGAATGTAACAGATTCATTCAACAGAATCAGCAGGTCTTGCTGTTCATAATGACATCATGTACCTGTATAGAAAAGGGACATCACTCACCCTTAAAGAGTTTGCAACAGTTTGCTACCTCGATGCAAATAAATGGTTACATTGTTGACGTGTGGACACAATATTGACAGAAACCAAGGAGGATTCACGGATCTTAAACTTTACCTTCACCGCAATCGCCGAACACAACCTAAAGTAAGACAACAGCAAGACATAAAAAGATAACGACTGAGCGAAAGAGTCAACAAATTTTTTTAGAGTAATTCTGAGAGTAAGACAGCGAGACGGAAGCGGAAAACACAGAGCATACACTGAAAACCAAAGCTCGAGGGTACGTACCAACGTAGGATGAAAGGTACGTACGTTTTTTAACGTACCCTATTTTAGGGTACGCAAACAATACAAAAATACGTTAACCACGTCATTGCCATTATAAGAATGTTCAATTTAATTTAAGCAACACAATCACAACCCAATACAGCGTAGTAAATTGCTGCAATGCTATATTGTAGGTCTATGTTTATCCAGCATACATTGCATTTAATGCACTAATGTCAGATTATACGTAGGCTATGGGTCACAGAGTAAACCATAAATAAAATTTTCGTGTATGATACGTACCATACACGTATTCTATTTTTTGAAAGTATACGTACGTATTTTAACGTATTCTATTTTAGGGTACGCGTACCCTCGAGCTCTGCTGAAAACGGAGATAGAAAGTATTAAAGTCATTCAACCGAATCTAACCCAAAGAATTATATAGACCCGTTATAATATAGCCTATTATAAGTTATTGCTGAAGACATCAGTCGACGGTCGCTTCAAGTCAAATTTCATTATGTAATGTAATGTAAATGAACATTTATATAGCGCCTCTTCAAGATATCTACTCAGCCTATATATATGATGTTAGCCGAAATGTCATTATACGAAAGAATGTATTATTACACTGCAGTTAGCAAAACAGTGCACAGGATGATTCCATTATTGACAGGAGAAACCAGAAGATAGATGACGGTCGAAAACCAAGCTGAATTAAAGAGTTAAAACTTACTCAGTATATTTAGTCCTTCCAGTGCAGGTCTGCACATCGGGCAACGCATCTCCTCCACTCGTCTCTGTCCATCGCCAGCTCCTTGACCTCATTCCACAACATCTCCAGGCATCTCAAGTCGTCTCTGGTGGTTTCCGGCTGGTTTAAACAGTTCAAACAGTGATGTATAGAGTCGTAAAGCAAGAAAGAGAGCGAGGCAGCCGACAGCAGGAAGAGAAAGACACGACCGGAATAGGACAGATTGAAAGAGAGAAAATAAGACGTATTATTAAACAGATTGCTAGGAGAAAATAAGACAGCGATTAACACTAAAAACGAAGAATATCCTATAGACTATATGACAAATATCAAGACGGAAAACACAGGGTCACGAAGGCCTAGAGTAGGAGACAGTGCTACAAGCCTACAACAAAGTACAGAGACAAGGACCTAAGAAATGAAGAAAAGAAAACAGACAGCCTGCAGACAGACCTGTGACAAGAGAAAGAGGTAAGACCTAGGACAAGAAAACAGAGAGGCAGACAGATCTAATTAAGGCAAGAGAAGGACACAAAAAAGTCTCCCGACTTAAGAAGAGGGAGCAAGAGAGAAAATGGAGAGGTAGGAGGACTTCAAACAGGAGGAAAAGAAATAGCCTAACAAAGTGGCAGAAAGACCTAAGCCATAAATCGTCCTGCGTGACTGCGTCTAATCCAGGCTACATCTTGATCTACATTCCGCTACTTAGCACCTTCCAACTGGCCTGAAGATTTAATCAGCAACCAATCTATCAGATTCGTCGCAAACCTTCATAAAAACTCAAACTAACCTATAGCTGCTTCCACGAGAGTCAGTCAACTGGATCGTCTTAGTCGCTGCTGTCCGGAATTCTGATCCTTCGAGTAAAGAGCTTCATCCTGCCATTGGTTGTCGGCATCAGAGGTCAACAGCTAGCTCGCCATGTCAGATGTCAGAGCAGCACTGTCGCGTCGGTGCCAAGCCTTACGTATTTATAAATTTATAACCGTCAAGTAGTATATACTGTATATATTTACTTAACGGTTATAAATTTATAAATACAATAAATACAATACAATGACCCGAAGAGCTGACATAAATACAATACAATACAAGTACCCGACGGTAACAGAGCTGACAGACTGCCATGACGAACGGTTCCAAAACTATCCCAAGATCTCTAACCTATGAAACTCAAGCTGACGGTGCCATAGCGGCACACGTGTCAGGGATTGACAGTGCCACATCTCACAGTTATTGCCAGGATGGACGGTGCCAAAACTGCCGGAATTCTCTGGCCTGTGTAATTTAGGCCAGGAAGGACGGTGCCAAAACTGCCGGAGTTCTCTGGCCTTGTCATTTATGTCAGGAAGGACGATGCCAAAACTGCCGGAGTTCTCCGACCTCTGTAATTTATCAACATGCAGATGCTGTATACATTTACATAGTGCCTTAATTAAGTAGTATATATAGGCCTATGCGCCAACTCTCTGGGAGCCTTGCAATGAATGCGAATGCACCAAGAGAGAAAGTTCAGTGGGCGCGTCGCACCAAGAAGAATTCGGACATACTGTACAATCAATTTGCAAATGTCCCACATAAGACAGGCCACATACACAAATTTCGGATCATGAAAGCAGTAATGTTGCACAACCATGTCGGTCACCGTCACGTGAGTTTAAAATACTTTTCCTCAACACGTAACCTTGACAAGAAAACAATTTTCTTTCTCCGAAAATGCGATAAAACTCACCTACGGCAATAAAGAATATAAAAAATTTCCAGGGTAGAACCCATGCACCCAGAGACAAATTTAAGCAATATAGGCCTACTGTAAAGGCGCTTTACAAATTTTTTAGTAGAACACGATACAATGCAAATTCTAATTAGACCTTTAGGCATTTAATTCTTGTCTATTAATTATTAGGAGTAGAGCCTACACCATCGGTCCATCTAGAAAGTCGTTATTCAGACGTGGTGCAGCTGCTCAATCTAGAAGCTTTGCCTATGTCGGCCCCTCCAGTTGGAACATCTTCCGCATGAAATGCGTCTTGAGCTCCTCAGCCTTTCTCTTCCTCTGTTTCGGAAACGCCCTGAAGACTATCTTATTTGTTAGAGACAGCGCTGACCTGGGCTTCTGAATCTCTTTGTGGCGCTATATAAATGTTCAAATATGGTGAGAATTGTCTGGGAGTTGGGGGGGTTCAACCCCCCCCTCCTAGTGCTTCTTAGGATTCCATAGTAAAGTCTACATTTCACACGCAAAATGCACATAAATCAACGTCTAACCCCCCACCCAGATATTTTTTACAATTCCCATACTGCAGTGTTCAATTACATTTACAATTTCGATAACTTTCTAGATATTCTTACGCTTGCTTTTCAGTTACGCAGATGCACACAGTCATGTCGATAGGTGTCGTTCCAGCCGCCAAAAACGCCATCTGCCGATTGGTGTCGATTCTGTTGAAGGATCTTAGCGACTCCCGACGACGATTGTAAACGGAAACATTCCACCGACAACGAAAAAGAACAGACAGGTTAACAGAGCAATATTATGGTATCATGCAAATCGCCAAGTCTTATTATACTTAATTCGTGTCTACTAGAACATCCTCAGTTCACTCCATCTAGAAAGTCGTTATGCACATTCCATAACAACTTTCTAGATAATCTTACGCTTGCACACTTGTCGATAGGTGTCGTTTCAGCCGCGAGAAGAGCCATCTACCGATTGATGTCGATTCGCCACGCCAAAAGGTTCCTTGCGACTCCCTGAAGGGAAATGGTTGACCGACAATGGAAAGCATCAGAGAAGTTAACAGTGCTGTGGTGGCTACTGTTGTACAAGAGCCACCACATCTAATTAATAGACGGCGAGGAATCTAATTCGTGTCTATTAATTATCAGGTGAACGCCATCAGTCCATCTAGAAAGTCATCAGAAATTGAAGTTAGGCTACATTTAAAGTTATGCACATTTTCATAACAACAGACTGTCAAGATAATTCTTACGTACGCTTTTGTTTCAATTACTAAGATGCACAGTCTGTTGTCGACAGGGTAGTGCCGTTGTTCCAGCCACGTGAACCGCCGTCAAACGATCTTTGCGACTCGCTACAACGATTGTAGGCCTACAGGAAACTGTTTCTGCGATCGCTCCACTGAAAGTGAAAAACAGCAGACAGTGGTTTTTATAAAAGCCACAGTCTAATTAGACTAAAAGGCTTTTAATTCATGCATGGCTAGGCCTATTATTAATTGAACACAATCGGGTCAACGGATTACGATTTATGTTTACGACTTCAAGGCATCAATCGCTGGCTCTCGTCTATTAAGCCTTGACGTGTTCTTATAACAGCGTTATAGAAGTCTTTAGAATACTAGCCTAATCAAAAACACTGATCAGCGCTTTTTGATAGCCTATATATAACTAAAAGGTTACAGCTAACAGCTTCAAATGATGTTGCGGAGTTATTGTGTGTAAGCGGACTGCGATCTATTTCAGGACCTTAATTTCATTCCACTACTTAGGCCTACGTGAATATTATCATCAGCTAAACTGAATAATAATTTAACATTCACCTCCTACTGTCGAGATCTTCCCGCTCAACCGTGCACCTTCGAGTCGAAGGAAGATGATGGTCGTCTTCCTATGGAAGCGACATAAAGGTCATTCGTCATTCAGCAGAAAAATCAAATATTTTAATTTTTTTTAATTTCGTGGCGCTATAGAAGTCAACGATTCTCAATAATTTACTCAGATAAATTTTAAAAATATTAAAATTTAAAAATAATAAACAAATGTAAAAAATATTTTGTGGGGTTATAGAAGTCACTGAGTTTCACTAATTTATTCAAATAAATAAAAAAATGAAATGAACTAAAAATATCAGAAATTGAAGCTATAGGCTAGTATTTACAAAATGTAAGATGTATTGCGGAGCAATATACTGCCGTGCTTTGGCAAAAGGAAGCAAGTCCAGTTTAGGGTCAAAATGACATATCGGTATCATTTTGGTTCAAGAAGCAAGTCCAACACAATCGACTATATAACTAGTCATTATTGCATGTGGTTCTGGCGGAAAAGCAGATGCAGAAAGAAGCATGTCCATGTAGTACTGGAAAATTTTAAGGCAAAAAGAAGCAAGTCCATGCTTATGCATGGACAATTTATTGTACGCGTAAATTCAGACCGATTTTCAGGCCTGAGTTGTTTTTTGCATTTTTCTCAGAAACTACAATTTGTGACTTGCTTCCTTTTGCCAAAGTACGGCAGTATAAATCGAAGAGTCTCAGTAACGTACTCAAATATAATTAAGATGCATTTTTTAAATTGAAAAGCTGAAACTTTAGAAAAAATACCCACAAAAATAAATAAATCTATTGTGGAGCTACAGAAGTTATTGAGTCAAATCGAAAAGAGGCAAGTTAGGCCTACTTCACGATTTGTAGCTTAGGCCTACAGATCGCTAACTCGATCGATCTCTAAATTGCAAATTTCGATGAAAAATCGTTGTTTTGTAATTATTTTGGGTTTACCTGATACCCTTCGACGACGTACGGCAGATCGAAACAAGAGTTGGCGTAGCAGAATTTGGACGGACTTCGATGAATTAGAGCAGATTATTTTGTGAAACTTTCGGAGAACAACGACGCGTCTTTCTTTTTGGACGTCTGAGCTGCAAAGTGACTAACAAGATCTATGATTGAGACAAAGGATGACGTAATCGTTACGTCATTTTGGCGTTTGTCTTTATTAGACTGCAGCATAACAGTAACACTTACCTATCTGTATGTAATGTAACTGAACATTTTATATATTGTATTGTATTGTATCTAAAGATTTATATAGCGCCTCTCTCATAATAATTATTCAGAAGCGCTCTCAGCACGAAATCCCCGGGGGAAAAGAAACGTCTTTAAGAACGAGAGACCAAAGAGGAAAAACTAGTAATTAGTTTAGCCCTTAATGAGAGGGGAAGGTTGTTTCTTAATAGCGCCCCTTGAACCCCCTTCAAGATTTATACTCAGATTTATGCCCTAACCTATATGATGTTAAATGTCATTACGAAAGTATAATAGACCTAATAATTATTACAGCAGTTGTTATCAGTGGCGACGGCGACGCCAGGGGGTAGTGGTAGGCTTAGCCCCCCCCAACTGCGGCTCAGTCCCCCTAAAAAAGTGGGAAATCACCGCAAATCACATGGAGGAGGGGACAAAATGGAAGGGCTTGGAGCTTTAGCCCCCCAAACCTAAAATCCTGGCGCCTCCACTGGTTGTTATGTGTTTAATTTTAGAATATCTTTTAGTCTGTTTGTTTGATACACATACATAGACACATACATATACATACAGACATACAAAATGCAGACATGCAAACAGACATAATTTTATGCATTCACCAGTCGGGTTCAAATTGGCAAAGTTCTAACGATCGTAAAACATTTGTCACACGGATGCTTTATACTTAATTTTTTTATATATATTTGATGATCTTTGTACACCAAAATGCGGTTAGCAGTTGGTTTTTCAATAAAGGATATACTTACTTACTTACTTATATAATTATTAACTTACAGCCGACAATCTGTATGTCTGCTTGTCTAATGTCTGCAGGTAGGCTATACCTACGTACAGAAGGCTTATTTGACCTGGGCAGCAGGTCTACAGTCTGCAAAGTAGGCTATAGAGACGTACAGAAGAGCTTATTTGACCAGTCGGGCAGCAGGTATACAGAGAGAGAGAGAGAGAGAGAGAGAGAGAGAGAGAGAGAGAGAGAGAGAGAGAGAGAGAGAGAGAGAGAGAGAGAGACAGTTAGACAGACAGAAACGGAAAGAGAGCGAGACGGACAGAGCTAGGTTATGAGAGATAAAGACAGAGTGGAAGACACAGCCTTGTCTCTGATTTTAACAAAGACGGTCATAGAGTATGAGACACAATATGAAGACACGTAGGCCTACGTCCGTCCGTCCGATTGATTTAGCAGAGAAATGTAACTGTACACTTTATTCTGTAGCGATCCTGCATTGCCTCGACCCTGGTCATATTTCAATAAATGGACGACTTGACAGCTGCTTCAGCACCGCTGCCCGTCTGAATGGGTGCAAAACCCTTGAAGACCCCGTGTATCATAGACCGTGGTAGGCTTATACCCGACAGACGAGATGACGTCTCCATCTCTTGGGCTTTAATTAGTCGATTATTCGTAATCGTCATCTCAAAATTTCTACAGCGCCCAGAAAAGCGATCGAAGTAGTGGCGGGAACAAGTTGATTCGCAGGTGCTTAATCAAACCCTGCAGAATCTATAGGCAGAGGGTTAAGGTTCAAAAGGTGAGGCAAGTAGACGGCTAACGGGCTAAGGTGGGTGGTGTTTAGAGTTGAAACGGCGAGGGAGGTCAGAGGAAGAGGAGGAATCGGGATTGCTATAGACTTAATTGTGAAAAAGCAGTGTTTTCAGTTCTGAGTGAAAGACCTGTGGAGAGATAGCAAAAGGTGAGGTTTTGGTGAGTTCGTAGGATGGATCAAATTTGTCGTAATACTGGAGGGAGTATATAGGCTACATAAGCCTTATGCACCTCGGTCTCTTCACTCCATGGTCGCTTCGCTCTCCGCCGCCAGAGGCCTTCTGGTTGTTCCCCGCGCGGGCGGTGCAACTAGGCCTATAGGCCTACGCAATCCAGATCTAAGTTTTGCTTATGTCCCCTCTAGCTGGAACCATCTTCCGCAGCAATTGGGGCTTCAGCTCCTCAGCCTTAAGTCCTCTATCCCTTTTTCGGACATGCCTATTTAATTATTAGTGACAGTACAGTCGTCAGCACTGACTTGGGTCGGGAGCGCCTCTGAATCTCTGAGTGGTGCTTTAGGCTATAAATCATAATAAATGTTCTATATTATTACAGTTATAATTAGGCCTAATTACAAAATAGCCTACATAGAAATTTAACCCTAGGGCTACCAAGCTTTTTTTGTAACACGGACTACCAAGGCGGGGGTGGTTACCACCACCCCCCTGGATTTCGAGTTTGGTTTCACATATCATAACTTGTAATATAGCAATGGATTCAGCATTCATTTCTGCACAGAGTGGTATATTTAGTTGTACATTATGTGAATGCACCTCGAAATTACATCACTTTTAACAATGGAACCCATTAATTAGCAATATTTTATATTATTGCGTACATTTTGTACTTTTTGGATAAACAAATATAAGATTATGTGTGTTTTGAAATTAATCTATGTATAAAAGATACACAAAATCACCCCTACACATGTTTATATAGTATAAATGTACATCCATACATATATATCCACACATATATATCGGTTTACGTTGTAATGCTGTATTCAGCCATTTTCACACAGATTACGCGTATTATTATTTATTTTGATCACTTCCGGTATTCAAAAGACAAAGATGTAGGTATGCAAATGAAGCCCTACATTCCCTCTAAAGAATGGTATCTTTGTTTCTCTTCCAGGAAGACAAATGAATATGCTACAGACAAAAAACTAAGGGGGGAGTGCTTCCATTCAGCCATTTTTCACACATATTACGCGTATTATTATTTATTTTGAGCACTTCCGGTTGTCTCAGGTCAACTCAGTGACCATAGAAATGTAGCCCCACATTCCCTCTATAGAATGGTAAAATTTGTGTCTCTTAATATTAAATGACGGATAAGATATAGTCGAAAATCTAGGGGGGGTGGTATCCACCCCCCCTGGTGCCTCGGGTATATTGGCTATAACTTTTGAACGGTGTGAGATATCATCTCACATTTTACCTCAAAACGTGTGTAAATTAACCCCCTACAGCTGCCTAAAAGGTCAAATTTTTATTCCATACGGAAAAAGTTTGAGATGAAAAAAACCTGGGGGGGGGTGGCAACCACCCCCCTTGGTAGCCCGAGGGTTAAACATATAGGCTACTTCCTTGTTTGAGCAATAGGCCTACAATTATCTAAATTCACAAAAGAGAATTGATCAGCTCAAGTCCCGATAAATCGTGCGCTGACCCACAATTCCAAGTTGCTTTATAATAAGAAGGAAAGAATTTTACACGAGAAGCGATGGGAAGAATAGAAAATTTCTTCCAATCTCTCACATTAGGAATTCTTCATGCGCATAGGCCTAGCCTACTGATCTTTTGAGTGGCACTTAATTAATTTTCGATTACAGTACTGTTACAATAATTATATAGGGCCTACAAAGCTAACTTTCGCCTCCACGCTAATTAGGCAAAGATCTTCGGCTAAATAGTTTTGGAGAAAATCCTGCAAATTAGATTCGATCAACTCGTCTGTTATAGGATTAATAACAAATACCAAGTTTTAATGCATGACTCTACCGAGACATAAATATATATAATTATAGTAATCGTAAATCGTAATCGTAAACTCGAAACTTCTACAGCGCCCACATTTTCTTATAGACTATAGTGTTACAATATTGGGAATGAACGGCAACTAAACCGTACATCAGAGAAATAGTAGTTTCAGTTTAACGACACGGTGTGCATACAAAGATCATTTGCGTCGCCCTCCTCGTTCATCGAGGCTTGGGACTGGCATTGTCAGAGTACGACTGTTACAGTACGAGCAGTGGCGGAGTAGCCTACATCAGAGTATAGCTTGCCCTTCTATCATCGACCTAGTGTTGCGAAAACTCACATGATGGCGCTAGCGTTTGGCGCTTATTTCGATTTCGTAATCAAATGTGACATCTATGCGTCGTATTTCATCCCGTGCAAACGGTACAAAAAGGAAAAACTCCAATAATTGATTTTATTAATAGAAAAACTGGTCAGTAATTATATGTTTTGTTAGCATATTTTTGCTAAATAGTAAAAAGACAGAGGTAGTGTTTGACTCTCAAGTGACTTTTGAAACTGGTAAGGTGACTACATAATGAGCGCGTACTGTGTGGTTTCAATGGGTCCTGCGTATCGTAAGTAAGTAAGTGTGCTCTTTATTAAACGCTGGCAAACGCGTGGCGCTGTACATACAAAGCGACATTTTAAACCAGATTTCCTCGAGTAACCTGAATACGACTGGGTATGGTTCATTGAGTAATCCTTCGGTATAGGTGATTTCATTATTGGCCAAACTATTTGGCTTATTAAATTAAACTGATGCTTCTCTTTGCTTACTTCAAACACTTGTTTTTTTTAACACGCGCCTGGTGAAAGTCCAAGAAAATAATGAAAGCAATGCAATATTACTTTTTTCCACTTATTTATTGCTATTTATTAATATTTGATTTTATGCATTTAGTAATTGATATAACTGGGGCTTGATTGGAATTCTAAAAGTTAATTCAGAATGCATAGAAGAAATCTATATAGACGGATTAGTGTATCGCTATGGTTGCATAATGCAAAGTTTTTGTGCATATGACCTGTAAATTTAGTGATATACCTAGTGGGGTGGCATCAGTGGGCGGTGGACTACTACTGCCTATATAACGTACTGTCCCAGTTCAGTCTTCAATGCTTTTCACCTTCATTTGGCTGTTTGGAGAATTGCTTCGTCCACTGCGCTGATATTACAGTGTTTGTGAATTTTCTTCATAACTGTTTTGAGAGAGCCGCATGTAAGAAGCACTATGTCGACGATAGCTACTTGCTGATTCCTGCTTCCTGCATTGACAGCACTCTTTCTGAACTTGATCATATCTCTCAATGGGCATCCATTAGCAATCTTAAATTAAACCATGCTAAGACCAGAGAAATGGTCGTTAGACGACCGAGGTCCAAAGCTATTGCCCTCCCTTCCCCCATCCCTGGCATCGAGCGGGTCCAGGAGATGGTTATTTTGGGTGTCACTATCTCTGATCGGATTGGCTTTGGGGCACACATTGACAAAATATGCTGCAAAGCCCGACAATCCATGTTCGCGCTACGTGTTTTGGTCGCCCACGGTCTCCACGGTCAACGTCTCTTTGACGTTGTTAGAGCTACTACCCTCGCACGGCTACTTTATGCCTCCCTGTTTGGTGGGGATTTGCCACTGTATGGGGAGCGTAAACGACTTAACGGTATTCTGAGAAAATTGACCCGTTCAGGCTTACTCCCTGCCGATTTTCCTAGTTTCGACAAACACTGTTCTAGAGCTGATTCTACTCTTTTCCGTTCAATTCTCTCAAACCCTTGTCACGCCCTTCACGACCTCCTCCCTCCCCGTAAGGTCACTCCATACAATACGCGACCCAGACCACATGATCTCACCCTACCTAGAATTGATGCCTTTGCTAAAAGAAGTTTTATTATGAGAATGTTATATGACTTTGCATAAATGTTTGTATTATTTATTTTTTCTGTAAGCTACTGTGCGTTTGCTGGTAGTCAAATAAAGAATATTCTTACTTACTTACTTACTTTATGTAAATCTTGATTACAATTGCTTCATCAGAGGTGATTCTCACCTCTCAACACAAAACCACAGTTGAGCAGTATGGTTTTCAAGCAGTTTGGCACAGAACATAGAAATGCCAAGAAGCCATGTCACAGATTGCTAGGCAACTCGCCCAGGAAAATGGGTGAACCAGAGCAAAGCTTCTATGCTGCTTCATAAAAGTTAGGCTGGTGGGACAACCAAGTCACTTTGCACAGCAAAGCAAAGCATAGAGCAAAGCATGTGCTCTATGGAAAGGGAAGAGCATTTGTGAAATCAAGTTTTTAATACATTTTTGACAACATTTAGATGTGAATTCTAAATTGTATTTGGCCAGACTAACCCATTATTGAATGAGCAAGTGCATATTAAGTTTCTTTCCCTGATGTCATTCAATGGAGAAATTATAATATTGCATATATTTTTTGTTTTTAATATTAGCTAGAATGCATAGTCATAGTCTCATGACTATTGTAAGATTTCATGTTTTATTAAACATTAATTCATCGATAGTGTATCAGTAAGTTATGCAACGCTTCCTGTATCGTATGACTTTACGTGAGAAATGGCACACAGAAATTTGTTTGAAGGATTGTGAGCACACAAATAACCTGTTGTCCAATACAGTGAACAAACTTTTAATGAAACATATGTCAATGCAGGCCTATATTGTTAGAGTTTGATTTTCAGGAATTATTTTTTGAATTGAATAATTGAAATTGGTATCCTTCCTGACAATCAATTAATCAATCAATATTCGTTTATTAAGAGATTATAAGCTGTCACAAACGCAACTTGTTTACAAATCAGGATTACAGTTTGTGTTACATAGTCTAGACCCTGAGCCCGCAAGAATATTGTTTATTGATGCTCACAAACTGAGTGATTGCTTTCGATATTAGTAGGCATTCTTAAAATGGAGAAGGCCTTTGTTTGCCATGGATGATTATTGTTCTCTGTTCTCTGAACAAACGATTCTTTACACAAATTTTTATTAATTCTTGTTAATTAATTCTAATTTTAAACTCCACATGAACTCCCAGCTCCAGACCCAAGTTCCTATGTTTTCTAGGAAAATTTAAAATATTTGACCAAATTCTGCTGTAAACAGAAGTCCAAGTGTTTTTCCCGTTGTGATGCATGCTGGGACAGTTCATGTTGACAAAAATCAATATTCATATTATGATTTCACATGTTTACCTGCATTAAGTTGAGTGGAACAAAGTACCACTGGGCTCCTATTAATATTAACAATGAGGAATTACAATGTAGATCTTACATTGCCGGTATCGAAGCTTGGCTATTGTTTTGACTCTGTCTGAGCCTGCTTATTCTGGTCTGTTGAATGCAAGAGTCTGGCAGTGCATCTTTTTAACTGTGAGAGTTTGTTTACTTGCTTCTTCTTGCCATGGTTACTTGGATTCGTGATTAACTGGTTGTTCGTTCACTTGTACTTAAGTTGCTTTTATCTTATTTAGTTTTGTTGCCATGGTCACTTGGATTCGTGATTAACTGGTTGTTCGTTCACTTGTACTTATGTTGCTTTGATCTTATTTAGTTTTGTTGCCATGGTCACTTGGATTCATGATTAACTGGATGTTTGTTCACTTGCACTTATGTTGCTTTGATCTTATTTAGTTTTGTTGCCATGGTCACTTGGATTCATGATTAACTGGATGTTTGTTCACTTGTACTTATGTTGCCTTGATCTTATCTAGTTTTGTTGCCATGGTCACTTGGATTCATGATTAACTGGATGTTCGTTCACTTGCACTTATGTTGCTTTGATCTTATTTAGTTTTGTTGCCATGGTCACTTGGATTCATGATTAACTGGATGTTCGTTCACTTGCATTTATGTGGCTTTGACTTTATAGTTTTGTCCATGGAATGTATGAGGTGTTCACCATATCTTTCCTCTCTGTGAGAGACTATTCATTATTTTTTAGTTGTAACCATTGCTACAGATCGTGCCATGATTGGATGTTTTATTTACTTACTCTTTTGTTATCATGATCAAAAGCTTATAAGTTGTGTTGACTGTATACATTTCTGGGTTGAGGTTATGGCTACAGATGACTGAACGTTTATTTTTTCGTTCTCTTGCGTGGTTTTTGATCTGGCCATGTGATCTTGATCAGGAAACTTGCATAACTCAATTAAGTTAGTACTTCTAACTGTATATAGTACAGCTAGCTAGTTATATTAGCAATTATCCCATACCCTATAGCCTTATGCTACTATAATAATGTCAAACCGATACTGTTTTGTTAATTGTTCTATCATTGTCGATAGGTATCGTCTTTGATCTGCATTTTTTTGTCCTTGATTGGACGTATTCTTTTTTGTTTATATTGGAAAATGGACATTACTCGGCAAATGGCCGAAGTTATAACTTGTTGTGTGTGTAACGCTTTATTTAATTCATGTGATGAGACCTGCACCTGCTTTGTCTGTGGAATTTTTTGGCATAAATCTTGTAATCCCACAACCTCTTTAGGCAACTTCCTAACTACTAATAACTGTCCTATATGTACGGATATGTACACCACCCTTACTTTTGATGAAATGGAGGATTCTATTACTAATAAAACCTTGAAATTGAACTTAACTGATCACATAGAAATTAACAATCCACTGTTAAATAATTTAGACTCAGACCCCGATACGAACTACTTTTCAAATCTAATAAAAGAAAGTAATTACTATAGTATTTCGGACATTGTATACAAAGCTAAAAATAAACTATCCGCATTGTCAATATTACATATAAATAGTAGAAGCCTACTACCTAAAATTAACGAAATTAACTCCCTCGTCTCAATTCTGCCTGTTGATATTCTGGCTATAACAGAAACGTGGCTAGATGAAGACTCAGCAACTACAGCGGCAATCAAAGAATATAATTTCATATACGAGAATAGGATAGGGAAAAGCGGTGGGGGAGCTGGGTGCTATATCAAAGAGGGGATTGACTTTATGAGAATGGATCTTCCTCTAAAATTTACCTCCTGTGAATTATTAACTCTAACAATACCACAGCACAAAAACCCTGACATTATCGTCTGTGTCGTATATAGACCACCTGGCCAGAATCCTAATATCTTCTTACAGGAGTTTGAACCACTTATAGAATTCTTAACTACAAAAAAACATAAGAAAAAGAAGCTTATAATTGCAGGTGATCTCAATATAGATCTCCTGTCCTCTGAACGGCATTCACCGACTAGAGACTTCCTTAACTCCATGATTGCAAATTACATGCTACCACTAATTTTGCAACCAACCAGAATCACACCTCACTCAAGCACACTAATTGATATCTTCTTCACTAATGCCATTGATCATGTCATAGACTCTGCTATAATTATGACTGACATCTCCGATCATCTGCCTATTATAACTTGGGTCTCTAATAATAATCCACCTCCTGTTAACAATCCTAACAATACTGCATATTATAGGTCTACTACTAAAGAGTCTTTAAATAGGTTCCAGGAACTGCTCACAAACACTGACTGGTCCCTTGAGATTCAGCTGTGTTCTCGAAATGAAACGAATGCAGCCTATGACTCATTCATTGATACAATAAAACAAAATTTTAACCTAGCCTGCCCTCTTCAACCTAGAAAGACCTCTAAAAAAAATACCCCCTTACACCCCTGGATGACTAAAGGCCTTTTGAAATCAGTAAAAAAGAAAGAAAAACTTTATATTAATTACATAAAAACCCCGACTGCTCATACCAAACAAAAATATACTGAGTATCGAAATAAGTACAAGAAGATACGAGATAGCTTGGAAAAATCCTACTATGCTGACCAATTTTTAAAATATAATAACGATATGAAAAAAACATGGGATACTATTAAATCAATAATTAGTACAAACAACATTGACACTGGAATAAAAGAACTTAATATAGACAACCAAATTATAACAAACCCGGTTATTATAGCCAATAAATTCAACTCGTACTTTACTGGTCTAGCCTCTACCTTACTGCAAAAAATCCCACAGCCTAATCAGTCCTTTCAAACCTATATGCCCCCTTCGTCTATGAATTCTTTTGTACTTCTACCGACTACTACTTATGAAATTGTTAGCACTAGTAAAGTTCTTAAAGATACTCATAGTGCAGGCTTAGACGACCTGGCTCCACACATATTGTCCCCTCTGATTGAAATCCTTGCAAACCCTTTAGCGGAAATTATCAATTGTTCATTTAGAAATGGTGAAGTACCCACGGAAATTAAAGCAGCTAAGGTAGTTCCTATATTTAAACAGGGGAACAAAAATGAGTTATCTAATTACAGACCAATTTCCATTCTACCTTACTTTTCTAAAATATTTGAAAAACTAATGTATGATAGATTATTTGCATTCGTTAATCATAAAAATCTTTTATATCCTCTGCAACACGGATTTCAACCAGGTCACTCTACTTTCATGTCATTATTGGATATCCAGGATAGAATAACTAAAGCCATGGACAGTAATGAATTTTCGATAGGCATATTTTTGGATCTGGCAAAAGCCTTCGATACGGTTGATCATGACATTCTTTTAGCAAAATTGAAACATTATGGGATTAGGGGTAAACCGCTAGAATGGTTTAAGAGTTATCTCACTAGCCGCACACAAAGAGTAAAATGTAATGGTTGCTTCTCAAATCTCCAAAACATCCTCTTTGGAGTGCCACAAGGGTCTATATTGGGTCCACTTTTATTTTTGATCTACATAAACGACCTCCCCAACTCTTCTACTCTCTTAAGATTCATCCTATTTGCAGACGACTCAAATGTCTTTCTATCGCATTCATCATACGATAAACTTATACAACTTGCAAACGAGGAATTGTCTCAAGCAGCTGATTGGTTTAAAGCTAATAAATTATCATTAAATGTATCTAAAACGAATTACATTATCTTTAGAACGCCAAATAAAACTATTCCAGTTACCAACAATGACCTCACCATTGATAATCATGTAATACCGAAAGTAACTTCTACTAAATTCCTTGGGGTCTTCATTGACCAGCACTTGAAATGGAATCAACATATTGACGAAATATCTAAAAAGGTCATGAAGAATATTGGAATTATTAGAAGGATTTCTTACTTACTTCCCCAAACTGTTCTAAAAAATCTGTATTTTGCATTAATATATCCCTATTTAACCTACTGTAATCTCATTTGGACCTCTACATACCCTATTCACCTAAACAAACTTAAGATTCTACAAAAAAAAGCAATCAGAGTTATCACTCATTCCCCATATAATGCTCATACCAAATACATATTTCAGAAACTTAAACTACTAAACCTCAATCAAATTAGGTGCGTGCAAATAGGTGAAGTAATGTATAAATATAATAAAAATCTCCTCCCGATAGCCTTTACCTCTTTCTTTCCCACTATTGAACACCATAAAGTGACTAGAAGTAATGCTACTTATTCGTATCCTCTTGTTAGAACGAATGTCTATAAGTTATCTATTAAATACCAAGGTCCATTCTTATGGAATAACCTCCCTCACGAAATTAAGACGGCTGCAGGTCTCTCACAATTTAAATGTTTAATTAAAAATCACGCACTATATAACAATAATCTATAATTCTCCAGTTTTGTTTCGTGCTCTACCAAGATACTAAGGTTTTTATTATCACTTAGTCTTTATCACACTTTTACACATGGCATTTATTGCTTTTCATCTTTATAATCTACCATCAAGCCATCTGCCACAAGCTTAATTAACTGGGCCCCTAACCAGCGGGAGTCTATCCCTTCTAGGAGTGCCCTTTGTTCCTAATGATATAATGTACTTTCATCTACAAGTGCAATCACTATTAATTTTATTTTAGTTTAACAAGTTGAATAATAGAAGTATTGAATTGTATGTACATTGACTGATCACACTTGCTTATTGTTATGATTGTACTGTTCTGATTTGTAATGAACTGGATCAATAAACTCGATTGATTGATTGATTGATGTTCAAAAGTTTTTAAAACAGCCAAGTTAAGTTTGTAAAACAAGTCTGCAAGAGAGTTTGTAACAGGTAATTTTGTTGCAACTAATTATGTAAGAACTGACTTTTAAGAGGGGAGTTTGTAGAATTTATTATTATTAGTTAGAAACTTCTATAATGCCGGTGTCTAATGCACAAGGCATCATCAACTGATGGCACACCACAACTAACAATGCACAGAAGGTCAGAATCATTATCTAAAAGTTCAGAGTCAATACGCATATGGTCAGTACATATGTGTATATCAAGTATATATTGGTTTGTAATAAATTGGCTAAGTAATAACAATATATTCTAATAAGTTTTTGTATTCTACTAACAGTAACTAACTGAACACAATTTTAACAGTTTGTTAAGTAGAAAATAACGTTAATTGTTGACTAACGGTTTATATTTTATTAGAAATTTAATTTTCTTGGGTTGCACTGAGTTTGGGAGTTCAGTTTCTGTCCCTCAGTTAATCTTAAGTTTCAAAATCAAAAGCTGAAAATGAGTTTGAAACAAATTTGTACATATACCTGGTGTCTCTGAAATTTTAAATGAAAATTAATAATTTGAAACTTTGCTTTAAAATGAATGAAAATCGTTTGTTGTCTTTGTGAACTTGATATTCATTATCTTCCCTCTTTTAATTTGAAAAAAACATGTTATTGTCAGATTCATGGAAACTGTGAGGAAACTGTTAAATTAATAGACATTTGCACAACTTTTGCACATTTATGTAAATGCAAATTTTTTGAAGAGTTTTATTTAAAATTGAAACTGTCAACAGATGGTTTCACAAGAAATTTGTGATGCATTTCACGATCTGATTACAGTTTTGCTTGCATTGTAGTGTACAATAAAATTTAGAGAATGCCAAAGGGTAGTAAGGGACAGAAGAATGGTCTCACCGTATATATTCTTACTGAGCTAATGCCAGAACTGGCCAGAAAAGGCGAGAAATACCCTAATGGAATAAGGGATCTTGTGCCTATTGCTCTGCCACTTTACCAGGTTGGTTCACGAGCATTTGTACATCTTTTAACAAGACTTTCTAATTTGTTTTATTTATAATTCGTTATTTATTGGGGTTGCGCGATAGTTAGTCGACATGCTGGACAGTCGACAGAGAGGCCAGGGGTTCAAATTCCCGCCAGGGCAGAAATTGTTTGGAGATTTCGAATCCACCTGCGCCCCCATGCCAGTGCAGCTATATTGAGTACACTGACCATGCACTGTTGGTGGGATGATCAGACCGCTAGGTAGAAGATTGGCCATCCACCTTCATATGCTGAGGCTAAGAAACTGAAGTTGCTAACACTGCAAAGCCATGGCTGCCTCATGGTTAGCTTAAGGGACTGTTCTTCTCTTCTTTTATTTATCAGTTATCTGTTTCCTCGTATTGTTAGTTAAGTATTACACAATTATTAGTTAAAAGGTTTGACTAAATAGTTTTATTACAATTTGGTATATTAGTGGTTATACTTTCTTCATAACTAAATTTGAATATCTAACACAGAATGCATGGTAAGAAGTTTTAATTTACCATTCTCAATGCACTTCTACGATACATTTTTACAGAATCTTCCACCAGAAGAGAAGGCACGATTCGAAAATATGGCTAAATTAGAGAAAGCGAAACAGCGTTCGAGTGAATCGTATGGTAGTCGACGAGACAACATGGGCAATTTAATCGAAGTGCGTTGAGTTATTTATTGTGAATTGTGAAAGAAGCTTCCTCATTTTGTATGACTGCCTGAAAAAATCCTGAGTTGGAATAATTAAAAAACTGGTTTAATATTGCATTGAATTCTGCTAAAAGTGCTCAACATTTTGGTGATAGGCTCATATGTTTTCACAAATGGTTAAAAAGTTACAACTATTTAATAGGTACAATGGTACATCTCTGCATGAAAAGATCAAATTATCTAAATTTGGATGTCTGGTGTATAGTTATGTAGCCTGAAGTTTAAGATGAGACCTTTGAGTGAGGTTTTGTACAGCTCTCTGAAATTATACACACAGTGATTTAGGACAGGTCTGTTTGATATGTAGTGACCTTTTAAGTCGATTTCTCACTTTTTCTGACCAGGGTTTTCTCAGGCACTGTTTGATATTCTATGAAGCTAGAGTGACAATTTTGTTTTGCTGTTTGTCTTTTGGCTGATAACAATCTGCTATTTCCATTAAAAAAATGCATGCTAAGCTGTCAGCTGCAAGGTCATTGATTCGGCTCTTTGCCAGACCAAAAGGATATTTCTGGCTTCTGTTTTCACTAGCACCGTACCTAATTAGCATTGAAACGATTGCACTAGCTTTTCACTGTCAGTTTAAAATGAGATGGCAGTTAAAGATATGCAAAATTTCCTGGCACGTTGAGGCTAAGAAAATAAGGTCGCTTAGTGCCCACAGGTGGTACTATGAGCACGTTAGGAGGGACTACTCTTATTCTTATGAATTGCAAATGCATCAGTCATCTTCTGATACTATTCAGGTCTCAAAATTATTTTCTAACACACTTAGCCTCTTCGTAGGCAGCTCGTAAATGTTGACATACATATGTACATGCTTACATGTAGGATATTTCTGTTCTATCTGTGGTCTGTGTGCTGAGCTTCCAATGAATTGAGAATGTTAAATGGGCTTTGTTTTCACATTTAACACTGGAGACCTGTTATAATGTGCATCACTATAGCACAACTTCTGATACAAAACAGTTGGTGACATGGATCCCAAAATTAATTAACACAGAAAATACTTGTTATAAGACGACCTCGTTATAAAGTGCTTCGTCATTTGGCTCTTAAAGACAGAGTTATAATGATAAGTTATAACCGTAATCGAACAGTTGCAGTTTTGCGCTTGCTGAGCAGATTCCATATTACAACCATGGACGAGTTGTCCTATTCCATAGATCTATGCAAGCATAATAAGTACAATATAAATGACAGTTTAATGATAATAATAATAAATTACCTGATGTGCCACTTAGCTTATTTCTCTGGTTGATTTCTTTCCTATGCAGATTGAGTTGTCCATAGGGTAGTTGATTCTGTTTGACAACCTGTTGCAGGAAAGAGTTGATCCCAAAGACAAAATGAGAGCGAAAAGACAAAGGGAAAGAGCCGGATTACAAACACTGTTTAATAATTTGAAAGATGCAGGTATTGAAGTTCATTCTTAAACATTGGCATCTTTTGCTGTTTTAATTAAACTGCCATTATTGACTTTAAGTAGCTCTGTGGGAAGTACAGCCTAGTGAGTGAGAAATTGGTGTGGGCATATATATACAATATATACTTGACTTATACAGTGTTTAATCCTGTCAAAGGCACTTATTATTACTTTTTTAGTGAAGAAACTTCAAGATTTGGATTCTCAGAGTAGTGTATATATAATATATTTGGCTTGAATTTCATGAATTGAACTTGAGCCTTGTGTTACTGGAATGAACCTGTGATGTAGAAGCTCTCAGCCATACTATGGATACAGTAGTGAGCCACTAGTAGGCAACAGTTGTTCTTCAGTTTGGAATTATTTGCCTCTGAATTTCTGCTCATTTCTGCAGTTCCTCATTGCAGGAGGAACTGCTGAAACTTTCTGAGGTTAAGACTTGTGGTATGTCTGTGTGGACCTGGACCACTTCTTGATAGACATCTTAAATACATACTGTGTAAATTATTTAAATTACTTGTAAAATACTGCTTATATAATTGTAAGTTGAGCTTGCATTCATCTTATAAGTTGTCGATTTGTGTTGTTCTGATTTTTGGTGTGTATTTTGACTTTTAGACCTTCTGGAAGAAAAGTTCTACTTCATCGGTTTCCAGTACATGGTTGTTACCCAGGAGGGAGTCTATTTGCCCCTGGAGTATGGAATTGTTGAGTGGAGCATGGCTAAAGGAGTCACAAAAACTATCCATGGTTTTATAAACCCAGGTCAGTCGTTTGAAGTCGTTTACCAAAGAAGCAATATGTTTAATAATGCACATAATTATGAACAATTACTGCATGTGATTTTGGGTGACCAAGGAGAAGTGCAGTCCCTTAAGCCAACTCCAAATAGCCCCCCTAGTGTGTTCATTTTTCTTTGCCTTGGCATATTATAATTGTAATTAGCTACTTTTATTGTGCCGGTGTCTAATGCACAAGGCATCAACCGATGGCACAGCAAAACCAAGCCGTAATCAGGTAACCATCCAAAAGATCAGTCCTTAAGAGAGAGAGAGAGACAGCCTACAGGTGAATAAGCAATTTGAAAGAGGTAAGTTGGGATGAGTGTCTCCAGTAGTACCCTTTGCTGCCTAAACCTCTGGTTGACAGTGTATGCTCAATTTATAGGTAAGTTGCTAGTGGAAGCACGTGGAGTAGTACTGTTAAATTTTAACTAACTTTGATTAAGGGAATTTTTTAAATATCTATGTCTGTGTATGATACAAAACTATGTGGGGCAGTGACTGTTGAGAAAGAAGTGGAGATACTGCAAGAGGATCTAAGAAAAATGGTCACAGGGCAAGGGGAAACTCATTATTGAGTATCGCCTCTGAGTACATCTCTTGAAGAGGCGCTATATAAATTCTCAGAATGGGTGAATGAATTCTTGTGGATTAGTGCTTGGTGATGCTTATGGGGAAGCAAAGAGCTTTAGAAATGCGGATAAGATATTGAAGTAAGTCAGGAAGAAGAGACTGGGGAGTGGTTATGCATAATCCTTCAAGGCAGTGTGTTTTAGCTGCAAAAATGGCTAACTCGGTGTTGGGTATGATCAAGAGGACAATAGTTAGCAGAGGTAGCGATACTGTACTGCCTCTTTGAGTAGGTTTCTTGAAGAGGCGCTATATAAATATCCGGAATGAATGTACTGTGATTGTACAAATCACTGGTTAGGCCACAAGTTGGTATTGAATACCGCATCCAGGTATGCAGTCCATGCTTGAAACATGGCTTAGAAAAACTGGAGACAGTGCAAAGAAGCGCTACCAAAATGATTTGGGATGAAGAAGGGTTGGAAAGGTTTGGGTTAATAAATATTGGAAAGAAGGAGGAGCAGAGGAGACCTAACGGAAGCTTATGAGAATATCGCTGGAAAGGAGGCAGTGCAGTGGGTTAGGTTCTTTGAATTCATACTAAAAAAGGGGAGTCGGGGTCACAGATATAAATTGTTTAAGAAACATAAGGGAACGTTAGGGCAGAAATTCTTCCATGCAAGAGCTGTGGAGTGGTATGGTATATAGTAACTGTCTCAGTGGACACTAGCACAATTTTTGCCCAGGTTAACTTGCGTTGGTTCTAACGCAGATTGCTTGTCTTCTGAACCACTTAAAACCCATGCTATGTATTTTATGTCTTTCTGCTCTGGCTAGGATTTGAACCCCAACCATTGGGTTGATATGATAGTCCAGCATTTTTCTCAGTGTCAATCCAAATATTGTAAACGTTTTCTGTTTTATTGTAACAGGTGAAATACCACTTGGTTACCGCTTCATAGCCAAAGATCACAGTAAGTATCATTATTATTGATTTATATCTCTTAGCAGAAACATACAGCGTTGTAGAATGAATTACGAAGAAAGTCATTTCCTTAAGCATTTGGTGTCTTTTCTACTACCTTTCAGCCTTGCTGAGAACCCAGTCCCTGGGCAACAGTCCAGAATGCTAACCACTAGACTAGTAAAGCGATTATTACCTGTCCTTTCTTTACATCAGCTTAACCCATATGTGTAAAGATGCATTATAGCTTTTGCTTTAATAATATCTGAAGCCTTGTGAACATCTGTTTAAGGTAAATGTACATGTGTTTCTACAGCGACCATACATGGTCTCGACCCTGTTCGTTTTCAAGGAATTGCTCAGATGAGATCCTACACCGCTGCCTGTTTGAATAGTCACCATACCATTTAAGGTGCCCATGCATGGACTGTGCTAACCCGAGATTTAAATCTCTGAAATAAGCCAGCACTGGGAAGCGAACCACAATCCCCACGCTCTCTAACACAGAGGTGCATGAGACGGAGCCTATGCTCTAACCCACGTAGCTAACTGGGCCAGTGTAAAGAGTGCAGCAAGTTGAATTCTTCGTAACCTGGTTGAAACAAACTTTAATTGTCAGTATATTCTTACAGAGTGCTTTCTGCATGCTTCTGTTTAGGTGAACAAAGTCACAAGATTCCGTTAGAAAAGTTTGACCAAGGAGACTCGAACTACAGAGGAATCTGGATGAAATTTGAGCGCTTTGTGGAATGGGACGCTACTCAGTCTTCGCCTGCACCACTCTACTGTATGGTCTGTATCCCTTTGCTTTTCTAGAACTCAGTGAGATATTTTACCTATTTAGGGTTGCCAGACGTCTGGCAAAAGGAGGACTTGTCATTTCTAACTGCCTAGTCCACGATCTGAGTAATGTTACAAACAATGTGTCTATGGACTGTCCTTGGGACTCTATGGTCAAAGTGCTAATTTAATACTTTGAAGACCCTCTGACTCCGGAGTCCAGAGTGAAAATTCAGTGCGTCCTCCTTTGTCCAGCTTTCTGTGTCCTTAGGTTATCCATGTATCTGGCAACCCTATACCTATTAGGCCTTGGGCTGTCGTGGAATATTTTGACTGTTGATTTATTTACTATTTTGCACTTTAGCGACGAGCTGCATTGGTTTGCCAGTCACTTTTAGTACACTCTCGTCGCTAAAGTCTTCATCTGCCCTCACATGTCAAGGCCAGGAAAATGAACATATACCCATTGCTGTCTCTTGGGATTACCGCAAAGGGCTGCAATTCTTCTACCTTTTAATGCTGTCATACAACTTTGCATTTGTGTTTGATGCATTTGCAACAATTAAAACAGTCCGTGACTTTCTGTGTCTGTTGGCGGCAAACATTTGTTATGAGTTTTTAAAAAGATGCTAAAGTCAGTGTATGCTAAGATGACGTCTTTGGTCATTGGCTGTGTGTGATTGAATTTTGTAGGAGTCAGAACATAAAGTGGTTCATGGATGCCTGAATTGGTTGCAACATCAGAGCGGCATGCCCAACTGTTTTCGAATAAATATTCTCGAGGAACTGACCACGATGCTTTTCTTACGCTCGGATTTCAAGATCTCGGACGCATCGGTTATTGACCTACTGACAACTTCAGCCTATGACTTTGAATCAAATACAAAGTAAGTGTAGTAGTTGTCACTGTAAAGAATAGAATTTACTGACTAGAGTACAATGCTGTTGACTGCAGGTAGGTTTACACCATAGAGTCACTGAATGTACTTATGATTCATGTGGTTTGAATTTTTCTCGTGTGGTTTGAATTCTGTCATTTGGTTTGAATTCTCTTGTGTGGTTTGTATTCTACTGTGTAGTTTGGAATTCTCTCATGTGGTTTGAATTTTTCATGTGGTTTTGAATTCTCTCGTTTGGTTTGAATTATCTCGTGTGGTTTTGAATTCTCCCGTTTGGCTTGAATTTCTCATGTGGTTTTGAATTCTCCCATTTGGTTTGACTTATCTCGTGTGGTTTCAATTATCTTGTGTGGTTTGAATTCTCCCATGGGATTTGAATTCTCTCATATAGTTTGAATGCTCGCATGAGGTTTGAATTCTCTCATTTGATTTATATATGATCCCATGTGGTTTTGAATTCTCTCATGTAGTTTGAATTCTCTCTTGTGGTTTTAATTCTCTCGTGTGGTTTTAATTCTCACCTGTGCTTACAATTCAGGTATCTCTGCATTAAACTGTAAAGTAAACTTACAAAACGATTGAATCATGCATTTGAAGCTTTATGGTCAGCATACTGGGAACCTACTTAAATGTAGTTATTTCGTGGGTAAGAATATATTTTTATTTGTCACTTTAAGCAGAGTTTTCACATACCAGGTTTTGAATTTTGTTCCTTTCTTCAAGAGGTTGGCATTTTTGACGTGCATGAACCAATTGTGACTGCCTGGGTTGCTGTCTACAATAGAAGTTCTGCATTGTCTTTGTGATTGTAGGTGTGCTGAACATGATGAAGTTGAAGCAAAACACTGTGCGCTTGGCTGTCCTAAGAAATACACGTATGTATTTTCAGTCGTTCATTCATTAATTTTGGAATTTATGTAGCACCCCTTCAAGGAACCTACTCAGAGGCTCTTCTGACTCCAGCACCCTTTCAACAAACCTACTCAGAGGCGCTCCGGACTTCAATGGTCCAAAAGAACCGTGTTTAAGTGTGGTGAGAAAGATTTGAGATAGTCCCAGGTTGCAGGTGCAGCTCAGAGGGGAAGCCTTTCCAGACCACTGGACCTACCACAGAAAAGACTCGAATCTGGATAAACTTTCCTTTGGGGCACCAATATGGAATACATGAAAGCCTGTGACACTCACCCGTGACAGTGCTGCTTTGTGGCTCAATGACTTTCACATGACCTGCTACCATAATAGCCCAGTCACAGTGTATGTATGGATGTACCGGTATGTATGTATCTGGACAGTTAACTATGACTGCTTTTCTGTACCTCACAAAAGTGCTGCCTATGCAGCTAGCCTAAATGATGTTGAAGTCATCAAGAACAGTTTATCGAGTGAACAGTGCTGAGATAACTAGAAGAGTCACTGTGTAGGCTACAATAGTTGAACGTGTTTTTTTACTTTGAAGGTTTGCTCTTTCTGATGCCTTGTCTGAGCGTTTCAAATTTTCACTTACTCCAAGTCATCTTCCAACAGCTCCAGCTTCCCAGACTGCAACTGTTTTTGTGGACAATAACAGGGTTTGTACATATATTATTAATTATGTAATTTTTCTAACTCTGTGCATGACAAACGCACTATGTTTGTGTACTACTTGCAATACATAATTCAACCTCTTGCTACCACTCGGTTGGTAGATACGTGACTAGTAATTCAACCTCTTGCTTTGGTAGATACGTGTAGTACAACAACCGAGAAATTACTGAATTACTAATATTAACAAGTGTGTTAATTTATAAATAATTAAGTTGTTTCTACAGTTATTGTTTGCTCAGTTAAATATTTTTTACACGGAAGATTAGAAACAAAGTAAATTTTGAGTTATTTCAACAATGAGATCCAGCATTTTAATCAGTTTCTAATAATGCTTGAATTATGTTCTTTTGTGACCTAGTGGTCTGTTGTCAAGCTTGTTACATTGTGCAGCGGTGTGCACTGTGGCCGATTGGTTAGAGAGCTCGGCCTGTAATGCAAACCGTACAGGTTCAAGTCTCCACTGAGACGGTTTAATACTGCTTTATAGACTTTGAACAAGTGTTTGACTAACATTTGTTCAACACGATCACTGCTTTGTCATATGTGACCAATCTGACCAAAACCAGGCTTAAGTCGCATTTTTTACAATTTGAATGTCATATACCGTTTTAAAGGGTAATCTCTCTCCTTTAAAATGACACAAACTTTATTGTTCTATCATGTTCCTGGCCAAAGTTATGAGTCAGATCTGGTTCAGTTGTTCAATTGTGATTCCGAGAAAAATGCATTTAAAGTTCTGTATGATTTCCAAATGCAAAATTTCTTAGCAACCATGTTCAGCGCTCTGATTAGTTTAGATTTGAAAAGACATTGAATAAAGGTTGCATGATGGGCTTTCTATTCATACTTGCTATGTTAGCCTTATGCCAAGCATGGCTATTAATGGTGGGAAAATGACAAATATCAGGAAAAGTCATTGAATAACTAAAACAATAGCTACTTCAAATTCATCTAAAATACCACTAAAACTTAAAATTTGTCACAAATTTTAGTGTTAATGTGTTTAAAACATATTTATTTATCGTTTTATATCAAAAACTATAAAATGAATATTTTTATTCACATTTTCACATTTCATTTCACATTTTGGCCCTTATCTCAGTAGTGCATTTTGCGACATAAGCCTGATTTTGGTCAGATGGGTCACATATGGTCATTTGTGGATCCTGAGTCGAGTGGGTTGGTAGCCCGCCTGCCCGCCGGCGCCCGGGTTCGCTTCCGGTCGGGTCGGTTTATCAATCTCTGGGATCTTTACTGCGGGTGGCTCGGTCGCATTATAAACGTGGAGTACAATACAACACACATCACAATACAACTGGGGCGCGGTGGTTTAGGGGTATGTTCGGTGCCTTGCAGCTGGAGGGTTGCGGGTTCGAATCCACCCCTCAGAAGTCGCGGCGCCAGGGACCCTGGGCAAGTCCTTCACTCGCAATTGCTCATGCGCCAAGCGTGAAACTCCGATTCAGCTGTAGTCGCAGTAGTCGGGAGCGCCTCTGAATGGGAAATCTGGTAGGGGCGCTATAACAAGTGTTCAAATACAATACAATTTGTGCGCTTCTTAATGTTGGAAGAGGGCAATGTCATGTGCAGTTGTACTGTGTTGTATAAAGGGGATTAAAGGCAGAGAAAGTGGGAGTTGCATTACACATATTTTGTTGAATTGATTGTATATACTGGGTTGTACCCTGATTTGCTCTTGTTACTTGAGATCTTGTTCACATAAAATGTTTGTGTGGGTTGAGCAAGTTTCAGTTGAATCTGAACTATTTTCTGATTTGACTGTAGAATTATTTGTTCTCTTGTTGTTCTCTGTCAGTTGCTTCTGCAAGAGCCAGCCAGCAGAGGACGTGGAAAAACAACTGTCGAGCCAGTGACGTTTGGATCCAGAGATATTCGCTGTTTTCCCTCGCAGGTAGGCAACAGAAGTTCAGCATGTGTAAGATCACACATCATGGCCGTGTGCGCTGGGAGCGCCTCTGAACAGTTAACCCTACTAGAGAGGTGCTTTATAAATGTTTGAATACAATACAATAATATTCCAAATGATATTCCAAACCGGTCCACAGAAATAGCCCAAGAGAACTGTTTATCTTACCAGTGTTTCTTAACCCTTTAACGACGAGCGTGTACTAAAATGTATGGAAGCCATAGGCAACTGGTCGTTAAAGGGTTAAGACTCGCCTTTTTGGTTTCTCAGATTGCCATATTCAGTGCCTTTGAGACATTCTTGAGGCGCTATATAAATCACCAGATGCGTGGACATAACTTCATGAAATGGAGTGTGACTAAGCAGTTCATGTTGTTCATAAGCTGAAGAAGAGTTGCTCTTTTGAAAAGCAATCTGTCCAATTTTAAGGGTACTCGATAGCGTAGTGGTTAGCGTGCTGGACTATTAATCGAGAGGCTGGGCTTCAAATCTCTATCAGGACAGAAATTTGGTTCGAGATTTCTGCTCCACCTGCACGCTCGGCCAACTCAGTTATAGTGAGTACACTGTTGGTGGGAAGGTAAGACAACGAGGTAGAGGACTGGCCACCCGCTCTCATATGCCGAGGTTAAGAAAATGAAGTCGCTAACAATTCATACCTGTGGCTGCCTCAGGTCTAACCTATGAGATGGTTCTTCTTTCTTCTTCTTTTTCTTCTTCTACCCAACGTTACTTTTATGTTAACCATAACCATAACCACACGTTTTATTGAACCGATGAAACAAAAGCTGTTTTGACAGATGCAATAGGATACAAACGAATAAATTGGAAACAAAGGGAGAGTCCTAAAAGGGCCTAAGCCCCGCTAGCAAGGGTCACCCTAGAATAATCTTAGAAGTAACCGTCATAAGATGGTGATCGGGATATTACTGTGGGACTATGATCGAATACACAAAGATAACAGAAAGTTTCAAAAGAACAAAAACTTAACTAGTTAACTAAAGTACACGCGAAATGAACTAAGGCGACCTGTGAACAGAGATAAGTGCGCCATTCAGTTTTAAATAAGTGGAAACTGTTAATATTTTTAGTTGAAGCTACTGCTAGCTACTTGTTTTTGACATATTGCTTTCTTTTAGGGTGGAATGGCCGGGGATTCTGCAGACAGATACGAGGGACCTAAGGATCGCTTTTCTTCATCCAGAGGATTTCCTAACCCTTCACGTATAATTTAAATTAATTCTTCTTTCAGAATTCAAATTGTTCAAGCAATGTGAACACTTCTAACTCTGGTCTTTTTTGATTGTTAATACCAATGATGATAATGAATTAATGATCATAATAAAAAAACAAAAATAATGACAAATAATGAATTTTCTTAATAGAAATAATAGCTTGTTATTTGCAAATGTTACTTTTCTAAAGGTTTTCAATGCCAAACAGTGCTCAAGTTTGGTACATTGTGCATAATCTTGTTCTAAGATGGTCCTTGATGTGACATCTGAAGACAAAGTTGTAAGGAGTTTCTAGTGTAATTGTATCTGTTATCACCCTTGTGAAGTTCTTAAAAGACAACACGAGTTCCCAGATACATCCATACGGGTACTCACATGGGTTTTTAATAATAGACATAAGACATTTTATTGTTCCCAGTAATTGTACATTGACATTTAATTATGCATGTTGCTACAATTTCCATGGAGTATTATATCATCATAGTGTAACAGAGCTTTTAAATGGGAGCAATAGGAGCACCTAAGGGACTAATCCCGCTGAGCAGGGTCCTAATTACTTCATGCAAAGTGAGTCAAGATGATGGCCAGTTCTTTAGCAAAGACGAAGAGGGAAGTAGATAAACTTAACTACAGAATAAAAAAATGACACGTGTTCGGTACAACAATCAGCATAAGACGACAGTAGAAAAAAAAGGAATAATAATACGTTCAAAGATAAAAAATAGCAGTATGTTTATTCATTCTCGGCTGTTCTTTGTGCTTTGCAGGTGGAAACTATCAACCGCGTGCCCCTCAAAGATTTGCAAATTCTGTCTCTAAAGCTCCAGAAGCAAGTTCTGTTCCAAATCCCTCCCCAGGTAAGCATTATCACACTAGAAGTCATCAGCAGAAATTACAGATTTTTGTCAGCTGTACTGTTCATATGTTGCAAATCATTCGTTGCTGCTGCTGACAGTTTGGCCTGTAAAACATTTATTATTCGGATGCTTTACTCTTGACCAAAACACTGGACACTGCACAGTTTGAAAAACAATAGAAATTAGAATGTAACATTTGAGACTATACATGTAGGCCATTGCAGAATGTAAACCAAAATGCGGTTAGCAATTGGTGCAATAAAGGATATACTTACGTACTTACTTTAAGTATTTGTTTAAAATGATAATAATTTATTTTTCTGTGATGCTTTCTTTATGTTTGTCACGCTAGAAGTCAGCAGAAATTACAGATTGTTTAGCTGTAATTTTGAATTTTGTATGTTCATTTGTTTGCAAATCATTTGTTGAAGTGTTTGTTAAAACTGATCATATTGCTCTGTGATGCTTTCTTTATGTTTGTCGTGATGTTATCCCTGGTTTGATTATTCAGCAGAAGATGTTTGTGATTGATTTGTAGCCCTACTGCAGTCGAGTAGTGGCAGGGCACAAGCGTGTTCTGAAAACAAGTATGATGAGACGGTGGCGACAAATTTCCAGAATCTGGACATTCAGGAGAAGAAATTTTCGCCCAAAAGACCAGAACTTTTAGGAGACGTGAAGTTGTTTGGCACCAGTGCTTCAAGTGGAGGAGTCCAAGGCCGACCTTCGTTTGCGGAAAGCAGTGCAGGAGTCCAGGGTCGACCTTCATTTGCGGAAAGACCTTCTTTTTCGGAAAGCGGTGCAGGAGTCCAGGGTCGACCTCCGTTTGCGGAAAGTGCTGGAGGAGTCCAGGTTCGACCTTCATTTGCGGAAAGCGGTGCAGGAGTCCAGGGTCGCCCTCTGTTTGGAGCAGGCAGATCAAGGGAGAACTTTTCAGATGATGATGATGACTGTGAAGAGATTTCGTCCATCGCGGTGAGCAATTCATGTTGGGAATTTTAGAAAAACACTGCATTATTGGAATGGTTCTTTTGATACTTGTATTTTGAAAACGAAATTGTCGGCCAAGTTCACCTGTTATGTCACGGTGAACACTTGGATAGGTGAAATTTCACAGCGCTTCAATGCATTGTCAATTTGTTATATGTTTTCAGCATTCTCGCTGGTGAATGAAGCAGGTATTCACAGTTGTAGCTGAATGGTTCTGTTTACGTAACTGGTCAACTACTATCAGGCAGCGGCGCTCTTGGTTGCTGGCCCCATGACCTGGAATGGGCTTCCTGTTGTGCTATGCCTAGTGACACACTAATACGTTCTTTTCTAATTTAAAGACTGTCTTATTTAACCGTGGCTGTACTGGGAGCGCTTCTGAGTAGGTTACCTTCAAGGAGTGTTATATAAAAATTCCTTAATAATAATAATTATAATAATTGCTCATTTATTGCATTCTTTTTTGAGTCACTGATGTGAATGATCTGTTTTACAGGGAAGTTACTTGACATGCGTCAGCAACCAGCAAGACGTTGCCTCTCAGATTCCTCCAGCAGTGCCATTTGCCACTGGCCGTGGTCGGGGCTTTGCTGATTTTCCTCAGGTGCCGATGACCCCGGCACGGGTCGGTGCACTGGCTGCTACGGAGTCAATGGGTCGGGGTACTTCGTTCAGTCCAGTTGGTAAGTGGAAGACACCGTTGCTATCCAGTCGAAATACTTGATACCATGTACGGTAACATAAGGTTAATATCAATGGCCCAGACATCAACAAGATGACGTTAAACGTTGGAAACAACTACTTATACTTTCTGTCCCAGTGAACTTTCTGCAAACAGCCGTGTTCACTGTTGGATCGGTCAGTTTAACGGCTGGATCTCCTACTCGATCAACTGGTATGTTGTTTACTTGTTCTTGCATTTGTGTGTATAAATGAATATATCGGACACTTGAATAATGTTTAAGTTTCTGTTACGTTGCACTGGATACGAATCACAACATACGATGCAGAAAATTATAAAAGAACTTGAAGCAGGTCAGAGTGAGATCAGGTTCTGTGTGTATTGTGTGTGCGCACGTGCACACATATATATACATCTAAATCTAAAGCACAAAGCCGTGAATACGGCTAGAAACCTTGACTGCTTTACTTCGGCACAAACTGCATACTCAGAAAGCACAGAGAGAAACTGAATGCAGAATTTAAGTTGGAAATGGGACGCGGTGGTGTAGCGATACGTTCTGGGCCTTGTAACAGGAGGGTCGCAGGTTCGAATCCACCTCAAGCCACTGTGTCGCGACCCCGTGCAATTTGCTCACCCACAATTGTCTGTGAGGAAGGCAACTGGAAACCACCTCGCTCATCTCATCCCCGGGTGGTATAAATGCTAAAGGACCTGCCTTTGGGCAGAGAACTCATCATCAAAACGGTTGATCAGCAGGGATGTATTTACTTTTCGTAGAGGAATTAGCGAAACAGTTGAAGATATAACACACCAATCATGAAGGCCCATTGGATAACACACTGGCATAGAGAGCGAGAGGTACCGAGATCCGCAGGCGGACATGCTTTGTAGGCTGCTATTAGCGCCGTGTATTGCAGGCTGTCTGTTCTGTTAGTAGTTAAGATTTATGTCTTCTGTCATTTGTGTTCTTGTGAATTGTTTCAATTGCATAACTCTACACTGTAACCGGTTGCGGTTTGTCAACCGGCTTGTTTCAATAAAGATTATTATTATTATCATTTGTTAATAATACATAAATTACTTCTTTGCCTCCTGATGTATGAAATGCAAAAAGTGGCACCTCAAGGGAATTAGTTAGTTGAGGGATTTTTGAGGTAGTGAATTTTATTTCTGTTGCAGGTCGTGGGCGTGCATTCGTCTCTGCAATGGATCAGAGCAGCACAGTTCAACGACCACCGCCAGGATTCGGTGCCAAGTACTGAAGGTAGACATTGCTTTGTTGTCTTCAACACTTCTATTGTGTCCTTTTCAGAACCTACATGGCATCAGTCGATATCACCATTATTTTAACCTACAATACATGACTGTTGCAGTACCATTGTTATAAGCCACAATCCAGCTTTCAATCTTTTCAACCATTATTTTTCTGATGAATCTCTCTTGTAGGGGTGCTTTATAAATCTGTGATTACAATTATCCCATTGTCATAACCCACAATGCATTACTGTGGCAGCACCATTGTCGTGCATCAGTCAATGCCACCATGCATCACTGAGTGGCACCGTTATCATTACCTACAGTGCATATGTTGCTACTTCAAAGCAAAGCTGTATATGGCTGTCATAAGTAATTACAAAGGTCCATACATTGGGCCTCATTGGCAGCTGGTTGTTGCAAATTCTACGAACAGCAACTGGAAACTTGTTGACGCTTCCAACCCGATCCTTTGTTCCTTTTAGGAAGCTGGTGTCAGAGTGACTGATGAATAACATCACATCTTTTTTCTTTTGCCGTGGCTGGGCTGGGAGCGCTCCTGAGTAGATTTCTTGAAGGGGCGCTATATAAATCTCCAGAATGAATGAATACATTGAAGCAATTTGTTGTTAATGGACTTCAAAGCAAGATAGCTGAATACGAACAAATATTGTCTGCAAAAGCATTTGCTTTTGTGTTCTAGGTTTTACAGTGGAACGTTTTGAGGCTAAGCTGCAGCATCGGCAATCACCGATTTTGTTGAACGTTCGTCACGGACCGATCTGATTTTCGTTTATTTCCAACAACTGTTTGATTTTTTCATCAAAAAATGATGTCTGAGGAGCTTGCAGAAACTACTAGGCAATCATTTCTGTTGTAAATACTCTGTATGTTCTGTTATGTCATTATGATAGCATCTGCAATTCGAAACAGAATATGAGCAAATTCTGTATCCATGTAAGAACAGCCGTTGGCTTTGTCTTCATGCGCAGAATCCCATTTTCGGTTTATCGTATATGCTTTGCCTGGTTCTTGGACTGCAGACTAAGCCGTTCTTTTCGAACATTGTTTATTTTCGTTATTTTCGAACATCTGCATTAGTTCGAGCAGCAGCTCATGTTCTTGTTGGTGTTTTACTGCTGTGATTGGTTTAGTTTCAAGATAAAACTTTGCTCGGACTTTGTGCGGGAAAGGACGTTTGATTAGGGTAACTTACCCTTCTTGAGAATGTTCCATGTCACCCTACAGCTGATATTGAGTTGCTTTGTGTTTAATTGTAAATGTTCTGCAAAAATGTTATCACTTCGGAGTTTCAACTGAAATTACATTTGTGTGGAAATATTCTAATATCTTTACTTGTAATTTTAACATGAACTGCTAAAGCGAAGGCAATGTGCATCAGTCTGAGATGCAAGCGGCCAATCTCACATGCAGATCGTTTATAATAAGAATGTTATACTCTGTATAAATGTATGTGCACCAAAGTGCGGATATGCAATTGGTATAATAAAGAATATACTTACTTACTTTCAAGGTTTAAATAAAGGAGATAGTGTTGCGTAATAACACAGCTGCTTCTAGTTAAGTTACGTTGAATACCTAAGATTTTGAAAACATGTGATGGTACGTGTGGTTGTCATATGATTACTAGTCTTTTTACTGTGAATGCAGTTGGGTACATAGTGGCAGGGTTTGGTCATTCCTCGTTTTTGCTCTCCTGGAGAAGTGAACATCTTGATCCAATAATGTTGAACTGTGTATGATGCTGTAGAGTGTAGCTGTTCAAGTCACCATTGTTTGCCTTAGAGTGTTTTTTCGAGAGCCAAAGTCTGTGCATTGGTTGTCGGCATAATAGATTAAGTTTCTTTCATTCTGCCAAATGTGGACGATTTCATTTGCTATAAACTTTTACACTTTGAAATCGCTTGTTGACCCATGACTTATAACATCTGTCAATTTGACAGTTTTTTTGGTTTCGTGTTCTTCAAGAATCCATTAGAAATGGCGATAAAGGTGTGATTTCTGGTACTGTGGTCATTACAGTGGTCAATCGGCCGTCTCAAGTCCAACTTTCTATCGTTTGCTCAGCCTTTGGTCACAGGCCATGTGGCATTTTCATTTGAACTGGTTATACCATTAGGGATTGCTAAGCAACCAGGGGCAGCAGAAATTCCATCTGGAAAGCAGTGATGGGCAAAAATTATCTAAAAAGTTGAAAACTTTTAGTTAAACTTAAACTTAAATTTTTAAGTTAAGGATGAAATTTAAGTGGAAAAAAATAGTTATTAACTGAAAATCAGCAAATACACAACTATCTTCCGCTTTGTCTTGAGTAACTCGATTTATTGCTCAAAGTCAAGTGAGCTGCATTGCATTGCATGATCGTTTGTATTAGCAACTACATTATTTTCTAGTACAACTGTAGTAGGACTATTAGTCTAGTACACATTACATAGTTTGAAAGTGAAATTGTCATTGAAACTGTGCATTCATTAAGGCCCATCCCAAGGATAGGGTATAATGGGGCAAAGGCGCGCAAGGGGCAAGAACGTTCAATGAGAACAGGCCCTGAACAGCTCACACTAAGTCTATGCTACAGCGCATGCGTGATGACCTATACACGATCATTGTTTCGACAGGAGATTGAAGCGGTTAGTCGTATTACTTCAAATCCACAAGGTAAACTTTGTTTTCATCGATTTTCCTAAAATATTTGTAACATTTGAAAACGTGATTGTCCAATTTTCGTGCGCGCTAACGAGAAATGCTATGTAGATATGGATGAAGGCAAGATTAACTGATATTTCAGTAGGTAGACCCGAGTTCATATCTGTCCGTAATAAGTAGTAATGGCTGTCCTTACAGAAACGCCATTCATGGGGCAAAGGCGATCGGGGCAAGATCGTTCGCGCGCGTTTGCCCCATGTCTGGTGTACGATCTTGCCCCTTTCCATTGACCTTGTTGATCCAGTAAATTGAAAGTAAATTTAAACTTGGCAAAGTAATCTTAATGATGTTATTGTAATGTATTGATTGCAGATGCTCCTCCTTTGCCAACAAATCCTGATGCTCAACCAGATATGACCACTGCAGATGCTCCTCCTTTGCCAACAAATCCTGATGCTCAACCAGATATGACCACTGCAGATGCTCCTCCTTTGCCAACAAATCCTGATGCTCAACCAGATATGACCACTGCAGATGCTCCTCCTTTGCCAACAAATCCTGATGTGTTTATTAGTACTCCAGGTCCAAGTAGGTTGACACAAGGTATAACTCCTGAAATGATACGACCTTTACCAAAAGCAACTACGAGACGGGCTGGCAATGGAAGAGCGCAGAAAGCTTCCTTAATAACTGCATCACCATTCAAACAGCAGCTCATTGAGAAAGAGAAACCAAAGATTGCCAAAAAAGTTGACAAGGCACTTGGGGAAAAGCCCAGCAATGGAAAGGAACGTGTCAAAAGTAACGTTAATAATACGGGTAAAAAGGTTTCTGTAGGGTTTGAAAGGGGCCGACGACCTGATTACAACACAGTGCCCAAACCTCCCAAGAAACTTGCGAAAAGGCGTCTGCAACTAGAAGGTGAAAGTGCCACAGAAACTGAGAAATCTGCCAAAGAAACATTGAAAAAAAGGTTAAAAGCAAAAAGAGTCAGAGGATATTTGTCCTGCTTGCGATGAGGTGTACGTTCACCCACCAACTGAAGACTGGATTGGTTGCAGTGGTCCATGCGGGAAATGGTGGCATGAAAAATGCACCGCATATGAAGGCGGTGTCTTTATTTGCAATTTCTGTTGACTTTGACAGAAACAATAACATTAACGGATTTGCCCCAAAACATTAACGAACTTGCCCCCATGGCGGGGCAAGATCGTCAATCACAGCACCTTCAGTTTCTTCAAAATTGTGAAGTGCTTCACTGTTTTTAGCCAGTAACAATTACTAATACATGTTCATCAAATAGCAATTATTGTTTACAGTAACTTTTTCCTTGTGACTTTTATCAGACAAACCTTCCACATGCAAAAAATCAAAAACATAACGGTCTTGCCCCATTATACCCTATCTGGGGCCGCACGGCAAGTTTTATTTTGGGGCCCTACCCCATTTGGTATTGGAATACGTCATAAACATTGTGCCAAAGAAAGTAGACTCCCCTGGCCTGAGTTGGTTTAAGTAGCTTTACTGCGCATTATGAACAAAATTAATATAAGTACCATAGGTTTACTACTGTAAGGCAGTGTCAGTATAATATTGTACTGAATTTTATAGGTTTCCTATTCCTGACTTTTATTCCCGACTGACGTCACAAGCAATGTATTTAATTTAAACAATTTAAGCATTTGTTACTTTGCACTTAATTTAGACTTATGCGGCGTGTGATGTCATTATTATTATTTTTCATAGGTCTAAATGGTATTTTGGTGCCCCTAACTATGCGGTTGCGTATTCAGCGTATTCCTATGGGCCAGCCTACACTGCCGTCGCCACCACACCTCCACTGCGGTCGCCACCACCTCCCAGAGCCGGTGTCCCGAGATATTCTATCCCCCCTAAAGCATATCCCCCCCGGATGGAATAAACCGGTGTAGAGTATCCTGGGGATAAACCATTCTATCCGCCATTGTCATACGCATCACGATAGCCAAGCCGAAAATCCAGTCAAAATCACCAAAAACGAAGTAAATTAATTTCAGGTCGACGTACAAACTAAAGATACGCAAATTAAAATATTTTATGTGTACAATAAATCCACACAGTACGACTGAATACACTTAGAAACCGCCAAAAATGCAAGCTAAACGGAATACTCCATTTCGCTAAGAGGAATAGGCAATATAAGCGTCGCCACCAACCTTCACCGCCGTCGCCCCCACCGTCACCGCCATCGCCACCAACCTTCACCGCCGTCGCCCCCACCGTCACCGCCGTCGCCACCAACCTTCACCGCCGTCGCCCCCACCGTCACCGCCGTCGCCACCAACCTCCACCGCTGTCGCCCCCACCGTCACCGCAGTCGCCACCAACCTCCACCGCTGTCGCCCCCACCGTCACCGCCGTCGCCACCAACCTTCACCGCCGTCGCCACCAACCTCCACCGCTGTCGCCCCAACCGTCACCGCCGTCGCCACCAACCTTCACCGCCGTCGCCCCCACCGTCACCGCCGTCGCCACCAACCTCCACCGCTGTCGCCCCCACCGTCACCGCCGTCGCCACGTCAACCTCCACCGCTGTCGTCACCGCAGTCGCCACCAACCTTCACCGCCGTCGCCCCCACCGTCACCGCAGTCGCCACCAACCTTCACCGCCGTCGCCCCAACCGTCACCGCCGTCGCCACCAACCTTCACCGCCGTCGCCCCCACCGTCACCGCCATCGCCACCAACCGTCACCGCCGTCGCCACCAACCGTCACCTCCGTCGCCACCCACCGTCACCGCCGTCGCCACCCACCGTCACCGCCGTCGCCACCAACCTTCACCGCCGTCGCCCCCACCTCCACCGCCATCGCCACCACACCTCCACCGCCGTCGCCACCACCGCCGTCGCCACAACACCACTGCCGTCGCAAATAGTATTTTGGGGTCCCTAACTTTCGGCGGAATCGCCGGGCCCTACGCTGTTGCGTATTCAGCCTATTCCTAGGGACGGGCCTGCATTCATTATTGCAGTTCACTTAACCTCTGTTATTTTGAAAATGTGAAAAAGTTTTTTTAAAGTTGGAAAAAGTTTGACTAACGAAATCAGTTGCCAACTTTTAGTTAAACTGTTTTATTTTAGTTGAAAAATAGTAAGTTTAACTAAAAAAATTAGTTTATTGCCCATCACTGTTGGAAAGAAGAAATTGTTATTTAGTCCAGTGATCTGAGTAGCAGTCACTGTATTGTAAGATGGTTCAGTATTTTACCTTCAGGAAATAGTCCTTAGTAATTATAAATTAATTACTACAAGGCTAGATGTAATGAAGAGGTAAAGATTTGCTGTGTTCCATGATGAAATTTAGTGCCAGATTTACAAAGTGAAGAAGACATCAAAAGTCAACAGGTTCTATGCATGCTCCAGTTTCAGTTTTTAAGTCCTAAGGAACAAACATTCAAATTCTGGCTCCTGATTTAACAAAGGGATTTTCACTTTTCAAGTTTGATGATACAAGTAACCTTGTGCTCAAATCCATTTTCCAGTTTAAAGTTTCTGCTACAAGTACCGTAGTCACGTTTTATTAGGTTTCTTCCAACAACTGCCTTGGTCACTCGATCTAGGGTTTCACTGCATAAGCACTCGCCCAGAGTTTCACCCAGGCATGTGATTACGTTAGAAAAGTCATCAGCGGAAACTATCACAATAACTGGCTTTTAATAACTGATACCAAAACCTGATAATTAAAATTTACAGATCATTTCAGAAGGTAATAGAACGCAGACAAAGTACAGTAAGTACCGGTAAATTATCCAATGTTGCTCCAGTCACTACTGTTAGTTATGGCATTCAGCACTGCGATTGTCATGATCTTGATGACCATTAACGGAACTTTCATTGACGACAGTCGATATCTTTGTTCTTCATTAACAGCTTCGCGAAGAAGATATTCCTTCAACCAACCACGAGAGTTGGTACTAAACGTTGGGCGTAAAGCGTTAGCAGTTTAATTTATTTCTTAGATTCGACATATGATGGTGGGTGGCCAGTCTTATTCCTCACCCACTGATCCTCACACTGATAATGCAGTCAATGTACTCATTTTAAAACAAAGTAAACTAGATGGCCCAATAAGAGAAATCATGAAATATCATTGCTGGTGAGGATTATGTCTAGTATGTTAATCACTGGTTTGTTGTGCCATCCTTGAAGTACTTTGCCCTGCAACTGTACTCGAAGATACATCATTAAAACTTGATAACAAATGTTTCTACTCGACACCACCATCTAGGAACGTGAACTGTAAGCATAATATACAAGATTGAGGTTGTACAACTAAGCATTCCGACATTCTTGCACAGAGACGACAAGAGAAATTAACCACTTTCAGTTAACAACTAGCTCATTAACTGGTAACAACATATGAAGACATCAGACTGTCCATTTGGAAATGGGTTGGTTTTGGAAACAACCACAGATGTACAGCACAACTAGTCAAAATACTGTTTCATCTAAAGTCTGTATGTCGTACACCATTTAAAAACAACTTCAAAACAAACACAACTGGCACTGCTACATAAAAGGTCTTTTGAAGCGCAAGTAACGAGTGTGGGCTGTCTGTGTGTGTGTACACATAGAAGAGGTGCCTATAGGGCGTTACTTGAAGGGTCTTAATGCATACCGGGTACAAACCAGAATATATATACATGGAGTATCCTATTACGAAGACATGCTTGGGGCGTTAGTTTCATGTTCTTAGTACTAAGCTCGAAGTCCTGGATGTAGGGCCAGTGGGGTTGCTGTTTTACAACCCTGCACCAAATTCTACTGTCCAATGAAGCAACATATTATATCCACTTTTGAACACCCTAACCTTGAGACCACAAAGGCAAGTTTGATACCGAATATACCACTGTATCAAACTGCACGTATACATACACATTACTATATACGTACGTATATTTTAACAGCAAACGACTAATACATACTACAGGTATATACATGTATTAGTTGAGACGATGGCTGTGCCTAAATAATCCGACCGTATACAACAAACGCACGAAGCAACATAGTCAACTGATAGCCATGCAAATGTGAAAAATAACTACTCCGAAGAAATTAGTGCTAATGCCTCGTTAGAGTGTGACAGTCTTCTTCCATCATCGTCAGTTCTGACAGCGCAACAAGTGACCACAGAATAATAGTACGTTGTTTATCACATAAAATGGTACGAGTCAGAAAGCGCCGAATGAAGAGCGTGGGCGCTTCTGTTACGGAGTCTTCCGGTTACTTGGCTTCAATACTGTTGTCGTTCTCGTTGCCGGCGGCCGACAACGAGAACGAGAGAATCGTCTGTTGGCTGACGTACTTTTTCAGGAGCGGACAGAACGCCGAACGCTCGCTCGGGATGAGACACTTGAGGAAGTTGCTCGTCTTCACTGGACTTGGCGGCAGCGCATGATGATATATTTCTCTCCTACAACACAGTTGTAAATTGTATTGTATCTTATCTGAGAATTTATAATGTAATGTAATTAGCAACTTCTATTGCGCCGGTGTCTAATGCACAAGGCATCAACCGATGGCACGCCAAACCAAGCCTTAATCAGGTCAACATCCAGAAGATCAGTCCACAAGAGACAGAGAGGCAGCCTATGGAGGATAAGCAATTTGAAAGAAACAAGTTTTCAGCCGAGAAAGAAATGACACAAGTGATTGAGCACAGCACACAGACACAGGAAGAAATTTCCAAAAAGTATGCCCAGAACTGAAAAAGCTCGTTCACCAAGAACAGCGCCTCTTACAGTACAAGCTATTTATTCAGTGGCACTCTCAAAAGTGACAGCCTCGGGGAAATAAAACAGACTTCAAGCAACGGATGACGGTGAGACCTCGACTAAAATCTTACTGTTATCAACGCACTTATGTAGAGCTTCTGTACGTAAATGCTAAGCAATGTAAATGAATATTTTATAGCACCTTTTCGGGAGTTCTTGAAGGCACCACTTGCCAGCCTTAATGATGTTAATGTACAATGGCGTTGTTTCTCTAATAATACTAATAATAACGTTCTAGAGACACTTCAATTCTCTCAGTTTATTGCACTTGAAGGCGTGCTATTTTTCAGAATTAATGAATGAACAGGTCTCTCAAAAGTGGTCTGTTTGTTCACGACGGTACATTGTTGACTCGTTAACGTCGAGTCATCAGGGAACATTCCTTATGATACGATTCTAAACAATTCCACGTGTAACAGGGATCATGCAATAAAATTCCATATTTAGCTCCACACACTGAAGTTCTTGTATGGCACAATAATGTATGTATGAGCACTTGCTATAGCGCCCCTTCAAGATTTCTACTCAGCGGTGCTCCTGACTACAGTGCGGACACTGAATCGCGAGTGAAGGACTTGCCCAGGGTCGCTACGCAGTGGCTTGAGATGGATTCGAACCCACAACCCTCCGGCTGCAAGGCACCGAACATACCCCTACACCACCGCGTCCCACAATAACCAATACAACATGCTAAGTTAATAGCTTTGGGGTTGGGGAACCTAACACCACGTCATGTTGAGAAGATTGGCACACAAACTGAGATTATATAAATGCACCCACAGTGTATATGAAAAGGTGGTGTATTTATGGCTGTGACAATTACTGTAATTTGCACCAAGTGCAACCGAATGACTTTTCATTGGAAGATTGCTCTGCGTACGTTTCGTAAAGAAGCCCCGCAGTGCTTGACATTGATGCGTGGCAGCTGCTAAATTAGTTCCAGCGCCTCGGAGAAAGACAAGAAAACATGTTTTGATCATGGTTTTTATTGCGTATATCGGATATAATGGCTGTAGAATCTGGACTCTAATGGACTTGAACTGTATAAGCATAAGAACGTATACTTTCAGCTGGTTTGGTTTATAGGATATGTTGTTATTCCTGCAACATCCTCCTGTCCAAGAACAAGCTGCAAGACTTGTTGATCATGTGTTTTTGCCAGCAAAGCACCATAGCTCAAGCTCACTCTATTTTAAAGCAGACTCTAAGGCAGTGGTTCCCAAACCGTGGCCCGCGGGCCAAAAGTGGCCCGCCAATCCTTTGAATGTCCGACAGTCACTCACAAATTTTGAAAAAAAATTAAATTACCTTGTTTTCTTGATTTAGGCTTCTGACAATTTTGTTGTTAAAGAAATAGTGGAAAAAAGTAACTATTATACATGAGTTTTGCATGGGCGCGGAGAGAGGGGCGCAAAATGAGGCTTCTGACGAATTTGTTCACGAAAAAGATGGAAAAGCAAAAAAAAAGGTCATCAGAAATTTTGGCGGAAGTAAGAAATTTTTTTTAAAGGAAAGCGAACCCCAGTTACGCCACTGCAACTGAGGACGGCTCAGATCTCTGTGGCCCGCCATGATATTTTAAAAGTAAGACTTTGCCCTCCATCAAAAGAGCTTGGGAACCACTGCTCTAAGGTGATCTAAGATGATGGCAACATTAAAAGCCAATAAATTAACTCCTAGTTTTTACAAGCTCACACAAACTTCTCTTAACACAGCCAGGAACTCAGAAATCCATGTAAACTCTTAACGAAGGACCCCTGCACCTCTGAACACGAGAGAGAGAGAGTCTGCCTCGCAGCTTTGAGCTTTGCATATAATAATAATAATAAAATAATATCTTTTCTTTAATAAGCGCCTGACAAACGCACTGCTCTGTACATTTACATGTTATGCAATTTAAATCTTAACTACTAACAGAACAGACAGCCTGCAATACAACGGCGCTAATAGCGGCCTACAAAGCATATCCGCCCAACGGGGGCTCAAACTCGGTACCTCTCGGTCTCCGTGCCAGATGTTATCCAATGCGCCACCGGGCCCCCCCATATAGAAGAACTGGTTGTTCTAATAACCAACCTGTAAATCATTTAGGTTAGTAAGCAGCACCTTAAAGCAGAGGCACAGCCAGGAAAACTTTTGGGGAAGGTTTTTCCATTGGACATGGTCACAGAGTACAGGTCAGTTTTCAAAAGTTATGGTCACAGAGTACAGGTCAGTTTTCAAAAGTTATGGTCACAGAGTACAGGTCAGTTTTCAAAAGTTATGGTCACAGCGTACAGGTCAGTTTTTAAAAGTTATGGTCACAGAGTACAGGTCAGTTTTTAAAGTTATGGTCACAGAGTACAGGTCAGTTTTTAAAAGTTAAGTGTTTTGTATATACAATTTTTTTGACAATTAATTTGGGGTTTGAACCCATAACCCCCCTCCCCCTTAAATACGCCCATGCCTTTAAGACGTACTCAAAAGGTGCTACACAAATGTTATGGTACAGTACGAGCTTACTTGAAGGGTGCTTCAGTTGTTTTCGAAAATTCGACCTCGATCTTTTCACAGCCTTCAGGAGCCTCTCGTTTCTGACAAGTCTTCACCAGGGGGATGAAGGACTCGGGCGATGCCGTTCCTAAATAAATTACAAGAAGGTAAATTGGCCTCATTATAAACTGGATTTTAGATTCACAATGGCAGACATAACAATATCGGCTACAACACAGCTGTCACAGCAGAGTTCATATCATCCAGTGCTTAAAAACAGGAAATGAAACAGTACAAAATGTGATATATATATATATATATATGCTAGGCAACTAAGTATATATATATATATATATATATATATATTTATAATTTTATATATATTCATATATTCTTAGCTGCCTAGCATGACAACGGTATTAAGTATTACTAGAAATCTACAAATCAAATGCAAAATCTAATCAATAACCTCTTTCTGAATTTAAACTGAAATCAATCAGGACATGCTAGACATGTCTACAGTGTCTAGATAACACGGCAAAATGCAAATAAAATATAAATTCTTAGCTGCCTAGCATGACAGGGTATTAAGTACCTACAAATCATATGCAAAATCCAATCTATAAATTCTTTCTGGATCTAGACTAAAATCAACGAGGACATACCAGACATGTAGACTACAGTATCTGGCAAAATGCAATTTCCAATCTAGGGGCAATATTGGCCAAAGATATCATTTTATAAGCCGCTGTTGTTCATTTATTCTTCGGTTGACATTAAAGAACTGTCAATTCTCTAAAGCCAATCTGGTCGAAGACTTGTCTCTTTCCAGATGCTTTGCCACTGCTACCCGACTCTGGTCTGCCCGACCTATCACATTTTAAATTGCCTTCTCTCCAACGTATTACAGTCTTGACTATTGTTTCACTTGAAACAGTGAAGCAGTGCCTTGAGCATTACAGGGATGCCACGTTGAAGAATAAAAATATTATATGTACATGACTCATGTTGGCATGCATTTGGGAATCACATTAATATTTATGTAGAACTATTGTTAATTAAACCAAATGAAAGAGGATGGACTTTCAGATTTCAAACGATTACAGTAGTGATCTCGACTGCACTGATTTCTACCAAATGCTGATGGAAAATATTAGTGTATTGCGGCACTACCTACCACACTTATTTATGCACTAAAACACTTATTATGTAAGTCATCAATATACATCTCCTTCAGGCTTCAATTAATCCCTCCCAGAGGAGGGGTCAGCCAATGTACGTCACCAATAAATAAATCTAATGGGTATTTATATGCTCATACATTTGAACATATATATTTGTTATTATATGTGTTTTACCTTTAGCTAATCATAATATGAAAAAAACTTTTATAGTTAGAATGCTTTATTCATATTGACTATTGATTGTTTATTGTTTATTATATATGATGTATGTACACCAGAATGCGGATTGCAGCTGGTTCAATAAAGAATATACTTACTTACTTACTTACTTACTTATATAAAATATTGTCTATAAATATATAAATAATGTGTTGTGATACTGAGCAGGGTTTTTAGTTGATAACTGCTTCAAAGGAAACAGTAGACAAAAATAATAATTGCTTGGAGTAGTCCAGTAAGAACCAGCTGGCTGAGAATCAAATCAAATCAAATCAAATTTAACCTTATTGAAAACATGACCCAGAGTTAGCAACATGCAAACATAAAAACAAACATAGAAACAAACACTGCTTCTGAGAGATACTTAAAAGGAACTGACATGAAGTAGTTAGATACACAGATACAAACACACATACATACACACACATACATACACACACGTACACTCACATATATACATGCATGCATACATACAAACATTACATACACATACATTCATACATACACAAACATACATATACCCATATATACATACATGCATACATACATACACACACATACACACACATATATATACACAGATGCATACAAACATTACATACACACACATACATTCATACATACACAAACTTACATAAATCTACATATACATACATGCATACATACACAAACACACATATATACACACATACATACACATCCATGCATACATACACACACACATACATACACACATACATGCATACATACAAGGAAATGAACTGATAGTGTACTCTATTGTTATGTCTTAAAAGCTGTTGATATCCGGCCAGACAGTCACACACACATCACCTGTGATTCACCTGCAAATGAGGCAGTGAATTTGCACTTTCTCCAGTGCAACCGATTTTTAAACCATAAGCTGTTGCACACGCCAGACAACCGCACCAAGGCTTTGCTATATAAATCATCTCATGTAACACGAATACAGCACGGTAACAGAATAAATCAGCGGCATTAGTTTCTTCTCTGTTTCTGCACTGACAGGCTTTGGTATAGTATAATCGGTTTACCAAAAAACGATATTAACAACCCTACTTTGGTTTCGGAAACGCCTGAAGACTATCTTATTTGTTAGAGCCCTGGGTCGGGAGCGCCTCTGAATCTCTGAGTGGCGCTATACAAATGTTCAATTACAATTACAATTACAAAATTACAATTACCTTCATTACCATGGCATCATTAACAGTCATTGTTGTCACTGCCATTTATATTCTCTACTAGTTAGATCGTAACCGGTACGTTTAAAAAAGCATATTATCAGTATTTTATTTTCTTGCACGGGGTGAGAATGATATCTGTGGATTCGTTTTTGATGAATTTATTATCTCTCTTTTTCTTGTTTTAAACGTGTGGGTTGGCTAAAACTTGTTCAGTTCAGGCCAGTGGCGTAACGAGGGGGGCAGAGTGGGCGGCCGCCCCCGGGCGCAGGACAGGGGGGGGCGCAAAATTAGGTCTGAAAATGTGTTTTTTGTGAAAGAAATCAGGTAAAAATTGAAAAATAGTTGAAAAAAGTAACTTTTGTACGTGAGTCTTGGGGGCGCGGGCGAGGGGGGCGCAAAATGAGATTTGACAAGTTTCTTGCTGAAAAACAGACGGAAAAGCAAAAAAAAAAGGTTATCAGAAATTTTGGTGGAACTGAGAAAGAAAATTTTCAGGAAATTCTTGCCCCACAAACCCCTAGTTACGCCACTGGTTCAGGCAGGTAGAAAATGTTGTGAAAGGTGACAGTAGTATTGTTATTATTTCCTGAAGTGATCCCTGAGGATGGCAAAAATTAGGGGAGCACTGTTTTTGAATGGCTAGCATTTTAATAAGTGTTTTTCCTTCACATATGGTTTTGTTGATTGAGAAGGTTTCTATTAATATTACAATAATTATTATTATAATTATTGTTATTATTATTATTATTATTATCATTATTATTATTATGCTCAATTGTTCAAGCACTGCGGGTCGGTGTGAATAAAAGCAACCAAACATCAATTGATGGTGCTGAGCAACAGCGAGTGAAGATTGCTCACGACACAGTAGAAGCTCAAGGCTGTACTCTACATTACAAAGTGAGCGCTTTAACCAACGGGCTACTATGTCCCAAATATTATTGATATTAATATTGCTACTGCTATTAGTATTGCCCTGGTACTATCATTTACACAATACCGTACTATTACCAGAGGCGAATATCTGTACATAACTTTGGGGAAAAAGATTTTTCATGGCAGGATTTTTGCATATTATTTTGGGGGGCAGATAGGCCCAGTCAAAACTTTTGGAGGGGGACAATCCCCTCTGTGATTTACGCCACTGACTATTACTACGTACTACTACTGAGTATATCTTGAAGCCTATATTCCATGAACATTATTCCTTTGTCATTAATATTCCCTACACCAAAAAATCTCAACATCTGATCTTTATTTCTTTAGATTACATACGGATCAAAGCCACTTTTAATTGCATTTCATACTCAGTCGTTTAGTACTGTAAGGCAGTAAGTAAATATATAAAGCAGTGCACCGAGAGGACCCAGGGGCACGAGTGTCTGCTCTGGATCACTGTCAATTAGGATCTATCGGTCGACCGTGTTTTTCAAACGTTTCTGACGAGAACAGAAATCTAATAATTCTATGATTTCGGTTCGCTGCTCTGAAGTTTAGGCACACATCATAAAGTCCGAACTGAGGACTAGTTTTATGCGATGCATCCAGATAAGAAGACGAAGAAGTTCACGTATGAAGAAGTTCACCGACCCTTGAGCAAACCTTCCACAGAATTATGCTCACCGTTACCGCAGATTACTCATCAACACCATTCTTGATTTTGACTTAGATATATCTTATAACTGCTCTGATCAGTTAGATAATAATAATAATCTTTGTTCATTATTTCAAACTGACACACCGCACTACGATTACAATTCATAGTATGAACAGATGATCACAAGTTATTACAAGAGTGGAATTTAACTGTTTGGCAGCCATGCAAGGCACCCATCACATCCTACTGCTCACTTTACAAACGCCATCTGGTGCATGAAAGGCTGAGTCGACCTTTGGGAGGATAGCGGGAAGCAATCTCGCGTCCATGCACACATACATACAAGTATATGAATACAAGCCCACAAACATACAAGAAGACATATATGCATGCATACATACTTGCACTTACACAATAGTACATGCATACATATATACAAGCATGCCATACATTAATATAGTATACATACCAATTTTATATATACAAAAGCACACACACATAGGAGTATATGATCATACATGCACACATACATAGATACATACATACATACATACATAAATGTACACAATCACACACACTCATACATACAATGACATATTCGTAATGAGTCTGCCGCTTACCACTGATGGGTCGGTCGCACTGGTCCGACCGGTCGCTCTCCGTTGAAGCGGGTCGGTTGAAGAGCAGCGGAGGAGCGTCCCCTGCGCCTGGAATGATCGGAAGGCAAGGACTGTCGTCGCTGCTGTCCTCCAGAATCCGCAGGAAATGCTTTTCGATGCCTGAATGAAATGGACCGCCAGACGGCGTCTGCGTGTTGACGCTGCGCATGTTCAGCAGGTCGGCAATCGGGGCGCGGTGCCCGTCCGGAGTCAGAGCCTGAGTCTGGCAACAAAGGAAATGAAACAATCATTACATAAAGCAAGGTTACTGAAGCAGAGAATGAGTCTGGAAACAAAGGAAATGAAACATTTAGAATGGGCTTCCACTGGAGCTGTGCTTGTTACCCCGAAACAACATGCCCATGGGCGTATTTAGGGGTGGTTTTACGGGTTCAAACCCCCCCTCCGAAATAAGTTTCCTAACAAAAATTTATATGCTTTTACATGGGAAATACCCAAAAAACCTTAGTTTTTGCGACCATCTCCAATGGAAAACCCCCTGAAATCTTAAAACCCCCTCTGAAATTTTTTCCTGACTATGCCCATGAACAAGCCCACATTTTATACGTTGCTTATATCTCTAGTCTTTACCCCCTTAAGTCACTCAAGTCTTTTCTTTAGTTGTGGCTGGGCTGAGAGCGCTCTGGAGTAGGTTTCTTAAAGGGACGCTATATAGATGCTTGGAATGAATGCAAGGTAACTGAAGCAGAAACTGAGTTTGGTAGAAAACGAAATGTACCACTTGCAGAGTATTGTTAGGTGAACTTAGTCAGTCTGAGTATGGTAACAAAAAAAACCAGAAACACAACAATTAAAATATATTGTCAAATAGCTGCAGCAGAGCCTGAGTGCAGTAGCAAATGAAATGTAACAAAAGTTTGTTAGGTTAACTTAGTCAGTCAGAGCCTGTGTATGGTCACAAGAGAAATGCACCACATGTAACAAATTGCAAGGTAAATCAGTCACAGGGGGTTGAGTCTTGCCACTACACAAATTCATGGCTTGTAATGTATCATAAGGTCACTGCATTTTGTCATCAAGCAATAAGAACCTGACTGCTAAAACTGTTACATATACATCAGCAACACGTGTCAAATTACAACGGTAAAACCAGTCTGACAGAAAACAGGATGATATTCCAAAAAATATCAGTGAAGTAACCTCAGAACTTATTTGATATAAAGCGACTGTTATTATTTATGCTGATTACCGGTAGATACATTTCAACCGCCAGCATTAATATTAGCATATTAATATAAGCAAAGCAAGCAGATTTATATCCTTGTAACAGGAATAGTCAAGATATCTGAAGAATTTTACTGCAGCATTTCAAGATACAAAAGGCATTAATCGAAGTGAAGTAACAGTCCGCAGCCCTAACCCTTAGAGAGCAGTCAAACTGAGATCAAAACAGGAGGCCAGGCAGACCTAGAACCCAGGCAACTGTGGATAAGGTTGGCTATGAGACATGACATAATAAAATGCAACTGCAGCCAAATCGACAAATAATTTTCGAATCTTGATCTGACAAGGTTCGAGTAAGAGCTCCTGTGTGATTTACCAGAAGAACGGATTGACAGAATGCCCAGCCGACGAGATAAACACGCGTTGGTCTATTGGCTGAGTGATCGGCTTCTAACACAGAGCGAGGTCTCGATTCTCCCAAAGAGGGCAACTGTGTAAGGCTCTTAAGCAAGGCACTCCTCAGCTCATTCATTCATTCACTCATTCATTCTGAGATTTAACATAGTGCCCTTCAAAATATCTACTCAAAGGATCTCCCCGGCCCAGTTCCTGAGAAAGAAAACAGACCTTCCTGTATAATTGCTTAAAGTGCCTTGGATAATGATGCTGTGCTTTAAGATGGTGGAGTTTTATGAATATAAATATTACAAAAGCAATAATAAAATCCTTACTGATTATGGCAAACCACATTATATATCCAATTACATTGATGTTTAGCTATAAATAGAAAACATAATCTAGTTATACAACTTCTATAAACTATAGTCACAGAGTAATAAAGTAAGTTACTGTACGCGTGTTTTTGCTGAGCCACGATGCAGAACAGTTATGGGCTCTTTTGCATTGCATGCCTCTGCCCCCAAGGAATGGAATCGACTGCCACACTCTCTTCTTAACTCAAATTCACTTCCTTCCTTGACAACACCGCTCAAAACTCATTATTTCTCCTTGGCTTTCAAGCACTTGGATATCTAACTGCATCTTCCCCTGGTGTTCGACTATCCACACCTCAGATTCACATTTCGGTGTGCCTGTGAGTGCATTACATATTTAATTAATAATAATAATAATTATTATTATTATACTGCCATTTATAGCATGCCTAAACAAAACAGAAATCTTGCACAAAATAATACTAATAATACTGGGTTTTTTAAAATTCAGCTCTTAGAGCAGACTCTAAATATGAAACACAGCACAGTAAGAGGCTATAGGAAGATTTAAGTGTAGGTCATGTCCCTTACCTTTGACAGATCATGGTCGCTATCCAACGTACCCGTATTACGAACAAGTTTTTCAATTTCCTAAGAAACACAAGAAAACATATTGCTGAAATCTTCTGCCAAGTAGAGCAGAGTATTTGCTCATTTCGCTAGTTACACAACTCCTTAGTCAACAGTGGAGTACGACGATACAATCAGAAACACATTGTTTCACCAGCTATGTCAGGTGAGCTAGTCTTTTCAGTTTTCCTATTACGACACGCATTGCTTCATTATTCCGCCGTGTCGATCACAGACTCTCTTCGCGCGCTTTCCAATTACGGTGCTGCAATTTTCTCTTTTACTCAAAGGCTTCACATCGTATACAATGCACACTCTAGCATTTGTCTGGCTGCCTGGCAACCTTTCAGTTAGCAAGGGCAGAAATCGTGAAAACAGAATCTCGTCGTTGAATGGCTTCAGAACGACTGTATCAACAGAGCATATGGAGTTACATACATTACAAAGCCAACTCGGGATTTGTTTGCTTTCACTGCCATTGTTATTTCAGTTGTTTGTCTGCGTGGCAAGTGTATCGAGGAAGCAGGATGCACGCTTCTCAGATCGCCCGAACTCAAATGTTCAGAACATGTCTAAACCACGTACCCGGATTCTGCTGATGGCAGCCTTATTAGTCAACTATTTTCTCACCATTCTCCCCTTTACCAACAAAGCCTAATTACTACCATTAGCAAAATGTCTTCCTGTATAAGCCACCAAAACAAGACTTACTGCCGTTTGAACAGTGACCATCGTCATTACCATCCATATAGCATTACCTTAATATCACATCTTTCTCTTCATCAACATCGCATCTTTCTCTTCATTAATATCACATCTTTTAACATGTGCAAAGTCACACAGAAATGTGAATCAGAGGTGCAGTTAATGTGAATCAGAGGTGCCAGGAATAAGGTCATCCCAGTTGCCAGAGGAAGTGCAGTTCGAAATCCAGATGTTTGAAGGCCAATAAGAATTAGTGAGTTCTGAGGTGTTTCTTGACCGACGAAAAGTAGTTCATGCAATGGATAAACATTGGTGTATCTTCACCATCCTCGTACCATCTCCATCCTGCTATCACCTCCATACTCCTACATCTCATCCTCCTATCATCTTTATCCTTGTAAAGCCTGTCCAACCTCTACCATCTCCATCCTGATATCACCTCCATACTCCTACATCTTTATCCTCCTATCATCTTAATCCTTGTAATATCTCAATTCTGCTACCATCACTATCCTGCTACATCTTTATCCTCCTATCATCTCCAACCTCCAATCATCCTCATCCCTGTTCCATCCTTTTCTTCATATTGTCTTCGCCATCCTTTTACACAACACATCCCTTAATGCGATCCGAAAACTAACAACAGCGTGGATTTTTCTTTTTCGTCTTACTGTTTTCCACGTTTTGAGTGCCACTTACTTTCTCATTAAATAGTAATTTCAAACAGGAATAAGGTCATTCGGTGCATACGAAGCTACTATTCAGTCAGCCAAGCAGGAGGTTTGCGATATTAATCCCACAGAACTCTCAACACTTCTCTTTTTATTGGATATCACTCCGCATCAGCGAAGGAGTGTTCTAGGAGCGAATACAGAAGCAGAGAATGATCAGCAGCATTCCCAACAGCAAGGAAAAGACAATAACTCCTAACACTAATTTTCTTATATGAATCAGTAATGGATAATAAGCCACTAGAACATCTGCTATCTACATTATCACCATGTGTTTACTGGTGTCAAAACAATTCTTGGAAGCTGGGGCCTAGTATATAGGTCATAAAATAACAGTAATACCAAAGAATACATTCTGTGTGACTTTGCATGCTTTGCAAACATGTTTACTAATTTAAAAGTAATAATAACTAAAAAGGCTTAGCTGCTCCACACAATTCAATATTTCAGGAACATTTCTTTATATCTCTAGGGATCATATATACCTCGGGTATAAAAAGTATTAAAATTAATATTACAAAAAATAATATTTATTGCATTACACTGTTACACTTGATGTAATTCGTGTAATAGATTATTTACATTGCCATCCTTCAAACACGTACATGTACGTAATACTACGTGGGCTCGAATGTACATTTTAAGGCCTCTCAAAAGCATCAAGATAAAGCTTCATATTATTATCACTGTTATTTATGCATTCAATAAAGCCACTATCTAGTGACCAGGCATCAATCGAATGCCCTGAGAGATTGTTCGTGAAGGACTTGCTCAAGGTCACTACACACACAGTAACCATCTCAGGGAAGGCTAGAACTTATACCTATTCGTTACTTTGCTCTTTTCCACTCCGTCCTATTAAACCATGTCACATCCTTCACAACCTCCTCCCTCCCGGTAAAGTCACCCCATACAACATGCAATCCAGGCCCCATAACCTTATACCCTACCTAGAGTTGATCTTTGGTACACTTTTGGCCAATCTTGGAATTTTTCTGGCAAGATCTTGGGATTTCAGAAAATGGAGAGTGGTCACACTGACCGTATCCCACAATGACGAACTCCTAATACATTGGCTGTCTTAATGTACAGTTTTCATCCCTCCCATCTCAGCTGTGGTCAGATAACTTCCAATCAATGATAAACGGTGCCAAACGAGGGGAACTTGAGACCTACAAACAACTGGCAGTTCCTCCAAGTAGCATACTTTGCTGGACTAGTGTTTATACACCAAGGCACAACCGGAACTGCTTTATTTCACCAAAAGCTCTTAAGCGTCTTTTTTGAAAAGCAGAAAAAATGCAAACCTGATTAAAACCTTCCGCGCTGCCTTGGCACGGTGCCAGAGGATTTCGCCGACTGACTACAGGAATTACGATCGCATTACTGCGCGGAGCCATCAGTCCAGTGGCTCCATCTGGCCCAGAAATAGAACCTCCACAGCCTGAACACGTCAGTGGTGACACTTTTGTCGAATTACACAACCGTGACTTCATCTGCCAAACAACCAATCAATCAGTGGAATAATCAAACAATCAATCACAAATAAACCAATCAATTAATAAAACACTAATAATTCTATCTGTCAATCAATGCAATCAATCAACGAGACTAAATACATAGTTAATCAATTGAGACTGCAGTCACAGCTCTATTCCCATTGAATGCAACATTGCAACACAACATAAAATATGGTTAGCCAAACTAAAATCGCAGCTCCAGAAAGACAACTCAACATGAGCAGGATTATGGCTAATTTCAGGCTAATTTTTATGGCTAATTTCAGGCAAATTTTCATGACTAATTTCAGGCAAATTTTCATGGCTAATTTCAGGCTAAGTTTCATGGCTAATTTCAGGCTAATTTTTATGGCTAATTTCAGGCTAAGTTTCATGGCTAATTTCAGGCTAATTTTCATGACTAATTTCAGGCTAATTTTAATGGCTAATTTCAGGCTAATTTTCATGACTAATTTTTATGGAAAATTTTCTGCCTAATTCCAGGAAACTCTGAGAAAGGTAACGGGTAAGGAAAAGGCCTGGTGCTGGTCCTATGCTTTAAAATTCTCTGCTCACCTATCTGCTTTGGAGACTCTCTTGCCATTAAGGTTCAGACTTCAACTCAGCTTATTCAACTTGCATATAGACCACAGATGGACATCTGGTCTCTGTAATCTCTCCACTTTTCACCTGACCAGTAGGTGCAATTGGAAGCGACCATCAATTGGGTGCTATGATAATTGCTCTATAGAAGTTACGATAATATAGTGCTATAGAAGTCTCCACATAATTCACGAGTTCTGCCTGCAGCAATTTTTATGATGACATGATGTATTGTCGATTATGCACTGGCCTTTCACCATTGAAATCAGAGGCATTTCGCCGTTTTCCCAATGAACTGACAATTACTAAACGAACGATGTAATTGTAATTGTAATTATGACAATTTCTATAGCATCGTCCATAGAAAGCTATTCTAGGAAGCTTTACAAACACTGTCTACTGTCAGTGCAAATGTTAATGCTCAGAGTTGCATAATAAGTGCATTTTTAACTGGGTTTTTTTAAATAGAAAGGCTTCTGGTTTCCTGAACAGGTGCAGGAAGACTGTTCCAGGCACGCAACCCCAACCTGATCTTGATATTACAGCAATATTTCATTTCTAATAATTAATTTACTTCTATTTCCATTGCAATTTTGTTATGACATTGTGTGGTCCACATTTTTTGGAATTTAATTTAGAAATTTTTAAGATCTACATGTATAAGGAAATCTCATTACATCAGCTGTGTAGTAGAGCTACTTTCAAATAACCAAATACTCTGTTAAGAACGCCCCACTCCATCATATATACGCTCAGACTACCCCCTGTTTCCATTACTCTAACTTTGAGCCTGTGGTTTCCAAGAGAGCAATTATGACTGTTTTTTTAAACGGCATTGTATTTCAAATCTGGTAGACTAGGCATTGAACCACAACCAGGATAAATGCATACATACAGAGGATAAATGCATAAATGGGGGCTTTGGTGGGTGGCTGTGTGAAGGGCTTCATTACTGCATGGATTATTGGATGAATCATTGGAATGGATAGATGGAAGAAAGGATGGATGGAAACTGTGTAGCAAAAACACAGACTGGCAACTTTTAATCACTTAAAAGAGCCAGATTTTTTCTCATCAGAAACGAAAGTTGGAACTCTATATCGACAACCCTGGACCAGGCAAGCCAAACTGAAATTCCCAGGTTACATCATAAGATATCGATACTAATTCTCACACATCCAGAGCCAAACCACACACACACTGTTTGATAGACCTGACTAACGGAAACATCCACCCATCAGCTATCAGTAGCACCATCCAACAGCAGAAGCAATGTAGAATAAATAACAATGATGTTAGTTAGCATGGCATTGAGTACAGCAGCTGTGCACACAGATACAAACGTAATGGGGGGCCCGATAGCGCATTGGATAACACACTGGCATAGAGAGCGAGAGGTACCGAGATCAAGTCCCGTTTAGGCGGACAATGCTTTGTAGGCTGCTATTAGCGCAGTGTATTGCAGGCTGTCTGTTCTGTTAGTAGTTAAGATTTATGTCTTCTGTCATTTGTGATCTGTGAATTGTTTAATTGTCATAACATGTAAATGTACAGCGCAGTGCGTTTGTAAGGCGCTTCAATAAAGAAAAGATATTATTATTATCATGATTATTATCATGATTATTATCATGATTATTATCATGATTATTATTATTATTATTATTATTATTTTTTTTACCCGAGGTTTATATGATCCCTCAGGCTCTTAGAAACTAACTGAAGAGTAAAACCATTCTGGAACTAACAAGCCTCATCCCCACTGAAGTCCTGTGTAGCATTATTATTATTATTATTATTATTATATTATTATTATTATTAATTATTATTATATTGTATCATGAAACAATGACAATTTATTTGGCACAAAGGTTAAGTTAAAACTGCATTCATAACAGTAGTTATACACCCACACACAAACTGTAATGTAAAAAAATGCATTGTACAGACAATAATAATGACAATTTATATAGCATCCTAACGAGCAATTTTAATTGTAAATTTGTTCAGCGCTTCTTTCAAAGAGAAACCAATCAAAGCTGCACTCATTATGACAGCTGTGTTATTTTTGTCAAGATTAATTAAATTATTATTAATATTTTTTTGTCCCGAGGTACATAGGCCTATGATCCCTCAGGGAATTAAGCATTAATTAAGTATTATCGTTATTATTATTATTACGCATATATTAAGCACGCCATCTAAAGACCAAGCACCAATCAATAACACTGAGCAATTATGAGTGAAGGACTTGCTCATAATACCCCCTCCCACACAAACAACCTTCTCAGAGGAGGCTGGAACCCTCGAGCGCTCTAACGGATCGGCTATACTGGGTCTCATATACAGCATCAGTTAATTTCCTGTGCAAGAGGCAAGGACTGAAGCAATATAATGTAACGGAACACCCTTTCGCAAATGCCAAGCCCCTTGGTACAGAACTGCCTCTCCAAAGAAAATCCGTCGTCAGATTAGGTAAGACTATCCTACTGGAAAAGCTGGAGCACCAGTCTCTGTTCTCCAGCGAACAGCCGGCGTGATTGGCGGAAATAAGCAGGAAATGTAAAACAGATATGAGACACTTTAAGAGGATGGATGCATCCAAAAAAAGACGGGCGGCTGTTCTGTCTCACTTCTCAGTTTTCTAATCACTCCAGCCCAGGCGCCGCCTGCATACCCGGAATCAGAGACATTACTTAAACCCCGGGCATACACACACACGATCATCTGCCTCAGGCTCCTGTCCAAAGTCTCTCTACCACAACCCCGACTTTCAAGGCTTCCACTCTAGAAAAATATCTAAGGCTTCTATCCTCAGCACATGTCATAGGCTCCTACTACAGGCAAATATCCAAGGCTTTTATCCTAGGCTCCTGAAAAGGTCATGAAAAGTCGTGGATTTTAGGTATCCACGACTTTTCATGACCTTTTTCCATGACTTTTATGACATTTTATACAAAAAGGACCTATTTTCTAACTGTTTAATCGATGTAATATTTATCTAAATTTAAAAATATGATTACAAAATATCTCTAGTAATGATTTTGCCATATTCCATGACTAACCCTGACCTAGCTATTTACAAATTCCATGACTTTCCAGGACCTTTTTTGAAAACACCTGTTTTCCAGGTTTTCCAGGCCTTAAATTTGTCAAAGTCAAATTCCATGACTTTCCAGGTTTTCCACGATCTGTGGCAACCCGGTGCAAAGCAAAACCAACTCTACACTTCCGGAAATCAGTGAGCTGTGCTTTTCCTCTTAAAAAGACGCCGCCCTGTGTTCCCAAACATTCAATGGTTTCGTTCCTTCCATAAAAAATGGACACCTTGTTTCTTGCTTCCTCAAAGGAGCTCAAAAGATGCAAAATACTAACAGTGAAAACCAAATAGCTGTATGCTCAGTCAAGACTAGCTTTCAGCCGCGACCTTACGCTGAGCCAAAGACAACTAAGCTCAGTAGTAGTTTCAGTTTAATGACACTGTGTGATAACAAAGATCATTACCGTCGCCCTCCTCTTTCATCCACGCTTGGGACTGGCACTGCCAGAGTACGACGAGCAGTGGCGGAGCTCAGCTGGATTTTATTTCTGATCAGTAAGACAAATTCTATCTCCGACGAAACGGCGATCAAACGGGTTGGAAGTGAGGACGTTTGCAGCCGAAGAAAACAAAGCCAAACGGAGGAGAGACGTGATCTCCAAGTGCTGCTGGACGAGGGAAAGCTTAATTTCGAAGACGGATTAGCCAGTTAGACCATCTGGGACTGGAACAAGGCACTGGCCTGGATTGAATGCCCGACGACAAATGGATGGATGGATGGATGGCGGGCATTATGGGTCGATGGATAGGTTCATTGACTCATCCACCCAAAACATCCACCCACCCACCTACTTACTCACTCACTCACTCACTCACTCACTCGTTTACTCAGGTGATGGGTGGGCATTATAGTGTGGCTGGATAGGTGATGGGTGGGCATTATGGGTGGATGGGTAGGTAATGGATGTTAGTGAGTGGATGGTTGAATGGGGGATGGATTGATGGGTTGGTGGGTGAATGCATGGCTGGATGGATGAATAGGTGGATTAATAGTGGCTGATTTGATCAATGGACAGATGAATAGATGGAGTGAAAGGATACATGGCCGGTTGGATGGATGAGTATGCGGATGCACAGGATGAATGGATGGGATGTATGAAAGAGATACCATTACATGGATGAGATGGAACAAACCATACATGGGTGAATGGATGAAAGAATGAATCAATACATGGATGCTTGTACTAACGGATGAATGGGATAAATGGATGGTTGCACGAATACAGCACAAAGATATCTTCACTATGAAAGCTATAGAATAGTATAGAGAATGGGATGAGACAAGCCAGTGGCACTCCTCCACCAGACTTCTACTACATTCGAGGCATCAGCCCCATGTGGCACTGCTCAATCACTTATAGTCAGTCATTAAGTCTGTCACCTAATCAGTCACCAAATCACAGCTTCATTCTGTCATTAAGTCATTTGTATTATGTCATTATGTCATTAAGTCATTTGTATTACGTCATTCTGTCATTAAGTCATTTGTATTATGTCATTCTGTCATTAAGTCATTTGTATTACATCATTCTGTCATTAAGTCATTTGTATTATGTCATTCTGTCATTAATTTATTTGTATTATGTCATTAAGTCATTTTTATTATGTCATTTTTCAAGTGGTTAACTGCTAGTCAACCCAGAAATAGGGAGGGGGATCGAATCCAGTCAAGGCCGAAAATGTTTCAGGACTTCTGTTTTGCTTGTATGGCAGAAGACTGGCCACTTGCCGTCACATGCGAAGGCTCAAGAAGTCGTAACTCTTCATAGCCACAGCTGCCTCTCAGGGAGAAATAGCTTAAGGAACTCCTCTTCCTTCTCCTCTTTTTCCTCTTCCTCCACTTCTTCTTGTGAGACTCGGAATTGGTTAGAGCGCTCGCCTTTTAGAGCAAAGAGTGCAGGTTCAATCCTCCCCCAGACAGTTATTGTGTAGGGAGATTGAGCAAGTCCTTCACTCAAATTGCTCAGTGTCATCAATAAACTCTCATTAAACATTGGTCTAAATAAATGCATAATAGTACTTCTTAGTCACAAAGTTATTCGTTAGCCAATTAGTACGTCATTACATGGAAATTCACTCCTGAGGACAGTGCTTGAAGGAAGAATTGAAGAGAAGAAAACCATCACGAATACCAAACAACATGATCCTGGATTGGATGAAACACAGGAGGATATAAAGAAATTAAAGAAAAGGCAACAAATATCGAAGAATGGTGTCGTTTCATTCCTGGACTCACCTATTAAAGGGTGGAACACTGAAGTCAAGAAGAAGTCATTTCATCAGTTGATGACTTACTTAGTTAATTATTCAGTAATTATTTCAGTCGGCAAAGTGACTCAACCAATCACCCAGCCAGCCAGGCAATCAGCCAGCCAGCCAACAAACCAACCAAATTACCGACCATTCAGCTCTTCTAAATTCTCCAAAGACTAGCAGCAGACGACCTTCTTGCATTGCTACCACACATCTTCTTTCCTCCGATACGTTATATCAGCGCCTGCCATGCTCTGCGGCTATTATGCTTTCGAAATTTCTTCAACAACGCAACCGTAAGACGCCGCCACGGACGAGCACTAAACCAGCACATCCGCTCTCTCCCTCCATCAGTCCACTAACCACAGGCCCGCCGAGAGGGGGGGGTGCAGGGGGCACAGGCCTATCTCTATCGGTGTCGGTCGGTCCCTTTCATCACTGCTCAGTCATCACAGCATGCCCGAATACATGGCACATTATTTCTCTTTTCAATCCGCTACAAACTCATTCCGCTGTTCGTCAAAACCTGCTGTCCATTCATTTATCAGTACACCTTATTTTTTCCAGCTCTTCTCCGCACATTTTGCCCTCTTCCACATTCATCTTCCGATCGTCCAATAGCTTCCACCATCCTCCTCCTGCTCTTCTCCTCTTCCACCTCCTCCTCTTCTTCCTCCTCTTCCTCCATTTCCATCTCCTCCAACTCCTCCACCCATCCTCCTCCTCCACCTCTTCCTCCTCCACCTCCTCCATCTCTTCTTCTTCCACCTTCTCCATCTCCTCCTCCTCTTCCTCCACCTCCTCCTCTTCTTCCAACTCCTCTTCTTCCTCTTCCTCCTCCATCTCCTCCTCCACCTCCTCCTCTTCTTCCACCTCCTCCTCCTCCTCTTCTTCTTCTTCCTCTTCTTCCTTCTCTTCCACCTCCTCCTCCTCCTCTTCTTTCCTTGTTTATCTTCTCTCTCTTCTCTGCACCTTTCTTCTCCTTTTTCCTTCATTTCCTTATCCATTTCGTTCGGATGCTAGTGGCATCTTATCGGAATTCCGGAAACCAACCCTAACATCCGCTGCCAGGGCACACACTACCCCCCCTTCTCCCGGAACCAGCTGAGTGATAATAATGATGTGCCTCTAAAAGACAGTCACTGGTTAGAAGCCCACCACAAAATCTGGACTCCGCATAGTCACTGACTTTGGTGACCACCACATTAGCCATTAAATTTGCTTGAAAAAAAGTAAGAAAAGGCAGCACTTAGTGAGGTATCTATAAAAAGGTATCTATATATAAGGCACTACATTGCCTTAAAAGGTACTACTGGTAGGTACCTAAAGGTACAATATTGTCTTTAAAGGTATTATACCTAAATACTTGAAAAGTACTATAATATAGTCTTAAAAGGTATTATACTAAATACTTGAAAAGTACTATAATATAGTACTTAAGATATAATACCTTTTAAGACAATATTATACCTAAAAGGTATACCTAAAGGATACCTAAATAACTACGCTAACTAACTAGTTTAGTATGAATCACTTTTTACAGTCGTGAGTAGCAGTAAATCATTATTTATTCTACACTTTAGTTCTCGACAGCATATTTACCCAAGAATTAATGTAACAAGGACATAGATGAACAATAAAATAATATACAATCGCTATTTTTCTGAACAACAATCAAGGTAAAATTTCAAACTGCACCGGACTTTTCTGATCACGACGAAACCAAGTCAGCACGACAGGCAGACGTAAACCAACCAACAGGAATCGAAAGCTACTCGATGCAACTGATGAAGTATTCCAAGCTCAACAATATTGACTTTTATGGATTAGATAATGACGAATCCATCCCCGTTGGCGTTAATGCAAATCAGTTTAAAGCTGTAATAACATCAAGGACCGCCTCCCACCCCAAGCCCCCCCTCCCCGGACCCGGAGAAGACTAGCATCCTCCTCCTTCGAATAAACACAATCCGGCAGACTCAACACTGTCAACCGTCACACACAAAAGACAACCAGATGGCCCGGCCAACAGGGATTCGGCTTTTCAAGCTAACGTCTATCGTGAGCCGACGACCACAATATATGCGTGACTAGATATTTTATTGTCTGCTATTGACCGACAATAGGCATAAGTTGTCTAGTAACGTTTGACAGTTTGTGTGCGCATAAATGAGTCATGTAGAGTGGCCTTTAGTCAGATACTGTGTGAGTTAGTCAATTAGTGTGGCTTATAGTCCGTGTTATCTTCAGTCAGAGAGTTAGTGTGGCCTACAGTCAGCTGGAGTAGTCGTCAGTAATACAGTTATTATTTAATAATAATTTTAATAATTTCAATCATAATAATAATAATAATAATAATAATCATTTATTAATTCAAATTGACAAGTACGTAGTAAGATTACATGACATGGTAGTAACAGATGATAACAAGTCTAACAGGAATCAAATCTAACTGTATGGCAGCATGCAAGGCACCCATCTGTCCGAATGCTAATTTTACTGTTGCCCTCTAGGGAGATGAAGGCTGAGTCAACCTTATGGGGATAGCGCGTATCAAACCCACGCCCCTGAGAGTTATGACCTTTAGTCATACATTCAGTATGGCACTCAGTCAGACATCAAGCGTAGCCTCATGCAAAAGTGTCTGAAGTCAGACACTGTTCTTAGGAGTGTCGTAACTGTTCAATCTAGGTTTTTACCAACACGCCAGCTGCAATGAGATGGCCACCCAAAGGGCCATCATGCCTACAGATAAAAAATAAATCAGGTCTAAGGAAAAAGAATTAAGAGCATACCCAGACAGTCTTTTCACTGGACCTGCCGGGCCACCCACACTGTGCTGATAGTGACAACTGTTGGCCAGCTATAGGCGTGACGTGGGCCCAGCGAGGCTGACAGGGTGCACTCTAAAAGAAACGTTCGCAAAGTGCATCCTTAAAGCCCTATGACACACACAAAAAGCTGTCTGATGCCGTATAACATTTACTGTTGCCAGGGCCGGCCCTATCCCAAATGGCGCCCCAGGCAAAGCATACATTTGGTAACCTCTGACCCCCACTTCACAACCCAATGAGGAACGGTTCAGGAACAAGTCCGAACATTATGCTCAACTGAGTTATTTATGATTTTTCATTACAGTCAACCCTGCATAATTTGAATTTTTTTGGGAATGGTAAAAAGTAAAAACGCTTCGAATCACCAAAAAATTCTAACTACCAAAAGATGGAATGAAATCAGTAATTATTTTAAACTTGTTCCATAAGCAAAAGTTTAGAATTCAAATGAAAATAATCATTGTAATTGAAGAACTGGCTAACAAGAGTGAAAAACACTAAAATTGTTAAAACACATAATGGTGCCCCCATATTTTGGTGCCCCAGGCAACTGCCTAACGCAGGCACTGACTGTTGCCCACCGCCAGCCACTTACTATAAAAGGCCACATTAAGCATGTTTAGGAACACACCACGCCAATCATCTCTGACATGGCGGCGTCGTTAAATAAACGTATTTTCATCAAACTAAGAGGACCACATCAGCCGTCAAATGGGGAATCCTTTGGTTGGGCTCTGTTGTGTGTGTGCAGGGGATCACCAGAGTTGACTTTCCCGTCATTCAAGCACTGTTTGCTTATTCAGGCTCGTGTAGAGAGCACCACCAGTTATAGGTTCTCTCGAAGCGGTGCCATAAATACCTCTGATTACAATGACTCCAGTTTCGCTTTGCAGCTGTTAATGTGTCCAGTCATCTGGCCATGCTTTAGAACCAGACAAAATGTGATGTCTATGGGTGTCTACTGCATCTCATCATCATCCTCCTCCTCCTCCTCCTTCTCCTCCTCATCATCATCAGTTCCTTATGCCAGCCATTTGGCGGCGATGAGTACGAATAAATGATCTCCATTGTCCTCGGTCATTTCTCAAGTCCATTGTTAGTCCAAGTGATGTCACGTCCTCATTTACTTTGTCTATCGAGCGTAGTCTTGGTCTGCCTTTGTTTCTTTTTCCTGACTGCATCCAAGGCGTAACTATTGGTAGCTTACCGATAAGATTACAGAATGACTGATGGTATCACAGGATCCAGAAAGGAAGACATTGAAACAAAGTTCAATGACAGTCAAAGGTATAGGACACGTCTTGGTCAAAAGATCTGCAAAGAAGATGATGATAGGTCAAGAGTCTTTTTGGTGGTCAATGGTTATCTGTTGATCAGCTGAAGCAATTTATTGAGGAGGGCTTTAAATGGGAAAAAACATTAAGAGGAAACCAGGGAACAACTGCCGGAGTAGGCACTCGGAAGGAATCTGTCAGTTGCACTCTAAAAACCTCTAGGAATCTTTTCTCCAGGAAGCCATGGAGTGATGATGGCACAAAACGAGTTTGCTTATCCTCGGGCTGTACCATGTGGGATCCACATGTCATGGGTTATATGGAGATATTGGCTACGTGTTTCTCACACTGTGTAATCCGTTACAACGGCTGGCTGGTTGTTGAATCTTATTGCAATGTTTGAACTTTACCCTCAAGATTATTTAAATTATTCTATTCTATTTACGGACTTGTAAAGCGCCCTCACAGTACAACCTAATCAGAGGCGCTTCCAGTGCGAAGAACCCCTCGAAAAAAGAAAAATCTTAAGAGAACGAGCAGAAACATTAGTGCCCCCAGATAACATCACAGCACGAGTTATAGCAGGAAGGTCGCTACACAGCAAAGGGTCAACAGAGGCATAGGCACGATGCTGTGCTGTGGCAGTCCGAGACCAAGGTACAAGAAGGTCATGAAGGGCTAAAGAGCACAGAGCACGTCCAGAGGTACACCGTGATAATCTTGATGATCATAATGCTCTGTGAAAGAGCTCTAACTAGAGGTCTGCGGGTAGAGCATTTTTGCTACCCGACCCGTACCCGAAGAGCTCTAACCTGCAGACCCCTACTCTAACCATCACCACATCACCATCAGATAACTGAATCCTCTCCCTTTGCAATTCATGTTGCAGTCTTAATTCAAATGCACTCAGTTGCTGAAGACGATGGATGGCTTGGCACTGTGGATACGATGCTGGCAAGCACAGTAAAGAGATGCAATGCCAGCATGGCTATAACTTGTGGGGCGCGTGGTGTAGGGGTATGTTCGGTGCCTTGCAGCCGGAGGGTTGCAGGTTCGAATCCACCTCAAGCCGCCGCGTAGGGACCCTAGGCAAGTCCTTCACTCGCAATTGCTCATGCGCTTCGGCGTGAAACTCCGATTCAGTGTCCGCTGTAGTCGGGAGCACCTTTAATCATCTAACCCTCTCTTGGGGATTGTTGAACGAGTACTACCAGTGTCCTGTTGCTGAATTGTAGTCGTAACACCATCTCGACCAAAAAATCCTCTTACCACAGGGACCAGCTTCTCAGAAGATTATATAAAGGATCTCAAATGTATTTTAATTCAATCCGCCAATCTGGTTAGGTCAATTACTGACGTTGGACCAACAAAGAAGACAATGTGGGTTATAATAAATCTCTTCTCAATAGCTCGTCAAGTGCTTACCAGTAGCCCTGCTGGCTGTCACGACAATTGCAGAAAGCACTCATATCTGAGATGATGGCCAAGAATGTTTTCCTGACGCCCACCAAAGGTTTCCTCTTGACAATGCATTCCAACTTCCAAGTCAGCACATGCAAGGCTTGGGATATGAGCCACGGTCACCAGTGGTGGAAACCTGATGCACTAGCCACTCTTGTCACCTCGTTGGTTGGTACATGGGCTCCTAATATTCGGTAAATGGTTATTCAAGGACCTCTGGATAATACTCTTATTATATAGTAGCGTCGCCCTCCTCCTTCATCCAGGCTTGGGCTGGCACTGACAGAATCAGTGACGTTGAAGGATTTGGGCTGCCTCAACACCCCAGATGATTAGGATCCCCTCCTCCTTTCTACATTGGGACACCCAAACTGCATGTAAATCAATGTCAAGTTTTAAAGGACCTCTGGATAATTTTGACAATTCCCATACTGAGCACATGGGTTATTATACAGGGAGTTTAGTGGTTGTTGGCGGCATGTTTTGATTGACAAGCGGATAGAACACACACAGCTGCCAGCTTACTGAACAAAACTTAATGGCTTCCTCGTGAGGCGTTCGAGTTCTGCGTCCCTTTGTACACCCTTAAATGAGGGTCACAGAGCAGTTCCAATGGTGCAATAAACAGGTCTCCGGTTGCAGCTCAAAGACCTCCGACTAGGAGAACCAAACACCTCTCAAGGACCGGGAATTGCTTTGCTTCAGGGCTTCAGACCTTCAGCCAGACATAAGAAACCCCAGACAGTAACAAATGATACCGATCTACATTCTTCTGCAGGGTGTGCTTGCTAATAAAGAAACAGGATGCCGTTTTCGTTTCTGCAAAAGCAATCTAAATTTAGCAATTTCAGTTGCGTAGGTCAACGTCTGTTAAGTTTCATACAATGATCCCGTTACAAAGTTACGCAATGAAGTAGACTATATCAGCATCAGTGACTGATTAAACATGTTCGCTGTAAAACTAGAACCCATACTGGGCACAATATTTGATCATGCAGTGTAATATTACATGGCTGCGGAATACATAATACCCCCACCCCCATAAGAAGAGGAAAGGAAGTTGCTATACAATATGAGAATAACTAGAATTAAAGTTTAACAGTCACTGTGCATGATCTTTTAAACACAACATTGCACAGAGTTGTACAAATTTCTTACAGTGAAGTAGTGTACCAGCATTTATCGTATATCTGTTTGTCCTGACGGACCCGGGCCACATCCTGCACCAACTACTACCCCCAACCAAACCCATCTACTCCTCCCTCCATCCCCGTGTTCATGAAGGCATAATCCCCCAGTTGACAGCCTGATGTGCAATACGTTTATTGTTAGGATGTTATGTACATTTTAAACTGTGTTTAGCATGTCTGTACAGTGTACACCAGTGTGATTAGCAGTTAATAAAGAATATGTTAACCAGTGGCGGCGCCAGAGGGGATATGGGGGGCTTAGCCCCCCTAACTGCAGCTCAGCCCACAACAAAAGTGGGAAATCACTGCAAATCACAGGGAGGAGGGGACAAAAGGGAAGGGCTTGGAGCTTTAGCTCCCCCAAACCTGAAATCCTGGCGCCTCCACTGAAGTTAACTTACTTACTTATTAATCTAAATTCTTAGCTGTATGTTAAATAAGTGTAACATGTTCTCATTAATCAAATTAATATAAATTAACATTTGTGCTCCATAATATTAAAATGTTTCAATAATCAGTACATTTAACATTTAAATTAACATTTGTTCTCGATGATATTGAAATGTTTTGAATCCGTACAATTACCAATTATAACACATTGAAATGTGCCATGCATTTAGAAATTAATGCATGATAACAATTAGCATAGCATGAGATGAAAAGCCCAACTGTTGGTCGGCCTAAAAAGTTATCTTGCTGAAGACCTTCAACTGATTTGCACAATGGAGCTGAAACTAATTAAGTTTGTGCATTCGAAAACATTAACAGGATATGCAGAAGCAGAGAAATAACAAAGAAAAAGGACATGAATATAAGAGATAACGATACAACCCGTTTTCCTATATACATTAGAATGCTGGTCATTGCAAAAACAAGATGAGAAAAGAATCCTCAGCAGAAATAAGTAGGCTACCGAAAATTGCAGGAATTTCAAGACTACAGAAAATTGGAAATGATGGCATACGACAGCTCTTGATATCCACTAGACAAGAGAGCGCAGTGAAACATTTGACAGAACTGTGCAACATAATTCCATAGTAACGTGTGTGAGTGCATAACAATGCAGTGAGAACTGTGTAAAAAGCCCCACATTTTTATGACGAGAATGTAACACATCATTCCCACGGCTGCCTTCTTGTTCTTGCACCATTTCTTCCTCCTCTTCCTCCTCTTTTCCTCCTCTTTTTCTTCTTCCTCTTTTCCAATCCTCCTCCTCCTCCTCCTCTCTTTTCCTTTCCCTTCATTTAGTTAACAATGTAATGTATCAAATGCATGCCTGTGTAACGTAAACATCCATCTATGGTCATTGGCTGCAAGGTAACATCACTTCAAGAGCGCAAGAAGCATATTTTTCATGCCTAAGGTTTCTAGGTTTCTTAAAACTAAAACTACAAAAAGTCTCCAATTAGATTGCAAGCTGTTTGTTTTGTTTTGGTAGAACAGAAAATCAGACAGCTTGTTTATATTTAGCTGCTTGAAAAACACATTGCAGTCAAAATTGACATTGCAATGTTCAAACAGCAGATGCTGCACCAACAGGTACCACAGCTCTGAACTCCGATTTAAAAGTTCCCAGCACTGCCATAACCAAAAGAGCCAAACAAGCGATGAACTGGACCTCTGAAGGGAAAAAGAGAAGGGGAAAACCAAGGAAGAACTGGCCGGAGGCTATCAGACATGACTTGAGGTGCTTGGGGATGTATGGGACGAGGTCAAAAGCCTGGCAAAGCACAGACATATGGAGAAGCTGCACTGCTCAAAATGCAGACCTGCAGGGAAGGACTAGGTACCTAAGTAAGTAAGCACCAGTGCTTTTCAGCCTCGGTCCGGAATGGGCTTTTCACATTAAGAATAATTTAGTAGGCCTAAATTAAATTTTTAATACAAAATTATTTCAAATTTACTTAGATACTTTAACTTAATTTAAGTGCTTTCAGTGTTTACTGGTATCGATTTATATGAAATAGAAATATTAGCATAAAATATTCCACTATAATTATTCTGAATTTGTTGAGTTCCGGAACCTTTTCTTTTAGAAAAAAAGCACTGGTAAGCACCACCATAGTTCTACTAATGTCGTTGGGAAAAAATGCCTAAAACGTAATATTGTTCTGTTCAACAAGGCTGTACTGATGACTTTGGTGCATACCGGTTTAAAGTACTCAGAAATTTATGTCAACTGCACATTCTTCCTCAAACTGTACTTGAACTTGGTAAGTAAAATTTCAGCTACTAAAATGAAACCATGTGTACCCGTTGACTGGAGCTAATCGTCAACCGTACACTCAAGTGACTCAACAATATCAACTACACAAGTTGTATCCGAAAACACACTATTCTAGGCCCTTCTGGTTTAAGACTAGGACGACGAAATGGAGCCTTACCTCTCTAAGCCCCGCGCCGCCGCCGCCGCAGACGAGGCAAGGAGGCGCCTCGGTCCGTCTCTGCATGCGTAGATGGCAATCCCCTTCCGCCTGTTCTTCGGGGTCGTCAGCCGTCTGCAATGATATACGACAGTTAGGGCATCAACTGCGTCCAATAAACCAGACCTAGGGCATATTCCCTTCCCGATGGGGGCAGATTTAATTTGAGTGTGATCGGGAATGGCCTACTGAACCCCATAAACAGCCCGGCTGATGTCACGGCATTGTCTTATTATATAGAGCAGACAAAATACTCTGATCTGATCAACCGATCCACCAATCATATCCCGTCTAATGTACTGCAACCAATCACATCGCGTCGATACAGTTAGCCCACTTCAACAACCTCCAATTCGTTGATATATGGCGTGTTAACAAATGCTAACTTACATACTTACTTAACCTCCATGAAACCACGTATGGTATGCTCATTCATTCGTTCCAAAAATTTATATAGCGCCCTTCAAGATTCCTACTCAGAGGCACTCACTGCACAATTCTAAATGATGTTAGTCAATATGACCAGACAGTCAGTCGTAAACGAACACAGCTCGAGTAACAGATGACTAGAAGAGTCACCACTGGCAAGGTCCCACACTAACCAGTACTAACTTACTTATTCGGTCACTTAATTGGTCACTTACTTATGTCGCCTTCATGAAATTGTTATGCCACAAAGGTGAAGAAGCAATGTCACCTCTGGGTATTGTCAGGGGTTTGAATCCTGGTGTGAAACAAACAAATGAGCAGTTTGTTTTAACCAAGGAAAGACTGTTCTATTGCCATTGTACATAATCTGTAACAGAGACACCCTTTACCAAAAGAGTTATGTCCCTGAGGGCAAATTCTGAGGACATATTTTGAGGACAAGTGTTGAGGGCAAATCTTGAGGACATATTTTGAGGACAAGTGTTGAGGGCAAATCTTGAGGACATATTTTGAGGACAAGTGTTGAGGGCAAATATTGAGGACATATTTTGAGGACATATGGAGCAAACAAATGTTGATTACATATTTTGAGGACATATGGAGCAAACAAATGTTGATTACATATGTTGAGGACAATTTCTGAGAACAACTTTAGACAGAAAACGATAAAAAAATGAACCATTACCTTCTCTTACCGTACCTGTTATAATACACAGTTAGATACATAGGAAGGTATCAAAAGCTGACAAATCATATGGAAGCTGGAAAGAGGCAACAAGAAACATTTCATTTGACCCACTGCAGTCAAGAACAATTCTTATTTCAAGACAATACCACAAAACAGGAAAATGCATTACACTATAATAGTCTTATTAAAAATGCCAATAAAGCTGTATGGATAGCTCTTAAAGTCTTTGTTATTATGTAGCTGCTTTTCTGGCCGTGCTATATAACATCACAAATCCAGACCAATACCCCAATGGTCAATGGAAGGCCTTGGCACTGAAAAACCTCTTTCAAATTGCTTATCCACCTTAGGCTGCCTCTCTACACATCTTCTCGAAATACTATGTGCCATCGGTTGACAAGACAAAAATTACATGAATACTCTACACAAAATACCACATACAAGAAAAAAGTGATCCATACCGCCCTGTCTTGGAATAGAGTTGATGTCCAAAACCAAGAAAAAGCTACAATTGATTTATTTTATGATGTCCAGCGAAAAAACCGTAAAAGCCTCGGCCACAAATTGTCTTTTTACGTGCCCGCATTGCGTGTCTTAACTAAGTTTACGATCATTTTACTATAGCATCACCAAATGAATTTATACAAACACTTATTGATTCGGCGTGCACATGCGTTGAACTTGAATGCCTTCTTACGTGCTTTCAAGCAAATTGTAAATCAAGCGAGCGAAATTGGCCGGCTCCGACTCAGAAATGACTGAAAAGCTCCAGAAGTCAGATTTACGGCAAGTGAGGTCATTGCATAGAACATAAACCAAGTCAGAGAACTAGATCGTGAATGGCACACCTATATTCACAAGATATAATCTTGCAAATCACTCAAATGATTGCACTCATGACCAGGTCCTATTGGAAACACTCATATGAAGAGTGTGCTTGCTTTGGATGTAGTATATAAATTTTTGAATGAATGAATGAATGAATGTAGTAGTAGACCCCTTCAAGGTCTTTACTCGAGTACCTCCGAGTATAGGCCTTGAAGGGGCACTATATAAATGCGCTATATAAATTTCGACTGATTGATTGATGTAGGAGTTTTCGGCTTAGGCGCAAATGTGACATGGACAATACAAACAGCAGGAGAACCTTTCCTTATGCATGCATGCACGAAAAGGCTTGACAGCAAATTGTAAGCTTCACACGCATCACTAATCCAGCAAAAAGTGCAGAAAGACCGAGGGCAAACAGTGCATTCTTTCAGTGTGCAGTGATATCTGTGCAGCGATGAAATGCAGAACTTTAACAAATCTGCACAATTTCTGACTCAATATTCACTAAATTGTTAACTCTTCAGCCAATGTTAGTTAACAGTTATTGAAACTGCAGTGCAACAACAAATTGTGAAAATGCCATAAGAGGAAACGAATTAGCTACAAGAACATTCAGACATTTCAATTATCTATGTATGGATCAAAACTATTTATGAAAACCTGACAGGAAAAACACTCAGAATAACAACCTGGATATAAAATAGGCGCTACATAAATGTTCTTATACAAAATCAGAAGCCCAATGATTACAGACACATTGGACAAGTGTAACTCCTATCAACAACACAGTCCCTACGGCCTCATATGTTTCACAAATGCAGCCAGATTCTTGTTGACGTTGAAGCCAAACAGATATTATTTGCACGCAGATTATTTTACATCATCTCATACTGTTTGATTTCGTCTGGTGTCGTATTGCATACCTGGGTCCATTTGTCGGTGGTCAGCACAATGGGACAGTGCACTAGATTAAGATGAATGAGTGGGTGACTCGGCCGCGGCCATTCGCCGCATAGGTAGCTGGAAGCAATCGTATCGAATGAAGCCGATCTTCGGATTGTTTCCACTGGGTTGTCTCTTATGGATTTCTTCTCTGAAAAGATAACCAGATCAAGGTCAATCCTGGTACTTCAATGGAAAAGCATTCTGTCTAAAAATGTTGCAAAAGAACAAATGTTTATCATTTTACCAGATAATGTATCAAGATCAATCCTGCTTAAATGGAAAACCATACTGTCCAAAAAAGTTGCAAAAGAAAAAATATTTCTGAGTTTACACAATAATGTATCTAGGTTAATCTTGCTTCAAAGGAAAAAATACCCAATCATTCATTCATTTATTCATTTGGGGGATTTATATAGCTCCTCTTCAAGGACACCACTCAGAGATACTCCCGACTACAACATGGCAAAATAGTATAGGTTAGTATAGAACGTGTGAGAGAGCATTCTGGGAAGCAGGTGCAATATTCATTTAATTCAACAAATCTAGTTGTCATCAACACAACTGCATGGTTACAAGGTACATGGGTGAATTATAAGGAGCCAAGCTATAATCAGATATTAGGTGAGTTTTAAGTTAATTAATATGAATCTTTAAATAATACTCGCGGAATATAGTTCTGGGTATCCTTAGTTGGGAGGGTAGTTATGCATCCTAGGACGTAAGTCATATTTGTTTTGTTGTGGAGATTCTGTCAAAAATGTGCAAAAGAACAAAGATTTCTCACTGTGGTCAGATTTTTTTCTTGTCTGCAGTAGTCTGTACAAAGTGACAAAACTAAGCACAGAATTGTAATTATATCATAAGACCCTGCAGCATATATATAATTTTGGGTATATCACGGGCGTCAAAACTTTTTTAATTGTGGGTCTGTGGCAATATTTTCCAGCAAGTGGCTGGCCACATGCCGAAAGCGCCTGAGCAAAATGGGGCAGGGGTCTGGGAGGAGGCTCGGCAAGCCCATTCCCAGAAAACTGTGCAAGACTAAATCTTAAATGGTGCATTTTTAACATACAAACAGTCGAAGTAGGGTTATAAAATCTTAATTGTGATCTTCATTATCAGTCACAAACATCACAGCAGTCTTTAGGCAAGGCTCCGCAGGCCAGAAAAACATCATCGGCGGGCCAGAAATGGCCCAAGGGCGGCTTTTTGACACCCCTGGGGTATATTAAGTAACATTAATTTTTATGTAAATACATAAAATAGGACTGAACCCTCATGTCTGAAAGCTGAGCAACAACTCCCTTTCTCCCAGGCCTGCACAGAAGTACAATGACCGATAACAGCATTGTGTACTCGTGTTTAATTTGCTCTTCAAATTCCCTGTTCCTGCCTCTCCTCCCACGTGATAAATCTTGCCAGCACAGGAAGTAACTACTTGATATCATCATCACAACCCGTGTAAAGGCCACATTATATGTACAGTAGGCTGTTGAAGGCCGTTTTCCAAGCTCAAACTAGGTTACATATAATACTCCACAAATCTTGGCTTCTTTCCAAGTTTAGAACTAAGCTTTAACCTGTTTTTATTGACCACAGCATCTAGTCTGTTTTCTGGCTCTATTGATGACGCAATCTGGTTCCTTTCCTCTGTTTAAAACTGTATCAAATGACTGAATGTAATCAATGCCTGCAAATTTGTTGTACTTGAACAGTGACCTATATTAGATATCTACAATCTTAAAGTCCGCATCTTCACATCTGTTTAACCAATCTCTGTTTAATCTACCACTAACTTCCATCTCTGGCTCTAATCTCAAACTTTGGGAGCAAAGGACATCTAGTAATCTTCCAGACCTTTCGATTTCACCCACTGTCACATAAACTTTCCAATGTCAACCCGATCTTTCAATGCACCAGGTGTATCGTATTTAAATAATTATACAACAGCTTGGACCTATTCCAGCAACCAGTCTTTCGAACAGTACCGCCAGCAATGTTCTTTTAGTCTACTGCAGACCCACACAGACAGGAGACCATGGTGGAAGCCAGTCTCTGGCCCACTGGGGGTTTGAACGAACGTGGCTGCCAAGACAAAATGAGAAATGATCAATCACTCTGTCAAAAACTTTCATACATTAACGTCGTTATACTTACTGCAGACTGAAATTATAATCTACCACATTTAACGCTTATAGTGATGAAAAAGTAACCAAACAGTGACAGGCATGTATGTTTGCAATAACTGAACGTGTCTATAATGCCTCCTAAAAAGTCTTGAAGGTACTCGTTGAGGGCCTAAATTCTGTTCAAGGTCAAAAGTAAAATGATTTTATAGCCTACATCCTGTTCAAGGACATTAAACCATCAACAATGATTTGATCCATGTGAGAATGAACTGTTTTGCCCACAAAGTAAATTACCATCATGGAGGAAGCAATTACTTTTAATTCAAAAACAAACAGGGCCTATGTTACAAAACCTCATACAGAGGTGCAGAGAGAATTTATATCAAAAGCAAAAATGAAAGTGCAGCAACAGCAGAGTTAAGTTGCTTAATTGTACCTAAAAACAAAACTAAATGTCCCAGACACTCTGTGAAACACAAACTTCAGTCCACACTACAAATTTGAACTAATACGGGTTAAAAATGTCACTGGCATCGACAAGTTACACAAGACAGCAATTAATCTCTGTCGCTTCGGGCGAGCAATGAAAACATCTTTTCCTTTTCAACCGAAAAATGCAACATACGTCACTGAAGTTTTCCAGGTAAGTAAGTGCACTATGAGTTTCGACAACTACTTGCATCTTAATCTAAATTCATCAAATTTGCAAAAAGTAGAAAGTAGTCACGAATTCAGATTTATTTGAAGAACTTATTATACGCACAGTATGTACATCCGAACTTGAGAAATATTAAACTGAGAAATGAGTACAGTATATAACGTCTCTGCCTATTTCTCAGTCGTCAACTTGTGTCAGTTTAACCCTTCAACGACGAGCTGCCTATGGTTTCCCATACATTTTAGTACATGCTCGTCGTTAAAGGGTTAAATAGCAAGTAAGCACACATACTATAAAAGACACTATATAAATTGACATAAAATACAACACAATTTTACCCTTCTAATTAATTAGCATCCTACAAACATTCAGTGTAACACGAACTTCTTGGAAGTCCACAATTCAGAATCATGCATCCATTCACCAGGAATTCAAATATTTCTGTCTACTATGAGACACATTTTCGGCTACTATTTAAAGAAATTTATTCCTCTGATTTAACTTTGTTGCCTGCAGTGGTACAGTTACTTTTTCTACATTTAGATAGTACACAAAAGTGTGGTGAGCAGTTGGCTTAAAGGTATACTTACTTACTGTACTTGCTTACTTAAACATCAAGTTTCCATACAAAACTGGAAATGCAACAGGAATGATTCAAGGTGACAGTAATGCCTTCCACCTTTCAATTCTAATTTCACATCATCAAGTATTTATGTTGTGGCTAAGGGAAGCCCCTTTGAAACAAGAAGTCTGCCCGCTATTGAATTACAATTAAGTACTATGTACTAAACCAAGTTCGTAAGATTTCCCAGTGTTACACATGTAAGAAAACAAATTATAGAAAATCTGCCCCAAGTTTTGAAGATCAAACTTAAATGCCAAAAAATAATTTGTCTTCATGTGAATACTTAAGGATGTCACTTTATTAGCAAAATTAAGACACATTGACCGAAATATTGAATTTAAAGAGGGAAGTCATCTACTTTGACGATGACCAGAAATGACCAACTTACGTCACATATAGAAATGAAATAAATGGAACATCAATGTGTGTCAGTGAATGAGTCAGATAACGAATGAGCGAACGAGTGAGCCAACACGCAAGTGAGCAAGTTAGAGAGTAAATCTGCAAGCCAGCATAGCATGTCTGTACGTAAGTAGGTGTGTACGTGTCGAAGTGCGTGTGCATGTGTGTGTATGTCTGTGCGTGTGTGTTAGTGTGGGTGTATGTGTGTGAGTCAGTGGGTGCGTGCATGTGTAGGTGTGTGTTTGTGTAGGTGTGTACATATAGGTGTGTGTGTGTGTGTGTGTGTGTGTGTGCATGTCTTTGTGTGCTTGTGCGTCTATGCATGTGATGGGGTGTGTGATGGGTGTGTGCATGTGTGTGTCTATGTGTATGTGTGTGCATGTCTGTGCATTGTGTGTGTGTGTGTGTGCGTGATGTGTGTGTGTGTGTGTGTGTGTGTGTGTGTATGTGTGTGTGTGCATGTCTATTGTGTGTATGTGTGTGTCTATGTGTGTGTGTGTGATGGGTGTGTGGGTGTCTGTGTGTGGGTCGGTGGGTGCGTGACTGCATCTTTCCGTTGCTCTGTTTGTCCGTCCCTCGGTCCGTCCGTCCGGGTAAAACAAGAAACGCAGAAAAGCACGTAATATCAGCAGAATGACAACTGGTCAATCACAACAGCTGAGAACTCGCCCGCCAATCAGTCATACACAATTGGCAGAAACTGTCAATAAACTGAATACATGCGTTCAATCAACAACGGGGCTGACATCCGCCCAACTCATCTGCCAGCCAGCCGTACCGACGAGTGCACATACTTTCACGAAAATATCCGCAAATGATAAACGCCAAAGAGAAATTCTGACGAAATAGCGTGAAATGGTTTTTCAAGGCAGAGAGGCAGAGACCTGCCGGAACAGCTGTTCCTAGGAAATTGCAAGATTAACATTCGGAGCAGTCTGGATGACAATTAGCGGATGGAAAAATCCGGCTAAATTACAGTCCGGACGGAGTGACAGTCTCCAAATGCCGGCTTTATCCATCCAGAAACCTAATCATGCCATTTCTTGATTACTAAATCGAATAAGAAAACCTATGGACGACCTCTCCATCCTTCATTTTTTCAGGATAAAAGAAACGGATCTATAAAGTAGATAAATTTATTATTCTTCATGATAACAGTAATTTCCATAATGCCCACAGCAAATACTCTCTGGCCAGCTGACAGCGAATTTATTGAAACAGAAAAATACTCAGACCGACCAACAATAAGACTGTCTGAAATAAATTTCTCCCACCAGGCGCTTACCGAATTAAACCTCTAAGATTTTCGTTCTGCCTGATCATTTCTCACTCGAGTAGGGCCTGATTTAAGTCGAAATGTGCATAAGGGGAACGGTAAGAACCCCATAAAAGTAGAAATACTAAGGCTCCCTATCAGACTCCCAGGAGATCGAACTATACAACACGGGTTGCTAGCTAAGAAGTAAGCCAGAGACCAGAGCATTATTTATTCATAATTTACCAAATGTCTTTGGCAAGGATGTTGTGTCTTCTTTGGGACACTCACTTTTGTTGTTCAGACCCAGTGAAAACTTTTGCACGAAACAACTTATAGATTGGTGTGCACTTCGAGAGGTGCCAGTTAGGTTCTCTAACATACATGAATTGATAGATACAATATAATACAATGTAATAGGCAGAGGTATCTGCCAATGGCGCTTCCAATTGCAGCTGTAGCAGGTCAAGTCTGGTCGTGCAAAACCACATAAATAGTCAAATGCCAATTGCAGCTGTTGTATGTATCTGTATGTACCATGGACCAATTCATTTACCAGTGTGATGGAAGACCATTGACGCTATCTCATCATAGCTTGAACTGCATCGAAGTCTTTGTAAACGTAAATCCCAGCCAAGCATGTCCAAAACTTTGTAATCACATTTATATAGCACCTCTTGAAGAGCTGCCACTGATCTAATAATAATAATAATAATTAAGAATTAGTAATAATAACAATAATCTTCGTTTAATTTTTCTAACTGACAAGTACGCAGGATGATTACAATTCAGTATGAACGGATGATCACAAGTTATTACAAGAGTCGAATTTAACCGTTTGGCAGCCATGCAAGGCGCCCGTCACGTCCTACTGCTCATTTTTTCAACGCCACCTAGCGAATGAAAAGGCTGAGCGGACCTTAGGGGAGGGTACCGGGAAGCGATCCCGGGTCCGTTGCCTCTACGCGCCAGAGTATTACCATTACCCTAAACCACTCCCAACAATTATTATTGTTGTTTATAATAAACAACAACAACAATAATAATAACACTAACAAGATGATTTGCATAGCGCCGAAGCACAGCCGAGGTCGAAGGAAAGGGCGCCTTACACGAGTTCAAAAGGTCAATGGCAGTCATACGATTGTTTAAAAAGATAGGTCTTGAGCTGTGATTTAAATGTCTCCAGAGATGGCGCATTCTTCACATGGTCGAGAAGACTGTTCCATGCAGTGGGCCAAGCGACAGAGAAGGAACACAAGACCATGATTACATGGAATGGTTTTCAACCAGACGGGGAAAGAGTCATACAAAGGATGAATAGCTCATGCCGTACATGTAAGTTAAAATAATAATAATAATATTCTTTATTGAAACAATCCGGTTGACAAATCGCAACCGGTTACAGTGACAGTTATGCAATTGAAACAATTCACAAGAACACAAATGACAGAAGACATAAATCTTAACTACTAACAGAACAGACAGCCTGCAATACACGGCGCTAATAGCAGCCTACAAAGCATGTCCGCCTACGGGCCTCGATCTCGGTACCTCTCGCTCTCTATGCCAGTGTGTTATCCAATGCGCTATCGTTGCATGAGAGAGTGGGGGTCAGCCACAGCAACGCTACCGTTTTGTAGTGTTGAAGTACAGGAGGAGTAATAGTGCAATTTGTGTGCAGGTGTTGGCCTTGAACCACAAAAAAGGAAATGAGACCTCCCTCCCAACGGCCAGTAACACAATATGAGAGACTTTACCTCCACCTTTAGGCTAACAATATTCATGGCAGATGAGACCAAAAAGGTTAAGCCGTTACTCTCAAGTTACTTCACCGTTCTGTGGAAGTCCACTTGTGCCCTCCTACATCACCCTAATCCTCAGATTGCCACTTCCCTTATTGCCTAACCTCCTGGATATCTCTCCAGTGACCCACTTCGATCAGACTTTCAGACGAGGCAGTAACTTGGGACTTAGCAGCTGAGGGACAATTTAAATGAGGAGATCCTTTGAATTAAACTCCGTTTTGCTGGCCTATAATGGCTCTCCTTTCTACAGAAGAAGAAGAGTAGTCCCTTGAGCTATCCCCAAGAGGCAGCCCCCATGGGTATGAAGTGTGACTTCATTTTCCTTAGCAAATGAAGTGGCTAGTCCTCTCCTTACGGCCTCATCTTCCCACTGACAGTGTGCACAGAAATCTCTGTTTGTGGCAGAGATTTGACCTCCCCACCTCTGAGCTGACAATCAAGCACAATAACTACTAGACTAAGATCACATCTTCTTCTTGTATAAACAGAATGTTATCACAACAGTTTGTGACATTCCACTTCAGCCTCTTGTAAAGTTATATCGAGGTAACTGCATATTTATTATGCCTTGACATGACCTACAATCGCAAATTTCCTATGCCGTGACATGACCTACATTTCACCAGAATACAGTTCAAAGGTTGAAGAACCATGACCACATTTTTATCTCACCCTGCAACCTTTTCTTCAGGCTGGGGATAAAATCTTATCATTTGTTACTGTCTACCCTGAGTATATATCCTCCTTAGCACATCTTTCGGTTCCTGTGGCCTCTTACATCACAACTGGTTCTGTGGCCTTCTCTATCACAACTGGTTCTATGGCCTTCTCTATCACAACTGGTTCTGTGGCCTTCTCTATCACAACCGGTTCCTGTGGCCTCTTGCATCACAACTGGTTCTGTGGCCTTCTGTATCACAACTTGTTTCTGTGGTCTCTTGCATCACAACTGGTTTCTGTGGCCTCTTGCATCACAACTGGTTCCTGTGTACTCTTGCATCACATTGGTTCCTATGCTCTTCTGTTACAACTGGTTTCTGTACCCCCATGCATCACAACTCGTTCCTGTGGCCTCTTGCACAACAGCTGGTTTCATGCAAAGAACTGTGATTATAGAACCACTTAAAATCAACCATCAACTAGGATGGATTAGACATCTTGACAGACAGAAAGTGTCCTGCCTCCTGTTACCAACTTCAGTACCTTTGGTCTCTGTCTGCTGTTTCTCTGGACGCTGTGTGACTTTGTGCAACTAAACAACGTACTTCACACCAAAAATTGTGTAGATAATATAAAAGCCTACATCACCAGCGTTTAAGACAAGTAGCAAGGCACTCGACACTTTCACACACATGACAACGCTTCATGATGTCTTCATCCACTACATATTCAGCCATTATAATCATTATTACTAATATTAATAATTGATATTATTTTTAACACAAGGTACTACTATTATCATCGCCGTCGTCATTGTCATCATCATATTAATTTCTAATTTGTTATCATTATTATTATCATCATCATCATCATCACTACTATAATTATAGTAATCATCATTATTATTATTATCATCATCATTATTATTATTATTATTATTATACTTAAGATATTAAATGAATTGTTATTACCGGTATTATTATTATTTTAATTACTTGCTATTATCATTATATTATGTTAATATATATATTACATTTTATAAGCATGACAATGCTTGTAAAAGACAGGTTTAGTGACTCTAGTATCAATCATAATAACAGGCCATACATTTACCATCTTTCGAAAAGCAACAGCATCATGTGAGCATTGTTTCTGAGACGTTTCCTCCATCTGGAACAATCCATTCCCTGCCCTTTCACTCTTCCACGATCAATTCACCACTCCACTCAACATATTTGCATACAGCCGAACACACCTTCGAACCAAACTCGTAAATTGCCATTATAAAAACGTCCATTTGGTAATAGCAGCTCTGTCTGCCAAATCCACGTTTCAGACATTACAGCCTGCCGTCACCATTTTATGTAACAACATTGGTGCAAACCCTGTACAGCAAGCAATTAAAGGAAGCCAATAAAATGATAGCTCAGTGTGTCAATCAACCAGTCAATCATCGTTTATTGTTACCTTTTGACAGGGTGAGAATTGCCAGAGGGTTTGGCGGGGGGGTTCAACCCTGCTAGTCTTTCTTAGGATCCCATAGTAAAGTCTACATTTCACACCCAAACTGCACATAAATCAACGTCCCCCCCCCAGTTATTTTTTTACAATTCCCATCCTGCCTTTTGAACAGTCATTTAAAATTAAACAGTTTTCATCGTAAGGATAACAAGGGGCCCTGAAGGGATAAGTATCCCACTAAATTAGGTTCACCTATTACCAGATAGTAAAATCTAGAGGCAGTTGCGATTGCTATCTAGTTCAAGATATCTCGATTGACTAAAGAACAGTTTAGGAAAATTGATAATTTGTTTACCATATTTAGCATTATCCATAAAAGCTTAAATAATGGATAGTTCTAAACATGGTTTATCTATTTTTTTGGTTTAGCATTATCCATTGTCTTGCAAAAACTTCAAGTTAACTGGATTGAAACAAGTCAGAGTTCAAAGTGCAGTAAGCATATGTGTTGGGTCAATGTAGACCTAATAAGTGTGCAAACCAGGAGTTCCTTTTTAACGAACTCCCGTAATTCTTTATAAAACTCTGGAGAGCTTTAAAGAACTTTATGCTGATTGTTTCTGCGCTCCCTTGAGGTCGTGGCCCTTCATTATTCGTGGGGGGAGGGCTGCCCTGTTTCTCTGGTTGGTGTGTATGTGGCCTGTATCTCTGTGTATGCATGCATATATGTGTGCATACCCCATCTATATCAGATCATATTATACGCGGTCAAGCTGTTCCTCCTTCCTTCTCCTCCCCTTTTCCTCCTCCTCCTCCTCCTCCTCTTCCTTCCTCACTTCCTTCCTCTTCTTCCTCCTCCTCCTCCTCCTCCTCCTCTTCCTTCTCCTCCTCCTCTTCCTCATGCTATACGAGTCTACTTCCTTCCTCGTTGGCTTATTTCTATTCTTTCATTTTTACGGTGCTGTTACAAAATGGATAGGCAACATCAAAACACGAATGTAAAACGCGGGGCTCCGTTCCCGTCCGCGAACTCCCCCGTGACTCCAGAAGGTACATAAACCATCAGATCCTACTTAGACCATTCAACACAGAACATTTCCTAGCCTCACCTAGAACGACTACTTCGCTTAAAGCCTGTTTACATGGGCAAGCCAACTCGCCCTGCGGGTTGCCCCAGGCCCCCAGCCGCCTGGGGGTACCAGCTCCCCGGCCAACCCACGGTCTGTTGTTTACAAGGAAAATGATGACGGCATTGCTAACAAATCCCCAATCTAGACTGGGCCATGTTTACGCTGCCTATACAATTCGTCTGTAAAGGCTGTGGTAGGAAAAAACCAAGACCGCCCAGCCACAGAATGAATGGACTTTGTTGACATCGTGTACACTGTACATCTCGCTTTATCCTTGCCATGCAGACTTCTGCTGGGCCTTCTTCCCGTATATTTCTTTCTAGCTTCCACAGAACACCTGGAACGCGGCCTACAGGCTCTCTTAGTTCACGACCGCAGCTTCTTGTTTACTACTACAAGAATAAAACAATCCAGGTCAGCTCAGCCTTGTATTTTCCGCGGTCAGAGTACGAGAACAGGGACGTATTTCATCACCAACACTGCTATACCAAGTACTTTGCTGGCCTAATATTGATGCTCCAAAGTTTAACTTTAATATAATTTTAATTATATTTAAATACTGTCGTCTTGCTTGCAGTTTTAAATTCTCAAAGTTTAACTAATATAATTATAATGATATTTATTTATTGTCGTCTTGCTTGCAGTTTTAAATGTTCAAAGTTTAACTCTAATATAATTTTAATGATATTCATTTATTGTCGTCTTGCTTGCACTTTTCAATTTTCAAAGTTCAATTTAAATTGTTTAATTTTTAAGTTCAGCCGCCCTTTGGAGTGTTCCGCCCCCCCAGGTCATGGCTTGTTTGCTCCTATAGTAAACCCGCCACTGTATGAGTATCAAACGCAACTTGGGCGGTTCAAACAGTGTCCATGGCCAATGCAGTGTTTGCATCTAAGTCAAGAGATGCTTCAACTACTGAATAACAAGGAGTCAAGCAAAGAAGTAGGTTATATCTTTACCTTACAGTGCGTGCATAAGCAGAGGTAGATCGACAAGTACTATGCTGTTAACACTCATGAAACTCAACGTACACCAGACACTCGTAATAGCGGTCTTTGGGAGACAAGTGTTTTAATAGCTTCTGAGCAGTCTTGGTGCTTGGTCTGAAACTTCAGGATTTGCTGTGCCTTTGATTGCCTCTTGCACTATCATAATAGGCTAATATAATAACAATAATAATAATAATAATAATGACAATTTATATGGCGTCATAACACAGCCATTCCGTTACAAGGGCCCCTCACAGTCATAACAGCACAATAGAAATCATTTCAATTAGATCAGATGCAAACAAGTTTATTAGAGCTCTATAATTCTCTGTCATCATCATCATCAGTTCCTGACGCCAGCCATTTGACGGCGATGAGTACGAATAAATGATTGTGCTTCTGAATAGTTATTCTGAGAGAGGCGCTATATAAATCTTTAGATACAATACAATACAATACAATCTCCATTGTCCTCAGTAATTTTCTCCCCTTAGTGTTAGTCCTCTAGTACATGATTGTATATTATTTATTCATCATAGTCTTGGTCTGCCTTTGTTTCTTTTTCCTTCGAATCTTGCATGTAGTGGATTGTGTGGGATTCGGTCAACTGCCATTCTCTATGGCTGAACTAATTGTGGATCCATGTCTCCATTTACCTCTAACACTTACCATCATCAACCAGATGGATGGCGCCTTCCAGGTTGCTTCCTAGTCCTACACGAGGACTGGGCACCTGTTAATGGCTGCCGCTACTTTATGATTACGTTATTATTACTATACCTTATTATTACTTCTATGTTTTCTTTTCTTTTCAATCTCTATATCCATTATCACTTATGTTTAAATAGCATTTCCGCGTTTTTGTCAGATGTTTTTATCAATTAAACGAATATACTAACTGTTTTATGACAGAATCAGTGTTATAATACAAGAAGTCATAGTGAAGCTCCAACGTTTTCCTGTACAACACACAGCTGGATTCACCTTAGAACAAGGCTTAATCAAGACGAACTACTCATTTCAAAGACCATCCTTACTTCAGTCGATTTCTAAACAAAAATGGCCAAAGGCATCAGATAAACCCTGCTTAAGACACTTACAGGGAACCATTTTGGACACGCCATGCAAAGCAATCCCGCTTCGCCCGTCCTGAAACATATTCCTTCATTACAATGGTCTCCAGTTGTGCTGGGCTAACACAATTTCTGGCAAAACCTGGACAAACACCAATTTACTGACGTGAATCTGCATTAGCAGAAAGTCTGCAGTCAGACACTAAACTTCGGAGTGCAGGACCTTTGGACTCGCGGCTCAGATGCAGACATTAATGCATTAACCAATGATATAATTATATTATAAGGGCTAGAGGGAGCATGACGTATATTCACTTTGCACATATCTGAAGCCATAATCATAGATATAATAACACTTTAACGAGAGTTCCGCAGTTAATTTAAATTGAAATGACACGTTTTGATTGGTTGAAATTCATTTTGAGTGGCCACAGGGTCAAGGCCGTTATGGTTACCCGTTGAGTGGCCACAGGGTCACAGCCTCACCATAGACAGTAGAAGCTCGCCTCTAGTGATATATTTATATATTATACATCTCTATGGCATTAACCAATAGATATTAATGCCTCCATGTTGCATACAAAAAAGAAAAAATTACAACCTACAAACGAAACATATGGGTTCATAACGATCTAACAAACAACTATCCATCTGTACTACATCTGCATGTAACTCGTTACAGGTTCCGTTTCTGTATGGAGAATGTTAAAAAGGGTGGGTAAGACACTACAGCAGAACACACCAGAGGCTGCAGATATACATTACCAACTCGTGGTGTCCTTGAAAAAGTGTTACAGAAAAATACGAGGCTGAAAAACAATGTTGTCGCTGATCTATATGAACTGCGTCAGTTGACTTGTTTCTATGGGTCACTGTAAATCTTCCAGGCAGCAGCACTTTGGTGCAAACAGCAGAACTGATGTGCAGCAACAAGAAGGACCAATCCTGCCTATCCTCTGTCTGTCTCTCCTGCTGTTCTTAACCATACCTACCTGCTTGCTGACCGACCTGCTGCCTGCCGAAACTTAGTGTGTGGTTTCTAGCTGTGTAGAAAGATTTTTACCATGAACTTAGGCCAAAAAAAATAATGTTGTGTTTCCGGTAACCCGACCGAGTCACTTTTTAGGCCCGACTGGGAAAATTTTGTGACAAAATTTTTTTTTTGACAAAATTAATTTTTCAAAAATTATTTTCGTTTATTGACACATGAATTTAACCTTTGCGTGCAGATTTGCGACATTGATAACACTGCTTTCGCCTTGCCAGAGGTATGTAAATAAGGGCACCGTTAATTAGAGCAAAATTGGCCTTAGCAAGTTGAAATATGATGACGATATATTCGTTTATTATTATACAATGATGCAGCATTGCATAAAAATATTTTACAAAATAAAATTTTTTCCTACCTACCTACCCAGTTTTTAAAACCACTGTTACCGGAAACACACCTATATTTTTTTTTGGCCTTATATTGCTTGACTGCTTTTTGCAGTGCTACAAACAGCAGAACTGATGTGCAGCCTAGAGGGACAGTGTCTGCTGCCCCAAGGCCTCTCCATTCTCTGCATAGATACACTTTTCAAAAAGTCTATATTTTAATATACAAGACTGAAATTCAGTAGAAAAGGCCATTAAATCTTGACCTACATCTTTAAAAGTCTTCTAGATACCGCACTCTACCAGGACTCTGCCACTATCCAACCTGTTGTAGCACCAGTCCCAAGCCTGGAAAAAGCAGGAGGGTGACGCCAATCATCTTTGTTATGACACGCTGTCCTTAAACTGCAACTAGCTGCACTCCACCGTTAACTAATTGTATCCAACTCTTGACCTACATCGGAGCAACCAACTCGTCCTCTAAAACCCAAAGCCATCATCCAAAACACAGACTTGGAACTTTAGCCGAGTCCACCCCAGGTCTTCCTGTTTTTACTTCCGGAGACAGAGCAATGAAATCAACAGCAAAGCATTGCCAACCAGTTCAGCACAAATCCAGTTTTACTCGTCCAATGACGTCTGTGGAGCCACGTCTCACTGACAGTGCATGAAAACCGATTGACCAGCGTGACTTGATATTAGCCCCATGGTCATTAAAACAGGGCATGATCACAGGGTGCATATGCGGTGATGCAACGCAAGATCCTGAGCTTCCCGTCGTTTTGTACCATGCAAGGATTAAATCAAACTCGAAATTTGTTTTGCAGAACGATTGTAACTATAGGTATATATTTATATTGTAATTGCAATTACGACAATTTCTGTAGCATCGTCAGTAGCAAACTACTTCTGGGATGCTTTAAAAACACTAAACACTGTATTATCATCATCATCCATTCCTGACACCAACCATTTGGTGGCGATGGGTACGAATAAATGACCTCCATTGTCCAAGTCATTTGTCAAGTCAATTGCTCCCCTTACTATAGTGTCAGTCCAAGAGATGTTATGTCTTCATTTATATTGTCTATCCACAGTATCCAGCGTAATCTTTGTCTGTGTTTGCTTCTCGTTCCTTTGAATCTTGCATACATAGTGCATTGTGTGGAATTCGGTCAACTGGCCTTCTTTCTACATCTCCAAACCATCGGAGTCTTTGTTGAACGACACTCTAACTCGTCTGTTTCAGCTGGCTTAGTCGCCATGGCCTGCTTGGCTTACCTGACATACTGGATTCTGACTGGTCTATTCCAACAGATTATGAATCTTACTATGATTGATGTCTTGTGCCCTATGCTAATGATGCTTTAGAAGCATCAGATTACGTTAGATACACACATTAGATTAGTTCAGATACACCCACACCCAATGCATCATGGTGCTTCAGTGAAACACTCAGTCTGAAAACTTCATTTCCAAAACCTTGCCTGTTTAATCGTTTTCAGTACACATGTTAATCTGAACCTGCGCGTGCATGCAAGTGCATGCAATTGACACACGATGGTAAGTCCAGCTGATATGTATGAATGCATCCCCCTATCAGACACATCTGTTGAAACGTAACAGGAGTCGTAATTCCCGTACAATTTAATTAACAACAGCCTGAAGCTAAATCCAACGTCAAGAAACCATTAAATTTTAGATTTAGGTGAAAATTTCCAGTGCACACGTCAAGTGTTTACAACTGCAGGCATTCACCTTTCTTCACCATTATTTATAACAATAAAACTAAAATGCATTGTAGCCACAACTAAAGTAAATACATCTGAGATTCGTTGTAACACCCTATAAGGCCTACATTATAACGGGAATTCTGACATAATGATGTTGAAGACACGAATTCTAAAGTTACTTTAACTACAGAAACTAACTCTTTATAACACAGAAGGAGAAGAATTCTGAAAGCAGTCAGAGAAGAATTCTGAAAGCAGTCGGAGAAGAATTCTGAAAGCAGTCGGAGAAGAATTCTAGAAGCAGTTCCTTCCTTAATCTAGCCCTGAGGCAATCATGGGTATGAAGTGTTAGCAACTTCATTTTCTTAGCGTTGGCATATGAGGGCGGGTGACCAGTCCTCTCCGTCGCCGTCTCATCTTCCCACCGACAGTGTACAGTCAGTGTACTCATTATAGCTGAGTTGACTAGGGGGTGCAGGTGGAGCAGAATTCTCTAACCAAATTTCTGCCCTGGAAGGGATTTGAAACCCCAACCTCTCGATTGATAATCCAGCACACTACATTATCAAGCCCCATTTATAACATAACCTCATTATGAAATGGTTCTCAACATGACTCCAAAACACATCATTACAACAACTTTCCAGCGTATGTATTATGCACATACAAATACATACATGTATACGTCAGTGTTTCAATAAACATGTTTTCTGCATATCACCAAAAACTTATCTTGATAAAGATTTGCAACTGAAAAAGAAAATATGTCAACATCTGACAAACTGATTTTCCTAACAGGAACATTTAGATTGCGTTAATATGAATTACACATAGACTGATTTCTACCAGCCAGCATAGTTTGGTTCTTACAAACCTCGGATGGTGCGAAGTGTCAAAGAGATAACACAGAATGAAACACACCCACACATACACATCAACACAGACAAACATAGAGAGTAGAGACTGATAAACACAACGTACTAAGTGTTTTCGTCTGCTGTGCTCTTCATATCTGGAACCGTCTATCACAAAAGCTCAGCTTCCCAACTCCCAACCATCATTTAAACCAGGGGTGTCAAACCTTTTTAATGGCGGGCCAGTGGTAATATTTTCCAGCAAGTGACGGGCCAGGGTGCCAACAGCACCTGAACTAAATTGGGTAGACCACAGAGATCTGGGAGGGGCTCAGTGAGCCGTCCCCAGAAAATATAGACAAAACTAAATCTTAAATGTTGCTTATTTAGCATACAAACAGTCAAATTATGCTAAAAAATCTTAACTTTGATCGTCATTATCAGTCACGAACATCAATTAAAACTCATTACGCCTTAAAAATGACAAATTTCAACTTTTATTCTCGAATTGTGTAGTCTTTAAGCATGGCTCTGTAAGAAACAACGCTGAGTCCGAAATGGCCCATGGGCCGGCTCTTTGACACCCCTGATTTAAACCACAAGTCAAGACTCACTATTTGACTCTGGCTTTGTATGACTCTGTCCTGACCACAGCAAACATACATCTACATTTCAGATTCAATCTTTCAGGCTTTGCAAATTTAATAATTGCTTCAAAAAAATAAATAAATAAATATTAGGTGGGCTCATTAGTCATGTAATAATTTGACACTGTAACAATGATAACTAATTTCCAGGCTGTCTCTTCCAAAGAAAATGATCAGAGGAGCCCACCCTTAAAACCTTGAAGGGGTGCTATATAAATATTCAGTTATATATTCAAACAGAATTCTCCTTTAAAAATGCTGGTCCCGCAATATGGAATAGTCTCCCGATCCAGCTAAAAAATAAGCACAGTTTCCACTTGTTTCAAACTGAATTACGCACTTATCTCTGTTCACAGGTATTTTGAGTTCATTCCGCGTGCACTTTAGTTAACTAGTTAAGTTTTTTGTTTCTTTTGAAACTTTCTGTTATCTTTGTGTATTCGATCATAGTCCCACAGTAATATCCCGATAACCATCTTATGATGGTTACTTCTAAGATTATTCTAGTGCGACCCTTGCTAGCGGGGCTTAGGCCCTTTTAGGACTCTCCCTTTGTTTCCAATTTATTCGTTTGTATCCTACTGCATCTGTCAAAACCGTTTTTTTTTCATTGGTTCAATAAAAAGTGTGGTTATGGTTATGGTTAGATATATTACATTACTAGATTACAGTATAGTAGTAGTCTCCCGTGTTTAACGACATCTTATGGCTACTAAGGCCATTCAAGCCACCCCCACCTTTATCCAGGTTTGGAACTGACACTACCTGGCACCATGGACAGTCGTGGTGGTGGAGAGTAAAACATATACAACCACGATCAAACAGAACGGTTTCAAGCAGCTGTGGAAAAAGGGCAAAGGAAGACCAAGGAGGTCATAGAAGGTCTTAGGTCAGAGGTCACTAAGCAACCTAATCCAGACAAGATGGACCAACCACAAAGCTCAACTGTAGAAATTCTTTGTATGAGTCATGCAAAGAAGAAGTAGAAGGGCAGTCTCTTAAGCTAGCCCTGAGGCAGCCATTGGCATGAAGTGTTAGCAACTTCATTTTCTTAGACTCAGCCAAAGAGGTCGGGTGGCCAGTCCTCTCCCTCGCCGTCTCATCTTCTCACCGACAGTGTACTCATTATAGCTGAGTTTGCTAGGGGCACATGCCGAGCAGAAATCTCAAACCTAATTTCTGCCCTGGTGGGGATTTGAACCCCCTACCTACTGATTGACAGTCCAGCACGCTAACCACTACACTATCGTGCACCCATGAGTCCCACAAAACTGTCAAATTATTGCAGAGCCAAAAACCTGCAGCACTGTTTATGAGTGTTCAGAGTACACTTCTGCCAACAATACCATCAACCCCACACCTACACTCCCTGCTGAAGAATATTGCTGAGTATTGTTGTTGCACTACATGAAAATAATACCTTAGGTAAGTAACTGATAAGGTAATGGCCTAAAAGGTCATTCAGTGGATGTCCCTAAAAGAAACCCAAGTCAGTTCAAATCCTGCTAATCAATTAGAATGAGAATTAACAAAATCTCATCTATAGAGAATTTATTAGAATTAGAATTAGCCATACTTAGACAAACAGCTAATTGATTAGCTAAATTGCTAATCGATTAGAATTAGCTACTGAAATTTGCTAATCGATTAAAATGAGAATTAGCAAAATCTCATAGCCAATTGATTAGAATTAGAAGTCTGTCTAATCGATTAGAATCTAATCGATTAGTTACCCATCTCTGGATACCAATCATTTGGTAGGTAATTTGACAATTGTGGAAATGTAGGCTAGAGGAGCACTTCTACACTTCTACACAAAGCTCAAAAGACATCACTCACGGCAGTGAATTTTGCACACTATTTATTGTTCACTGTTATACAGGTGCTAGTGTTGTTTTAGTTTTGCCTCGAGTTTTAGTTTAAGTTATTATTAGTTTCACATGCTAGGTGTTTTCGTTATTATTAGTTTTGACTGTTTCAGTTTCAGTAATCGTTTTTGGCCGGTTCCGCGAGTTTTAGTTAGTATTAGTTTTAGTTATTTCACCAAGTTTTCGTTTTAGTTTAGTTTCAGTTAACTATAACCTTGAGTTTTCGTCAATGAAGGTTTTCATTTTAGTTTTCGTTAACGAAAGCAACACTAACAGGTGCACTGAGCACAAAGTGGCAAAAACCTTACGGACGGTCTTTGAAAGAAGCTGTACACACCACACGCTCAGGTTCACAAAACTAATTCAACTATATCGGTTGTTTTTCTCATTTCAGCTGGAACGCACGCAAACATCGTCGGCTTCATTCATTGTCGGACTAAATTAACTGAATGCAAAGACGAGAAACATCAAAACAAGACGTAGCTACACTTCCCCTTTATACGACACCAAATTCACCAATCCACTTCAACAGAGAACCAATCACCATTTCATCCCAAACCACTCATAAACAACTATAAAGGAAACCAGTTAATACCAGCTAAAGGTCTCACAACTCATGAGTATCACAAGATGCCAGCCCTTCCTTCCTGTGCAAATAGATTTTTAAAAAGCAGTTGAGAACTTATATTGTTAAAATAACAATTGATTCAGCAGTTCAGCAGTGGTTTTGCTTAAAAAATGCATATCAATGCACATTATCAAATCAGTACAATCACCACAAATATAATTATCTACACTATCACCTGAACTGGAAACCAAAACCAAGTATCAACTGGTATATAAACCTGGTAACAAGAGGAAAATATACCAGGTATTAACATGGAAATAAACCAGGTCGTAGCAACAAGAAAACAAACCAGTTCTTTAATCCCGCTGCCTGCTAAGAAGTCCATCCAAATCCAGGCTCCAAGTATCCACCATCGATTATGGTTTACCGTGACAGGACTTCATGTGGAGAATCGGTCGAGTATTAACCTACCAGTTTTCCACCAACTCCGCAGCAAAAGACCGGGAAATCCATACGCTCCAGGCACAGTATAGACGCCGAGCCCCTGCTGGTAAACAAAGCGTCGGGTTTCACCGAGGGTGGGGAGGGGGGAGCGGAGAGAGTCGACGAGGCTACTTAACCAACATCATATTGTGGTAATTCCTTGTATGATATACTGCCTATAGAAGCTCTTCATTAGCACTCGGCGGCAATGACTACCAGAAGCCAAGAGGCTTGGATTCGGGCTTCGATTGCTTCCAGCTTTATCTCCGGGAATAGGATGCGTGACAAGAATGGACGCCTCGGCTGTTAAGAGCAACGGAGGCGAGAGATTCGCACCCCCCCCACCCCAAGAGTCTCCTCGATGGACAACGGAACAATTGACAGCGAAGCGACAACAGACGACAGTAAAAACAACTGACAACAGCCTCCAGGAACAACAGAACAACTGACAACGACATGACAACTGACAACAATAAAAACAACTGACAACAGCCTCCAGGAACAACAGAACAACTGACAACGACATTATAACAATAAAAACAACTGACAACGACATGACAACTGATAACAATAAAACTGACAGCAACCACGATAAGCAACAAAACAACTGACAACGCCATGACAACAATAAAAACTGACATCAACCATAATGAGCAACAAAACAACGATATGACAACTGACAACAATAAAACTGACAACAACCACAATGAGCAACAGAACAGTCGACAACAAGATGAAAATAAAACAGAAAACAACAGCAACAAAAGATGACAACCGACTACAACAAAACCACTGACGACGATAATACAACAGAACCACCAAAATCAACACAATATCAAACAACACCAGGACACCGACAAAGCAACAGACAACAACAAAAACAGACACTCGTCTGGACACTTACTTATATAGCGACTTTTTAAGTACCTAACAAAGGCGCCATATAAAAACAAATTTGTGTTCGTGTTGCGTCGAACCCGACTGCGAGACTACTCAGTCGCAGACGTTCGCAAGAACAAATTGCAATCATAAAATGCCAATCAAGAACTCGATATGATCCACATTCTGCAAGATTGAAATTTCTTGGCCAACGCTTCTAGCAGACAAACACACAAATACAAGAGAGCCGCATCCATAACGGTGGCACCAAAAGTCTGCGGCATCAGAAGCCAAAGATGCTCATCCATCCAGATTACTTCAGCAGCAGAAGCAGCCCCAGACGGAACACTGCTGAGTGATGGTCGGAAAATTATAGCCAACGTAAAACACTTGTAGTTTAACTAGAAATATTAGGAATTCATCGCAACCGCGCTATCGGTAGTGGCGATCGAGAAAGTAAGATTTAGGAGCGTGGCGGCCGCTGAGCGAAAACATGTCCGACTCTTAGCGTCGGCCAATACTTCAGAGTTTTATGTAGGCTCCATCAGCAGTTTATGGCTTGAGTTACTACTTACTGCGTGTGTTAATACCACCAGAAATGATTCGGAGGCTGGCGTCCTTAATGTACCAAAAACACAGATAACCATCAGTAATATTTCACCTCAAAGTTTCACAGATTCTTCCGCATAGCAGGAGGCTCCATCAACCCCCGGCTGCCCCACCTCGAAGGCAAAACAGAAATATGCCAGCGGGGCAAGCACGACCGAATAAAGGGAAACCCGGTGATGTGTGTTCACAGCATGAAAACGTCAGCTATTCACGGCCACCGCCACCGCCGCACGGAGCGCTGCACTTAGAGCCAGCCAATCCCAGGTCCAATATTCCAGTCGAAATTTCCAGTAGATCACCGTTCGTACATTATCATGAATAATGTATGAGCGGTGATCTTTGATCATAGAACGAGTCTTACTAAGAAAGGCGGAACCTCTTTAGCAAGTGGGACTCCTCGTCTTATAGCTGAGGAAATATTTTCAGATTCTTTTCAGCTTTTAGACCTGTCAGTTAGGCCTAGACATGTTTAAGCAGCTTTCGTAATAATCGTAATTTCGACATTTCTAAGGCATTACTTAGAAGCTAAATGCAGGGCATCCGCTTATTCACGAGGGCTGTATCATGTCAGAGATACCACTGACTGGCACTGAGAGTCTGAAATACAGATAATTTTTCTTGAAGTGGCGTTTTATAAATGTCAGATTACAATCCCAAAGGAAGGTCCAAGTCTGTAGGTATGTATACACAAGTATATGCATAAAGTATTCACATATGCACATAGTTAGAACCTGTGAAAGGTTCTACATATTATGTCCTGTGCAAATGTTAAACACACAAATACATACATACATATGTACATACAGACTACAGTCATACATACATATTAAAATACATACATACATAATGAATAGGCACATACATGTACATATATGCATATGTATACAAACATATGCATGCAAGGATATGCATAAAACATATGCATGCAAGCATATGCACATACATAAAGACAGACATAAGTGCATACATACACACATGCATTCATATATACATACATGCAAGAGCGCCTATATAATCTTAGCAAAGAAACCGAGAAGCCCTGCCTGCCCTGGACTTTGGATTTGCGCTAATGGCATCCAAACGAATCCGTTATTTACGATGTCCAGCATTAACCATCGATGCATGCAACTGGAGAGAAATGAACCGAGATTAGTGCCAGAAATTATTCAGATTAAGCAATTCTCCTCCGGCCTGTATAAAGACGATTAAAAAGTGTACTGGGAGCCAAAGGCTACAGAAATTACTGCTAATGTGGCCAAGTGTCTGGATTACGACCAAGCAGTGTGACAAGTGATGCATGACGAGAGATGACATTGAAGCAGCTGAGCTAGACAAAAAGTGTGAATGATAAAACACAAAGTCGAACAAAGAGAAGCAAAGGCAGAAACAAAGTGCAAGGCACGATATGATATGATTAGGGCTGCGGATTTTAACGCTTAATTAATCTATTAATAGTTAAAATTTTAATCTATTAATTTAGGCTTCAGTTCAAAAACAGGACAACTAGGGCTTGTGGCTTACATGGCCCCACTCAAAATTAGAATTTTACCACACAAAAAATGGTTAAAGAATTATTTTCACCTTATGTCGCGATGCCTTTCCAGATCTGTTACTACACAACTTGACCTCCCGGATTCTGACCTGGCACCGAAACGGACAAAGCAGTCTGGCTATTGTGGACTTGATTTGATATAGTGCCAGTGACCAAGCTGGTCTCCCTGATATAGACGACTTCTGTGGGGCACTGAGAAATTCTGAAGATTTACATTCTAGAGTTGAGCCATTTTTGAGTAGTGCACCATTGATAAAGTCTTTTCACCATATCCTTGCTTCTACAGTCATTAGTGTATAGACTGTACATGCTAAAGGTTCTAAAGACATTGCACTTGCAAATACAATGATCTTAATAATGTAATTCTAATGTTCAAGTGTAATCTATACACTAACACTTGACAAGGGTCTATGCATAATGAGATCAATATAAGTACCCGTAGACTGATTCAGCCTAGTTTAGATCCCTAAACCTTCGTGGCTAAGTGCAATTTCCCTTCCCTTTTATTGATGGTGCAAAAAGGTGTCATCTTGCAGGAGCTCTAAAAGGCCACAATAAGATGTGTGAATGGAGAGAAAAGACCAAGGCTTGACGAGATCAATACCAGTCCAGGTGGACACATCCGCTGAGAGAGTTCTGAGCTGAGGTTGGATTCCGAACAAGGGCGTAGCCAGGAAATGATTTGGGAGGTTTCCATTTGGAGGGGGTTTCCATCTGGAGGAGTTTCCATTTGGAGGGGTTTCCATTGGACATGGTCACAGAGAACTGGGTCAGTTTGAAAAATTTTCATCAATTATTTATTTCGGGGGTGGAGGATGAACAAGTAAACCCCTAAATATGCCCATGAGTCTAGTGTTTTGTTCATAGACGGTCTGACTGCAAGATAAGGAGTTTGGCCATCCTACTCTCTTTACTAACTTAAAGACTGCCTTATTTAGCCACGGTTGGACTGGAAGTGCTCCTGAGTAGATCACCTTGAAGGGGCGCTATAAAACACTCCTTAATAACTAAATAAATAAACAAGAAAGCCTTCGCCTTTGACGCCCCTAGTTCGACGTGGTCTTCGTCCCCACCCTCTTAGTCCCCCTAGTGCGTCACCCCATCTATCGCACATCAGTTCGCCTCTTTTAAGGGGGTCCGTGGTGTTTTCTTACATGCTTAATTGAACTTTGAACTTGAGCCCTCTTATCTAGTGTTAAGAATACTTAGATCAGCGATACTTGCAGATGATTGAATGTATAACTTAGATCATTTATAACTTTGATTAAAGTTATTCCTATCCTGTTATAATTTTCTAACACAACCCTCAAACTGCCGAATATATATATATATATATATATATATATATATATATATATATACATACATGTATATGTAAATGTAATGTAAAACTTTGAAAATTTCTCAGCACCCACAAAAGCCACGTCAGGGAGACCAGCTTATTCACCGGCGCTATATATGTTATATATATAATTATATATACGTATATATATATATAATATTGTGCAAACTCTGGCTGGTAAAAGGATTTAATAAATCCACAGTAAGTAAGGAAAATAAACCACTGCAGTTAGACAGCATTTTACAAAGTTAAGTTTTTAAAGAGTGCTATATAAATGAAATACATATGTATAAATATGAATTATCAATGGCACACCATGCACTGGGATTTGAATCCAGAACACAGAGACTGAAGACAAACGCATCAGCAATCTTATCCTCGCAGGCGGCAGAATGGAAACTATAGCTTTAAAAACATCTCAGCTTCATTATCTTTGCCATCATCCGTTCCTGACTCCAGCCATGTGGAAGAGTGGAAGACACAGGTGCAATTGAAGAAGATACATCCAGACCGACCCAGTGAGACACAAGCCACCATTCACAACCACATTAACACCTCATTTAGCAATTTCTGTGTATAGCCATCGCAGACCGATACCACGAAAAGCTCTTGTTAGTCGGGCATCTGGATATGCTTTTATAGACAGGTTCCCCGTGTTCTATGTCAGGGCTGCATGTTCCACTTTCGTAGGGTCACATCATGGACAAACATCCATAGGTTACATAAATAAGGCATCTTCTGCTACCAGTTAATATCAACAAAACCAACGTACTCGAAGCAGGGAGTAGAGTGTTATCTATTCATTATATCCATTGGCTTCCATGTCAGTCTGCAGAAAGAGGCAGACGGCTTTAAGTTGTAAGGAATGCCTCTGATAAACGTTGTTATTCAGTGTCAGTGCCTAACACTGCCTCAGAAACATTAACCATAGGATACTGGTCTCCACTCTTTGTGTGTGTGTGTGTGTGTGTGTGTGTGTGTGTGTGTGTGTGTGTGTGTGTGTGTGTGTGTGTGTGTGTGTGTGTGTGTGTGTGTGTGTGTGTGTGTGTGTGTGTGTGTGTGTGTGTGTGTGTGTGTGTGTGTGTGTGTGTGTGTGTGTGTGTGTGTGTGTGTGTGTGTGTGTGTGTGTATGAACGGAGTTTGAGAGAGACAGAGAAAGAGATAGACAGAGAGAGACAGATAGAGAGAGACTGAGATTAACAGACAGAGACAGAGAAAGAGAGAGACAGAGAGAGAGGCAGACAGACAGACAGTGAGAGAGAGAGAGTGAGGGAGAGAGGGACAGAGACAGAGAGAGTAGGTGTGTAGGTGTGTGTGTGTGTGCCTGCGTGTGCGTGTTGCGCGTATGTGTACCTGGACCGATTTTCATTACGCTATGTTGGCTTTTGTGGCCAGCCATGACCCACTTTCCCTGAAACTCGCGGTCCACTTCAGGATTACGGCCTCTGCTGAATGGGAATCACTAATCTAGGATAGGTGCAAGCTAAGGACAGAATGCTTGGCATGCCACAGGCTGCACTTGCCTCCTCCATCTCCACATTTATATAGGGCCATTTACAAAACTAACAGACACACATGACCCTTTCTGTTCACTTAAGGTTCTGACCAGTCAGTCAGTCAGTCAGTCAGTCAGTCTATGTGTATGTATGTAAACAAGTATGTATACAGCATCCTTGCTTTTTGATTATTCGTTGGGTTAAAGGGGTGCTCGATAGTCTACTGGTTAGACTGCTGGACTGTCAATCAAGAGGTCAGGGGTTCAAATCCCGGACAGGGGAGACATTTCTTCTCCACCTGCACCCCTATAGCCATTCAGCTATAATGAGTACTCTGACCGTACACTGTTGGCGAGAAGATGAGACGGAGAGGGAGAGGACTGGCCACTCATGCTTATATGCTGAGGCTAAGAAAATGAAGTCGCTAACTCTTCATACCCACGGCTGCCTCTCAGAAACAGCTTAAGGGACTTTTCTTATTTGTCTTCTCTTAAGAGCTGCAGAACTTCACAGAACGCAATGGTGCACATGTAGCATATCGCCAACATGGCCACACTCCCAATAACTAACAGTGGATAATGTGCAGCCAAAACACCATAAAATGGCTGCTACCAAAGCACACTAACTTTCACAGACAGCAAAACACTTGATTACTTCTTATTAAGGTCACATTACTGTTTAAACCCACACAGGTAGATAGATACAGGCCACAATGACTTTATTGCAACAAGCTCGTTTCAACAATGTTTTCAATAAATCAGTCTATTTAAGTTCTTAATTTTCCCTCTATGACTAGCCCTAACTCTTCCTCCCCTAGGTTCCCCTGATATACAATAACTTCTCACATTCAATTCTTTGCTTGTATACATAAATTTGTTTGTTTTTGTTTCAATGTATTAATCTTGCCATGCACAGTGCTGTGCGTTTGCTAGTGCTTCTCGATAAAGAATATTCTTACTTACTTACTTACAAGCCTTACAGGGCGACAGTTTCCTATGGTTTGCGGCATTAACGACTATCTGTCATAGGACCACGCTGGATAGACAGCTGTCTGCTTCAAACCTAGTTGAACACGTCTACCGGAAAGGACATTTTTCTAGTAGTGCCTGGACGTAACTTACCGACTTGTCAAGCCGTCAGGACCAATCAGAAGCTTTGAGCTCAACCTTTAGGGGACCTATAAAATTAATTTAATTAAATAATATTTATCCGTTCTACAGGCTTCTGGAATCTAATTCCAAATATTTATCCAAACAGAGCTGCATGCCGGGCATCAAAATGTTGCACTGGCATATTTCAAACTCAAAACAGACTTGCAAAAACGGCCGATCTAAATTTGATGCTTTGAAATGTCTTCACCCCACCCCCATTTCTAAGTGTTGTATGCTAAGGCATGGACTCCTATATTATTATGGGGCTAATAGATTACGGCTAGGGGCGGACCACAGTTAGAGCATGGACTCCTCTATATTATTGGGCTAATATATAGGAGTGCACGGCTAGGGGCACACCACAGCCTCTATATTAATGATGATGAGTTCTCTGCCCGAAGGCAGGTCCTTTGGCTTTTACGCCACCTGGGGATGAGATGAGTGAGGTGGTCTCCCATTGCCTTCCTCACAGAGAATTATTGTGGGTGAGCAACTTGTCCCTAGACTCCCTACACAGTGGCTTGAGATAGATTCGAACCTACGACCTTCCGGTTACAAGACACAGAACATACGCTCCACCACAGCATCCCATTATATTATTACTGGGCTAATATATACCACAGGAATGCACGGCTAGGGGCGCACCATAAAAGGTGCCAACCCACAAAACACAGAATCCATCATTCCAGTTCCTGTTTCGGTTGACTGATTTTACACCAAATCGAAACAGTTCCACTCTCAAGCAACAGCAGCAGCAGCAGCAGCAGCAGCAGCAGCAGCAGCAGCAGCAGCAGCAGCAGCAGCAGCAGCAGCAGCAGCAGCAGCAGCAGCAGCTGTAATAAACCAACGGAAACAGCATCAGAACATAACTGAAATGTTGAGACGGAAATGTGAAAAGATCACATTATCCAGTCCCGCTCTTGGCATGTCTGCGGCGCTTTCCATCGTTCCACTCCTTTGTCCAATGACCTGCCCTGCCCCCGCCGGGTACCACCGCTGCCTCCATCTCCTGGAGTAGGTTTTCCCCAAATGTTTCTTCCAGCCACTGATCCAACCGAACGACCGGGCGCCCCCCTCTCCACCCACCGGTCAAGCCGGCTACCTCCCGCCCCCACCACTCATCCAATTACAGCGGCCCTACACATCTCCTCTAATCTCTGTCACTTCTTTTATGTCTCTGCACATTCTTCTGGCATAACCACTTGCAGCCACTAGTAAACACTGGCTTCCTCTCCTCCTCACCGTGGTCTTCCTCTTCCTCCACCTTCTCGTCTCCTCCCCACCTTCTTCCCTTCCCGCGCCTCCTCCACTTCCTCTTCCCTCTCATCTTCTCCCACATCATTCTCCTCCTCCCTTCCTCCTCCCTCTCTTTCTACCTTCTTCCCTTCCAGCGCTTCCTCCACTTCCTCTTCCCTCTCCTCTTCTCCCACATCATTCTCCTCCTCCACTTCCTGTTCCCTCTCCTCTTCTTCCACATCATTCTCCTCCGCTTCCTCTTCCTTCTCCCCTCCTCCTCCTCAGCCAGAGTGGCTCGGAATGGCTCCGAGTGGCTCTGGAGCCAGACCGCGACCTTGCAGCCATAAAGAACGCGGGTCTTTACAGAGATTTCACAACCCTGTTTTGATCGCGACTTCGATGCGTTTATCATACGTAATACCCTTTATCTTCCTCCATGAAAATGTCACAACCGGGGCCAGCTGCCCCGCACAGCCTTCCCCACCGTCCCTCCTCCTCCTCCTCCTCCTCGCTTTAGACAGTCAGTACAAGTACATCCTCCTCCGCTGATACATGAAACCCAAAGCGTCCTCCTACTCCACTTGCTTCCCACCAGCTCTGCATTTATTCGCTTAATGACTTTCTCATCCTCGTCGTCTCTGCAACAACCGTATTCCTCTTCCTATTCTTCCCTTTATCATCACGCTCATCATCTTCCTCCTCCTCCTCTTCACCCTCATCTCTATGGTCGCCTTCCTCTTCCTCCTCCTGTTCACCTGCCTCCTCCTCCTCTTCATCCTCATGTTTATCCTCGCCTTCCTCCTCCTCCTCCTCCTCCTCCTCCTCTCCACCTTCCTCCTCATCATCTTTATCAGCGCCTTACTCCCTCTCCTCCTCCTCCTTCTCTTCCTCCACCTCCTCTCCACCTTCCTCCTCCTCCTCTCCACCTTCCTCCTCCTCTTCGCCACCTTCCTCCTCCTCTTCATCCCCATCTTTATCATCGCCTTCCTTCTCCCCCACCACCTCCCCACCCCACCGTCTTCATTCAACCCGGTTCTTGGCATCGTTCCAGGCTTTCCCTTTCCCCCTCCCTCCCGCATCCCTTTCTTTCGCTTTCTCCATCTGGATCTGGCTTTGTAGCCGGGTCATCGGCAGAGCGCAGGGCCCGGCTCCTCTATGATCCTCAAATTTGTTTCGTCCATTGACCGTTACCGACGAGATAATCACAGTAAACAGTGGATGGAATGGACGCTGGACCAGAGGGTAGTAGGAGAGAGAGAGAGAGAGAGAGAGAGAGAGAGAGAGAGAGAGAGAGAGAGAGAGAGAGAGAGAGAGAGAGAGAGAGAGAGAGAGAGAGAGAGAGAGAGAGAGAGAGAGAGAGAGAGAGAGCTCCTCAAAGCCAGCTGTCACATCAACGGGTTCCATCCTTCCACCCTGTCATTCATTCCGCTGCTCGGAATAAGACCAATTTCACCCTCCCTCCCTCTCCCTCTCTCCATGCCCCAGTCAATCTTCATTCCTCCAATGGGCAACAGAATCTACTGTGGCAGCACAACTTCTTCAGGTATCGGCACCGGAAAATAAACACAAGCGACCATCACTCGATGACGCTCCTTAAACCATAACAGTGACATACAATACAGACAATCGACCACACGGACCCCTCTATCTGACTCTGACCGATTGAATTCTTTATTTGTTTCTTTATTTGATTTGATTTGTTATTATTTTTCTAAGACATTTCTTCTTTCCCGATTGAATTCTTTATTTATTTGTTTATTTGATTTGATTTGTTATTTATTTTTCTAGGACATTTCTTCTTTCTTTGTAAATGGCTGCGGTATGTCGGCAATGAGCTCAATAAACGAATATAATGATGACAACATAGAGGACTGCAGATTAGATTACGTAGGATTAGATTAAAGTCTATGGTATTTACCACGCTCCTATGAGGAAGGCATAGTGTAGTGGTCATCGTGCTGGACTGTCAATCGAGAGGTCGTGGGTTCAAATCCCCACCAGGGCAGACATGTTTTGGTTTGAGATTTCTGCTCCACCTGTGCCCCTAGCCAACTCAGCTATAATAGTACACTCACTGTACACTGTCGGTGGAAAGATGAGACGGCGAGAGAGAGGACTGGCCATCTGCCCTCAGGTAAGAAATGAAGTGGCTAAGACTTCATACACATGGCTACCTCAGGGTTAGCTTAACGGACTGCTCTTCTTCGTCTTCCTATTATGGAGGAAGACAAAAATACCAGCCTTATGCTAGTCCATAAAAATTGAGAGCAAGAAATGTAGTTCCTTAAGCTAACCCCAAGCATCAGCCATGGGTGCAAAGAGTTAACGACTTCATTTTCTTGGCCTCTGCATACAAGGGTCAGTTGCCAGTCCCCCTGCATTCTGATTCTGCCACCAGTAGCTATGGTCAACGTATACTCGTTAAACCAATCAATCAATCAATCAAAATGTTTATTTTGCAACCAAGTTAAACAAAATCATAAGGTTTACATATAAATTTCAACACGGCTACAAAAAAGGAGGCCCTAAAGGGATAAAGAATCCCGCTAAGTAGGGACACCAAATTACAGATTACATTAGAAAATTAATGGTGGCCTTTAAAGAAAGATTATAATTGAAAACATACCAAAGTGCGGTTATGCAGTTGGATAAATAAAGAATATACTTACTTACTTACTTACTCATTTCCAGGTGAGGATTTGAACCCCTGACCTCTGGATTGACACATTATAAACCACAACACCAATCAAACACAAGTCCACTTACATACAAATCCACCGTGCACCGCTAACAATCAACTAAATCACATTTACCAGTTTAATCCAACCCATCTCCAAACCACCTTCATTATCCACAGGCTGACATTTCCGACATAACAAAGTGCAAAGGTCACATGGGCGCCTGGTCGGCCATTGACAAGCGCCAGATATAAGGCATATCGGTTAATGGCTTCACAACGAACTGCTCCATCGGGTTTTATTCATTCCTCCCTTATTTATTTCGCATATGATGTCCATTTTATGATTTGGTGTCATCAAAAAGCAATAGAGCGAAGCACATAGGTCTGTGCTTTACTGCCGTGTAATGTACTGGTAATGTCATGATAGAATTTTTTTATTTAGCACCTTCCGCGATGCATGAACCAGCTCAGTGATGGGTGCATTGAATGGTGATGCAGGTTTTCCATTTTGTGTAGGTTTGAATCTAATCTTTTTAATCTAAGGTGCTGATCAGTGGCGTAGGCAAGGGGGGGTTTTGGGGGTTAAAACCCCCCATTGGCTTAGGGGAAAAAAATTTTGCACCCAGCACGATGAAGTTTTAACAATATTCGCAATTTTTCGGTTGAAAACACAAATTACCGGTATTTTAAATCCCAAACCCCCCCATCATAAATTCCTGGCTACGCCACAGGTAATCTAGTGAATTCTATAGCACATTCATCATAATGAAGAAGTCACCAATTGTTGCTCGCCTCACGTGAAAATTGTATAATTAATTAGGCTGTATCATAAGTATGAAACATAGGATCATTGCTAAGAATATTGAAACCTAGAATTACTGCAGCACATCATATAATTATATATATATGATGCATAGTAAATCCAAGATTCAATATTTGTACTTCTACATTTCATATATATAACATATGAAATATATATATGAAAATATAATATACTTTCATATATGTGACCCAAGAAATCAAAATGGTTAACATGTCAAAATTTTTAGAATATGAGTATTTTTTGCTTTAAAATGACAAAAAAATTGGTTCTGTCTTATACATTTTCACAAAGTTACGAATGATTACTTGTCCAATTTTAGTAAATTATTTTAAATTTATTTTTAATAAGCAATCAAGAAAACTAGAACAATACCTTTACAAAATCCTGAAAATACACATTAAAACAATGAATTTCATCAAACATGAGATATCAGAAATGTAAAAATCATTTTTAACCCATTTCCATTAAAATCTGAAAATGAGCAAAAAAGACTTCTGATCATATTTTGCTGTTTTCCTAGCTATGTAATTTGCCGACATCCGGCTCATTTTTATTTCCTGTGTCACATATATTATATATGAAACACATAATATATATGAAAGAACTTCTACATTTCATATATGTTATATATATATATGAAATATAGATGCACTGTATCGCATATATGTGACTTAGAATTACTGCAGAGCGTCATATAATAATATGAAATGTAGAATTGTCGCATCGCATATATGAAACCTGGAATTACTGCATGGCATATGAAACTCTAATCACTCACAGGAAAGATTAAGCAGCAGGAAATTCCCCGGAAACAATTCTGAAGATGGAAGTCAACAACCGGATATAAGTGCCAGGTAAATCTAGCAGATGCAACATAAGCAGCCATTTATGGTGCACCTATTTCGGAAGATCTCAACAGCACCAGCGGGTACATGCTGGACTGTCGACACGATGGGTGGCGGTTCAATTTCCCACCAGGAGTGAAAGCTATCAGCTTTTTCACTAGAGCTGCGTACAGAACTGATATGGAAAATTAAAACATTGACTGTACGCTGTCAGTAGGAAGACCTGATAGGAAAGGGAGAACCGGCCATCCACGTTCCAAAGATGCAAACAATTCATACCCTGCCTCACTCTTGTGGATCATTAGCTTAAGGGGCGGTTCCTCTTACTCTTGTGGTCGTATTATCCATTAGGCACAGTAGGCACTGTGCCTAGGGAATACGAACCTTTCAGGGGCCTACAAAAGTCTGAAAATCAGATATTGAAACAAATAAGTTTTTTCAATGAATGAATGAATTTGACGCAAAAAAATTTCAAATTCCACCGGTAATTTAATAATTTTTTAATTGTACTGAAAGAGTTTAACTTCAAGATATTAACTTAAAAGTTAAGTTGAGCTATGCAACAGCCTACATTATGTGAACTTTACGGGTCTTTGCATTAGCAAAATCACACATAACGTATTCAAATGTCATTTCTCGCATTAACTCGTTTTCAATTTCAGAGCTGGCAGCTGGGGTCTATGAATGCAAGGGTGCCTAGGGCCTACGACGACCTTAAAACGGCCCCGCTTGTGGTTAGCTTAAGGGACTGCTCTTCTTACTCTTGTGGTTAGCTTAAGGGACTGCTCTTCTTATTCATGTGGTTAGCTTAAGGGACTGCTCTTCTGACTCATGCAGTTAGCTTAAGGGACTGCTCTTCTTATTCATGTGGTTAGCTTAAGGGACTGCTCTTCCTACTCTTGTGGTTAGCTTAAGGGACTGCTCTTCTTCTCAGTAGCACTGAGTTCCACGTTCAATCTGATGTTGTCAGCATGCTACTACACAGCTGAATGTTGTCTCTGCAAAAACCGAAATAATAGTGATTTATTAGGCAATATAGTCGTGGGTCTTGTTTCATATTTAGGTCGTTTTAGTGAGAGACGATTTGACAGTCAAATCCCATTGAAGATACAACACATATGGGTGGCGGCCACACATGTAAGAAGCATTTGAGTAAATCCTCACATCCAAAAATGATGGAGAATAACACAGGGCTGAAGGATCTTACTCAGCTTTCACGTGCACTCACTTACACATGACTCAAACACACCAGATGAGCCTCGTAAACGAGAGAAGAAAACTCCCTGAAGCTAAGCTCTAGGGCAGGGCTGTTAAAAATTCGGCCCACAGGCCATTTCTAGCCCACCAAAGATGTTTTTCTGGCCCGCAGAACCTTGCATAAAAACAGCCAGTCAATACTAAATCCTCACTGCGCTACAGAGGTTTTTGATAATGAAGATCAAAATCAAGACTGCATGCTAAAAATGACCCATTAAAGATTTGGTTTGCAAAGATTTTCTGGAGACAGGCTCACTGAGCCCCTTCCCAGACCCTTACCCCAATAATTTTGTTACAGCGCCTCTGGCACCCTGGCATGTCACTTGCTAATATATTGCCACTGGCCCACCATTAAAAAGCTTTGGCACCCCTGCTCTGCTCTAGAGGTAGCTTTGGGTTTGAAGTGTCAGCGACTTCATTTCTCTTAGCCTTGGCATACAAGAGCAGGTGGCCAGTCCTCTCCCTCAGTAATTGATCCTCTAATTGTGTGGTCAGTGTACTCATTTCACAGCAGAGTTCACTATGCAGGTGGAGCAGAAATTTAAAACATCTTTCTGCCTTATCAAGGTTTTGAACTCTCGACCTCTGGATTGACAGACCAGCATGCTAACCACTAGACCATTGTACACCGTAACATGTACCAGTACAATACAAACTCTGATATAAAGTGGTCTGGGACGCATAACCATAAACTACAAACTTCTAAAGTTATAGTATTATTATTATTGTTATTGTGGTTGTAGCGTTATTGCGAGGCGCTGTTGAACGCCTTAGCGACGTCGGCCTATTATGACGTCACGGCCTTAGCGACGTAGTGGGCGGAGCTTCACTCTAGCCTAGAGTCCCTCGGGACCGGTTGCTAGGCTACGGCCCAGAGTCCCCGGGACCGGTTGCTAGGCGACAGCCCAGAGTCCCCCGGGACCGGTTGCTAGGCAACTGCCTAGAGTCCCCGGGACCGGTTGCTAGGCGACAGCCCAGAGTCCCGGGACCTGCCCAGAGTCCCCGGGACCGGTTGCTAGGCGACAGCCCAGAGTCCCCGGGACCTGCCCAGAGTCCCCGGGACCGGTTGCTAAGCAACCTGCCCAGGCTTGATGTGTCGAATTACTATAAATAGAGCTGCTTAGAACGCTTAGTAAGGTATTAAGGGTATTAACGTGCAGTAGTTCAGTTGATATTAGACCGTTGATAAGTTCAGTTCTGTCAGATGTCGTTTGCCGTTGCTGTTCGTTCTTGATCTGATGTCAATAATACGAGTGGTTGTGTTGAACTGACTTCCGTCTTTTCTTCGTCTAATTTACGATCGGTGGCCGCAAGCATCGTCTAGACCTTTGCCTGACAGGAGAGGCCAATCCTGGCCGGACATCGAGGACTGGGGGTTTCCGAAGCGCTATCCTGGTAAGAAGTGAAAGGAATCCGCCCAGCGGTCTACAGAGACAGGCCTAAGTTTTCTACAGTGGTACCAGAAGTGGGGTTCTAGACGATTGCAGAAAGCTGATTACCGATGGGAGACGAGGACGACACACGCATCTACCCGCTGGTCGATTTCGACGACTTGCAGCCCGAGAGCTCCACGCCCGCCGAGAGAAGACGACCGATGGAGATCAAGCCGGACCGAAACAGCCTGCCAGACGACTTTGGCTTCGAGCGGTCGAAGCCGGTGGAGACGATCGATCGAAGGAGATCTGCAGAATCTGTCAGCCGGGAAGTGAAGGACGAGTCAGGGATTCTTCCAGGGCTTCTCGAGGGCGTCGGCGGCCTGCTGAAGAACCGGCCGATGCAGATGAAACCCGGGCGTTTCGATGGGACAGGCTCGCTTGAATCATTCCTATCCCAGTTTGAGGTTTGTGCGACGCACAATCGATGGACGGCCTCGGACAAGATCGACTTCCTTCGCTGCTCACTGGAGAAAGCCGCCACTCAGCTGCTCTGGGATTTCGGGGCCCAGCCGGATGCGACCTACGAACAGTTGGTAGGTCGGCTGCGTCAACGCTACGGGACGGAAGGCCAAGCCGAGACCTTCCGGACGCAACTCTACTATCGGCGCCAGCGCGCCGGGGAAAGCCTATCCGACCTTCTCCATGAAATTCGCCGGTTGGTGGTGCTTGCCTATCCGGTCCCCGCCAATGAAACCACGGAGATCATCGCCAAAGACGCTTTCCTGGAGGCGATGAGGGATCGAGAGCTCTCGCTCAAAGTTCGTGAGCGGGAACCCAAGTCGCTTGATGAGGCCTACCGGGCGGCGCTTCGTCTGGAGGCCTACCGAAGCACGATGGACCTGGACGACCGGAGGAGACCGCTGGAGCCTGATGATCGAGACGACCGAAGACGACCGCCGAACCGGGTGCGAGGCACTCGAGAGACCGACGTCAGTGACCAGGTTCAGGCGCAATTGAACCAGTTTCTAATAACTCAGAGGGAAGAGCAACGCCGCTGGCAACTGGAGTTTGAAGGAAAAATCGACCGACAGTTCCGGGAGCTGCGAGGTCGTACGCCGACTGATGGAGATCTGGGCCGAGACGTTCGCCCCGGAGACCGCAACCGAGAGCCGGGCCGAGACAGTCGACCCGGAGACGCCAACGCCAGCAACTCAGGGAGTCCGAGGAGGGAGCTGTCCTGCTTCAACTGTGGCCAACCCGGCCACTACGCTCGCAACTGCCGCCAGTCGCGCCGGGCTCGCAACCGCCCGAACGCGACCGAAACAGAAACACAGAATCCGACGCCAACGGAGCCAGTGGCCGCCAATCACACGACCCATCCAAGAGTAGCCAACCGAGCCACCTTCAACGCTGTCTACATCCGTGGGACGATCAACGGACGCTCGCAGCTCTGCCTAGTCGACACGGGATCGGAGGTGAGCCTAATACCTGCCTCTACTGTCCTGGGGTTAGAGATCCGTCCCTGTGACCGATATTTGATGGCTGCTAATGGGTCCGACATACGGGTGCTGGGAGAGATAAGGGTCCCCATTAAGGTCCGCAGTGGGTTTGCAATTTATGGTTCTTTTCTGGTGTCCGACCAGATAGCCGACCCCATGCTGGGTATGGATTGGCTGAGGGAGCACCGCTGCCGCCTAGGTTTTGGGACTGGGGCTCTGTTTATTGGCCGTAAACGCATCTCTCTCGTAAGGGGTAATGGAGCTGGATGGTGCCGTAGGGTTATTGTCGCTGAAGATGTGGTGGTTTCGCCCAAGTGCCAGTTTGATGTTCCTGTAAAAACCTTGTTTGGAGATTTGTCGTCCGTAGCGCAGGCCTGGATGACGGATGCCAAGGAAATCCGTCCTGGAGTCCATCTCGCACGGGTTGTGGTAGGCGATGACGCCGGAACGACCCAGGTCCGGGTAGTTAATTTGACCGAGGATCCTGTTAGGTTAGTCAAGGACCAACTACTGGGAGGGTTGCACCCTGTTGAGGTTGAGTATAGGGAAACACGGGAAGATCGTCAGGAGCCGGTTGGTGAGGCGGTTCCTTGCGAAATGTTACTAGCCGATCTCCCGGAGGAAGTGACGCCAGAGACCCGAGAACAATTGCGGGAACTTTTGACTGAATTTAGCGATGTTTTCTCGGTAAGGGAAGGTGATCTTGGCCGTACAAATGTAACTACTCATAGGATCGATACGGGAAATGCAGGCCCCGTAAGACAACCTCTGAGGCGCCAACCGCTTCCCCATAGGGCTGCCATCGATGAACAGGTAGAAAACATGTTGACCGCTGGGACGATTGAAACCGCCGTTAGCGAGGGTGTGGCTAACGTGGTAGAACAGCCGGTGGATATTGAACCCAACTCGCAGGAGGATTTGTTGGAAGCCCAAAAGGAAGACCCCGATCTTCGGGTGGTAAGTCCGTGGATAGAGGAAGGTGCCCCAGCACCGGACTTAGTCGATATTCTACGGGAGAACCTAATCGTAAGGTACGGCACCCCATTGCAGATCCTTACAGATCCAGGGGGTAATGTCGAGGGGATTCTGTTGCGGGAGCTCTGTAAATTACTGGGGAAGGTGGTAAGCAGCCATCAAAGGGATTGGGAGGAACATTTGCCCCATGTCCTCGCTGCCTACCGGGCGTCGATCCGCAAGTCAGCCCACTCTCGCCCATTCACGGTCCATGTGGACAAGCTGCGCCCCTGTCGCGGGATGGAATCGACAGAGGACGCTGACGCTCCGATGCCTCTCTCCGACGACGCCCCTGTCACCAGTCCGCGTCCGAGGAGGGAAGTACGTCGGCCGGCCCGCTATCAATAGTGGGCGGCGTCTTCCGGGGAGGGGGAAGGCTCCGTCGGGACCTGCCCTGGGAGGGGGACCTGCCCAGAGTCCCCGAGACCTGCCCTGGGAGGGGGGACCTGCCTAGAGTCCCCGGGACCTGCCTATGTGGGCGGAGCCTTAGCCTAGAGTCCCCGGGACCGGTTGCTAAGCAACCATCAAGGATGACGTAAGCGTTGCCATGGCAACCGAACAATAGAAGTTAAGCTGCATGTTGAAACGGCTCATTTGAACGCTAAACATGGACAGAAGAGGAGCTAAAGACGATGTTCGCCAGTGTGACGATGTTCGCCAGTGTGAGAGCTGTCTCACGACGTTCCATGGAGTCGACACTCGACGCTCCTATCGTCGCCATCTACGCCAGATGAGATGCCGCGGGGGACAGGTCCGGCGCGTACAGGAATGGTGGCGCACTGGTGGTGTGGGCAGGGGCCGGGCGGCAGCGACGACCTCCGCTTTGCCCCGGGCGCCGGGGGAAGAGGCCTTTCCAGGCCTTCCTCGTCCTTCGACGTCGGCAGCGGCGTCAGCGGGAGACTTAAACCTTCAGCCATTCCTCGAAGGTTTGATGGGCTCCGACTTCGGGATTCGATTCTCGGAACGACTATCGCCGTCTCCGCCTCCCGATGATCCCGAACCCCAGAATGCCTTGATGGAATTTACGAGTGAGGACATTGAGGAGGCCCTGCGAAATCTGTCTACGCCAGAGCCGTTTTCAGAGGACTTCGAGCTACAGAGCGTCGACCCTTCCGCCCCTCCGCTTCCACCTCTCCAGCCGCCGGAAGAGATAGACGTTCCGACGCGCCAAGAAGAGACGGCCTCGCCGCCTGATCCTGGTGCGGCCGCTGCTGAGAGCGAGCTGGTTCCGGTGCCCGATACTCAGGACCCCCCGGACCAGACGAATGCCTTGGCCGCGGAGATTCGAAAGCCGATGACGATGGATCGGGCATGTTCTCCGATCGAATCTCTATGCCTCGCCGATGAGGGTGCTGCTACGCCGCTCGTCTCCGACCTCGTCGCCCTTTCCTTGTGGGCAATGAGACTAGTCCCCCCGTATGAACTTGAGAAGTTCATGACGGAAGCGCGTCGTCAGTTTCCCTCCTGTTCCATCGTCCTCGTCACTGAGGTCTATCAGAAATTCGGGTTGGGTGGTTCGAGCCGCCCGCAATTGAGGGTGCGTCCGCGTACTCCGCCTATAGTCATTTCATCGGAGTCAGAAACCGAGAGCGACACTCCTGACGAACCGACTTCCGTCAGAAACTACGCCCCCTCGGAGACTCAAGAGGAGACAGCCGTGGAGTCCTCGTCCCAAGGCGATGACGACGACGACAGTGATTACGAGCCATCTGAAACTCCTTCCTCCTCTTCGATGGAAGATGACGGGGCTGCCAGCTCCGACACTGATACGGACTAACGTTCAATTGTTTCTGTGATCTACGCCGGCCATGGGTGAGACGAATGTGATTGTTTCTTTAAAAGAAGGGATATTCCCTCTCTTGAGTTAGCTGCCCGGTGTACGGGATGTTCTTTTATGTAAACTTTTCATATACATTCACCCCTTACCTGTCAAATCGTGGAACTTGATGATGGTTCGTAACCATAGTTAAATGATTCTTTCATTGTATCGTAGCATTGCGTATTAGTGTGCTTAGGTTAGAATGCTGAAATAATGCCTGAAGAAGGCTTAGCCATGTTTTCAGTGTAGTTACGGCATAATTTTGCTAGTTAGGTGATTAGGCCACATTTTGCTGACTTTGTGTTCCCTTGGGGAGGAGGGTCCGTTTAAGTTCCCCGGGTAATGTCCTCGCTGAGATGGCCTGCGAAGATGTAGCCATGAACATTGCCTTCGCCATAGTAACGATGAAGATTGATGTTATAATCTGATTATTTTCAGGGACTGTTCGTTGTTTGAATCGCCCGAAATACGGGAAGATATTTCTTTGATAATTATTGTCTGTCTTGCAGCGCCTAATTGAATTAGCCTAGTTAATGTTGCATACTGCATTAGTTGTGCGCCTAACGGAAACACAGCCCTGCTTGATTTTTAATTCTGCTATTGAGTAATCTTGCGTAGTGTTAAGCAAGGACATTGCTGTAGATTAATGTTGCTGTTTTAGTTGTTGGCCCTTTAGGGAATGGGGGCATTCCCCTCCTTGGCCAGGGGAGGGTTGTAGCGTTATTGCGAGGCGCTGTTGAACGCCTTAGCGACGTCGGCCTATTATGACGTCACGGCCTTAGCGACGTAGTGGGCGGAGCTTCACTCTAGCCTAGAGTCCCTCGGGACCGGTTGCTAGGCTACGGCCCAGAGTCCCCGGGACCGGTTGCTAGGCGACAGCCCAGAGTCCCCCGGGACCGGTTGCTAGGCAACTGCCTAGAGTCCCCGGGACCGGTTGCTAGGCGACAGCCCAGAGTCCCGGGACCTGCCCAGAGTCCCCGGGACCGGTTGCTAGGCGACAGCCCAGAGTCCCCGGGACCTGCCCAGAGTCCCCGGGACCGGTTGCTAAGCAACCTGCCCAGGCTTGATGTGTCGAATTACTATAAATAGAGCTGCTTAGAACGCTTAGTAAGGTATTAAGGGTATTAACGTGCAGTAGTTCAGTTGATATTAGACCGTTGATAAGTTCAGTTCTGTCAGATGTCGTTTGCCGTTGCTGTTCGTTCTTGATCTGATGTCAATAATACGAGTGGTTGTGTTGAACTGACTTCCGTCTTTTCTTCGTCTAATTTACGATCGGTGGCCGCAAGCATCGTCTAGACCTTTGCCTGACAGGAGAGGCCAATCCTGGCCGGACATCGAGGACTGGGGGTTTCCGAAGCGCTATCCTGGTAAGAAGTGAAAGGAATCCGCCCAGCGGTCTACAGAGACAGGCCTAAGTTTTCTACATTATTGTTATTGTTATTGTTATTGTTATTGTTATTGTTATTGTTATTGTTATTATTATTATTATTATTATTATTATTATTATTATTATTATTATTATTATTATTATTATTAATTAATTATTATTATTATTAAAAAGTGCCACCTGAAGCCAAGCACAGGGCACCAGCTTATTCATGAGCACTGTGTCAAGTCAGAGGGGTTGTCCAAAAGGGTATTCCAAAGGAGGTTCGAGTCCGGTTGCCAGAGGGTAAGAGGGGGAATTAAGCTGTTAATGTATTCAGCTTTCAGGAATAACATGGTGCTACCTCATTACACCACTGTACCACCAGATAGAATATACATCACCCAAAGACAGACTTACAAGGTGGTTCCGTTGCACCATAATCGTGGCAATAGATTGCCATACACCTAATAAAGTCTCCTTTGATAAATAGGCCATTGGCTGGGTCAGCCGCCGAACGTCCACCACCGGTCGCTTGCTGCTCCCACATGTAGACGCTCCAACTTGAATAATTGGTCCCGCGTGAGAGATTGGTTTACTGGGGGTCAACCCTCCAATGGCCGACCGTGCCACTCCCATTGAGAGCCCGACCCAGGGTCTGCCTCTGGGTCTTACGGTTTCAAATGCTTTCCACTTGAAACGATTTATCTCTGCCGACCAAAGCATTCTTCGAGCACTGAGCTATATTCGGTGAGCCGGGCAGTGCTCAGACAATGGCATAAGATGGCAGGACAGAGACAGCAACAGACTGGAGGGAAGAAGTAAATACAGGCGATGACGACCGCAAAATATGGTCGAGAGAGGAACATGGAAATGGTATAGCAATGTGACAACAATGACAGAAGGCAAGATGATCACTAGGCCCCATTGGCAGCACCCAGAGAGGAGAATGTGGAATGCTAGGTCCACGCACTGCACCAACAACCAATTACCATCATCATCATCATCACCATCATCATCATCATCA
>JACEVL010000822.1:397192-408544 GCA_020284085.1 Aporrectodea caliginosa
TTTATTTAAAAAAAGTTTTTTTTTTTTTAAATACAAGTAACAGTAATGTAAATAAAAGTAGAAGTAATGTAAGATCTTTCAATGCTTGCCTAATCTGTGTCCCAGAATTATCGACTTTTGATAGAATGATCTCCAGAAAGTCCGTGAAATTTTCCCGGTCTTTTAGCAGAATGATTCTCGCTCCTGAGCAGCCCTTCAGTCCGAAGTCGAGTTGAGAAAGACCAGCAACGTTGACAAAGGTCAACACTGGATCAGAGGAATAATTGACGGGGCCATTTCTCTCCGGCATGGAAATATTCATCAGAACCTCTAGGTAAAAATCAACAGACTTACTTAATTTAGTTCGTTTTATTATTTATTAATTTATGTATGTATGTCAGGTAGGAATGTATGTATGCAAGCTAGAACGCATGTATGTGTGTGCATCTACTGATGCATGTAAATGTATGCATATACTTAAATGTTTAGGCCTATGTCTGTATGTAGGTAGGCCTATATTGGCCTATATGGACACAATGAAGACTTAATTCGATGAATAAGATATAACACTCCTTTCTGCGGTTCACGGTAACTTGCTTGTCCCTTTTGCACGCACTTTCACCAGGCAATGAGCCGACCTTTCACCGTCGTGGGTCCGACCATTTGGAACGGCCTTCCATGGGAGCTACGTTTGCTACCGAGCACAAACCAAACTCCTTGGCCTTTAACTCATCTCTAAGGATGAAAATAGTTTTTCACCTGCGAATATGACACGCAAATATGCCACGTACTGTAGAGAAGTACGATCGAAAATAAAGACATGCAAGTCGTCTTTTAAAAAGTACAATTTAAAGCCCAGTCATGATGTTAAGTAGGCCTACTATGACTGTTTATTATCATAAGGTCTATACTATTAATACCTTTTCCGACAGCCTGCGTCCATATACCCATAAAACAGGAAACGAGGATGATGTTAAGCTGTAAAACTGATCGCATTGCAACCGAGAATCCAAAATACTAGAATACGGAATATATGATTTGTTACATTTCAATATTTATAAGATTGCCTATGTACAGTAGCCTACAAGGATATTTTTGTAAACATTTCGCGTCACGTCATCAAGAAAATAATAATTCGGCCAAGTTTCGTCATTGTGACGTGCAGTCTAATAATCAGTTTGAATGTTCTGTTACGGATATTAAAGGAACGGAGGGGAGTGAGATTGTACACTCGTGTGCATCTGTTCAGTATCGGACTCGGTGTCACTGGGAATCGCTGCCACTAGCAGCGCAACTACTATTTTCATTTAACAGCTGTCTCGATGTAGAGATTTGTCCCCAGTACAGTCTAGGAGGAGATGACGTAGAGCTTGGCATCAGTATTGTCTAGGATGACAGGACGCATAGAGTTGTTACGGGTATTGTCTAGGGCGAGATCGTACGTTACAGCTTGTCATAAGTATTCCTGGTCCCAGGAACTTAGAGGGCGTTTGGTGTCCCATATTATTGGCGATAATTTAAGAGTCACGAGATGTAGAATGGTAAGTCGACGTTTAGATCAGGTAGAGAGGAACAGGAAGCGCGTAGCTAAGAAGTGAACAAGTAGATAAACTCTTGCTGGTAAATTAGCGAAACCCTGTTCTGAGAAACGGCCATCCTCAGGACGTTGCCCATTCGGAAACCGCGGAAGAGGCAGAGTCTGACCCCGAGATAGAGCTGTGTAGTGTTACCTCTCTTAGAGAAGCGGCCCATCCTAAACCTCCCCTGACAGGAACGGTCACCCTGGGTAGAGAGCGAGAACAGCCTTTTACATTTAAAGTAGACAAGGCATGCAGTGACTCGGGCGACTCCAGACGAGTCGAAGCCGTCCCGTGAGCAGAGAGGTAGCGTACGAGCGGCAGTCGCCACACACATAGGCCTACAACAACAACAACAACAACAACAACAACAACAACAACAACTACAATTAACAATCTTCATTTATTATTTCAAACTAATAATAATAATATTCTTTTTTTATTGAAACAATCCGGTTACAGTGTACAGTTATGCAATTGAGACAATTCACAAAGAACACAAATGACAGAAGACATAAATCTTAACTACTAACAGAACAGACAGCCTGCAATTATACACAAAGCATGTCCGCCCTACGGAACTCGATCTCGGTACCTCTCGCTCTCTATGCCAGTGTGTTATCCAATGCGCTATTGCCCCCACACAGACACACCGCAGTAAATCATACAATTCATAGTATGAGCGGCGGATGATCACAAGTTAATGCAGGAGTCGAATTTAACTACGACAGCCATGCAAAGCCCCCATCTATTAGGCCTACTCATTTTACCAACGCTATACGGCGAATGAAAGTCGACCTTTGGGAGGGATGCATGCGTCCATGCTGATCTTCTGCTCTTCGTGCCAGAGTGTTACCATTACTCTGAACGCTCCTCCCATATAAATACATGTAATATGCAAATCGATACATCTTTAATTTTATTTAGGTGTGCAAGTCTGTCTACTGTAGGCCTAGGACCTTAGGCTATTTCCTCTGTTTGAAATAGGAATGTGCACATAAGCCTAGAATTATAATCGTCCTATTGCGTATGCTGCTTAAATTAGCCAGTAACATCACTAGACCACGCTAAACGATGTAAAATGTCACTAAGTAAAGAACATTTTTATCACTTGGCAAATATTGCTCAGATAACCAGAAAAACCACCAGGCAAACACGCAGACCCAACGAACAGCATCCCAACTATAGAGTTGGACGATTATAACAAGTTCACTATATGCTCTTAATACCTTAACCATACTATGCGGATCTATTTCTTAATTTACTACAGAAACAGCATAATTATGCCGTTGCCTTTCAACTGTTAACGGTTAACCAGTATGGTTAACGGATGCGGATCTATTTCTTAATTTACTACGGACACAGCATAATTATGCCCTTGTCTTTTATGACGTGGGCCACTTATTTTGAGAGCCGGAGGCCAACTTATTGTCTTAGAATGATACTGGAATTGCTAGAAGCTCGAGTATGTGATGCAATAAAAATCTTCAAAACTAAAGCTATAAATGTTTTATAGTTTGCTAATCGACAGTAACAAAGCATTAATTCGCAGACATAAGGTATAACTACACATAAAATTACATAGACTATACAATTACACATACAACCACACATACAAATAACCATACAATTACCATTTAGGCGGAGTGAAAAATCCAAATTCTGAGAAGGAGTAATGCGAACGCGCGTATACGTATAGAATTCCCGATGTATGGAACTGGCGACTGCGCAAATCAATTTCTGCAGCGTCGTAACACAGCATCATCATCATCATCTTCATCATCATCATCATCATCATCATCATCATCATCATCATCATCATCATCATCATCATCATCATCAATAACCAAGGGTTCAGTGCCCGTAGGTGTCCGATGCCTTCTTCACAATGTCTCTCCATTCGACTCTGTTCTTGCTTCATCGTTCAGCAAATGCTAACACATTACTTTCCTGATCTAAGTCTTATGTTGAAAGCGTCACTCAGCTATTGATAGCCAAAGATGCTGGAACCTGAGACCTTCTGGAAATGTTCTCATGCACTAGTGTCAATTGAAGTGCTGCTAAGATGTAACAAAATATATCATCAGCAATGATAAATATCGTTTAAGCATTAAATTATATTTCATTCATTCATTCAGCAATTTATATAGCGCCACTTCAAGGAAGCTACTCAGAGGCGCTCCCGACTCCAAGGCGCCCAAAAAGAACAGTTTAAAGTTTAGTGAGGAAAGTTTCAGGCAGAGGCTCATGGTGTAGACGCAGCTTTAGAGGAAGACCATTCCAGATCTCTGGGCCCACCACAGAAAAAACCCGATTCCGCATAGTCGCGGTACAAGCAAACGGAACCAGGAGAACTGATTTTTCGCGGAGCGTAGGAAGCGGCGCCCCGGGAACCAGAAATCAAACAGCAGAACTCACGGAGATAAATTGTGGCGAGGCCCTGGAGACAGCGCCAAACCAGGGCAGTTACCCTGTACTCGATGCGCTGGCAGATAGGGAGCCAGTGAAGGACTTCCAGCATGTATGTAGCTGGAGATGTGACATTTTTCAGAAATATATTTAGTCAGAAATAGCCATTTCCTACAGCAAATAAGTTCTGCCTCAAGGGTTAGTGTGTCTGTTTGTAGAGAGTGGGGGTTAGGTGACGAATGGTTGTGGTGAGTGCTTGCTTAACTGGGGGAGCAATATTTGTGTTGTCATTATAGGCAGAACGTCATCAGTGATGGCCCTATTATCTAAAATAATTCGGAGAATGAATTTGGCAGCCGACCATCGCCGACAGAGAGGATTCGCTATTCCTCCAGATTGGTTAACTTGAACTGGATGTGGGATTGTAAATTTTAGGATTTAGTCCAAAAGTTGTAGAAAGTGTAATTGTTAACATTAGTAGAACATCTAATCTCTTGTAGTTTGTACCAGGGTAATTACCGTGTTGCTTGCTGTGGACTGGTCGGCTAATACTGGAAGGTGAGCATGTAGTACATATTTAACGTATACCCAGTATATGAACACATACAGTGATAGCCATATTCATTGGGCTCTTAGCTAGCCCACTTTGAGCAATTTTGATCAGTCAGATAGTCATATGTGAGATACTTTAAAGGCGCTACATTAAGTGTCCTGATACTTACATACTACTGGTAGACCTGGTGGTCAACTATATGCCTGGTGTTAGCCTAGTGATTGTGGTTGTGTGGGATACAGACAGACATGACTTGTGTTCCTTATGGACGGATGGATGTATCTATATATGTCTAATTGTCTATGGATGTATCCGAACATTTATATAGCTCCTCTTGAGTACCTGTAAATAAGTAACTAATTATGTATGCTGCAAGTACAGAAAAGTATGCCTAAAGATAAGCCTAAGCCGAAATTTGAGGTATTTCTGGTGGCAAAGTCTGAGTCAATAAATATTGTGATTTGTTATCTTTTGCAGAAAGCGAGTTCTGGAGAACTCAGCGGATTTCTCTTAGATGCCTTTCAATTTGTTCATTTTATGCTTTGGATGCTACTTACTATTTATTTTTGACACTTCCAACTGCCAGTATGCTCAAGGTATGAAGCCATATTTTGCTTTTATTTCTCGGTAAATGTATTACGAGCTATCGATTTTGGAAGTAATATTCACTTACATGTATATTAGACACTAATGTGGATTGTGTGCATGGGCACAAACCATCACTATCAGAACCAATGCGCATTCATTGTAGTCTGTAGCCAGATAACTTGGTCTAAGTACTTTAAAAGACTGCATTAACTGTTTTCGTATATAATTAGTTACACTGACTTTTTCAGTACGAGATATTTGATGTCTTTGACCCATTTCCTGGCACTTTACCAAATTCTAGTTCCTGTGCTTATTGTTCTAGCAATACCTCTTTGTCGTTAACTATCTCCAACAAAGGCATGATTGATAACTCCGAACAGAATGAAAATATGAACTTGAATATAATTGACCTTCTTGACACTAAAAAACCTCTACTAAATAACTTGGACTTAGATCCTGATACTAATTACTTCTCCAATTTAATAAACGAAAGTAATTATCGTAGCATATTTGAAATAACTCAGAAATTTAAAGAGGATTCAACGTCGTTGGCAATTATGCACATCAACTGCAGAAGCTTATTGCCTAAGATAAATGAAATTATATCTTTAACTACACAAGTACCTATTAATCTCCTTGCAGTTACAGAAACTTGGTTAAATGAGGTGTCAGCATCTACTGTGCATATTCCGGGCTACAATTTTGTATATGAGAATAGGAAAGAGGGTAGGGGGTGGGGTTGGTTTCCTTGTCAAAGAGGGCATTGATTTCTTGAGAATTAATCCTCCTTGCTTATTTACCTCGTTTGAATTATTATTACTAAGTATTCCACAAATCAAAATTCCAGATATAATAATATGTGTTATATATAGACCCCCAGGACAGAATCTGGATATGTTTCTTCAAGAATTTGATATACTCATGGAATTTCTGACTACTAAAAATAATAAAAAAAGGAAATAGTGTTGTTAGGTGATTTTAATATAGACCTTTTATCGTCAGATAGGCACCAGTCAACTAATGACTTCCTGAACTCTATGATAGCTCAACATTTTCTACCCTTAATTTTAAAACCGACCAGAATTACCCCAACCTCTAGTACCTTAATTGATAATATCTTTACAAACATGGTGGACAAAATCATTGAGTCTGCTATAATCATGACTGATATTTCGGACCACTTACCAATTATCACCTGGGTAATAAATAAACCTCCTACCTATCAGGCACCGAATAAAACTGTACTTACTAGAACGATAACGACTGAAACATTAGCTACTTTTAAGGAGTTACTTACTCATACTGATTGGACCCCCATTAACCAGTTGTGTTTAGCTAATGAGACAAATTTGGCCTATGATTCGTTTATTAACTTAATTAAACATAAATATGACCTAGCATGTCCACAGCATATCAAAAAGAGCTCCCAAAAAAACCTCGAACTTCTTGGATGACCAAAGGCTTATTGAACTCTGTTAAAAAAAAGGAAAAACTTTATATTGCATATATTAAGAACCCTACTTCAGACGATAAGAAAATCTTTACTGACTATCGAAATAAATATAAGATTAGAGCTAACTTAGAAAAAGCCTTCTATGAGGGTGAGTTTTTTAAATACAATAAGGATATTAAAAAAACCTGGGATATTATCAAAAAGATGATTAGTACGAAGAACATTGATGAGAGCATTAAGGAATTACTGATTGATGACCAAATCATAACAGACCCAACTATCATTGCTAATAAATTCAATTCGTACTTTACAGGACTAGCCTCTACATCATCAATGAAAATTTTACCTATACAGAGAGAACTTTTCAATCTTATTTGCCCCCTACATCCTTGAACTCCCTGGTAATACTTCCCACTAACCCTAATGAAATTCTTATTATCAATAAAACACTTAAAGCTTCTCATAGTGCAGGACTGGATGGCTTGTCACCTCATGTATTTTCTCCTTTGATGGATATTCTTGCTACTCCTCTATCAGAGATTATTAACTGCTCACTTGTAAATGGGATAGTTCCTATTGAAGTTAAATCTGCCAAAGTAATTCCCACTTTTAAGCAAGGTAGAAAAAATGAACTCTCGAACTTTAGACCAATTTCAGTTCTGCCTTACTTTAGCAAATTCTTTGAAAGAATAATGTATGATAGGCTCTTCTCATACATTAATCATAAGCAGCTCTTATATCCACTTCAACATGGCTTCCAACCGGGCCACTCTACTTCAATGTCACTACTTGATATACAGGACAGAATCTCTAAATCTATGGATATGAATGACTTCTCAATAGGTATATTCTTGGACCTAGCCAAAGCGTTTGACTCAGTGGATCATAGTATCCTCTTAACTAAATTACAACATTATGGTATTCGAGGTTTATCGCTTGATTGGTTTAAAAGTTATCTCTCGGATCGCACACAATGTGTTCTTTGCAATGGTAGTCTTTCTAATTTACAACAGATTTTAATTGGTGTTCCGCAGGGATCCATCCTGGGTCCACTTCTGTTTCTCTTATATATTAATGATCTTCCTAATTCCTCCCCTTACTGAGATTCATCTTGTTTGCTGATGATTCTAATGCCTTCCTCTCGCATTCCTCTTACGACCAACTAATAAAACTAGCAAATCGGGAACTGGCCTTGGCAGCTGATTGGTGCAAGGCAAACAAACTTTCCTTAAACATCTCTAAAACTAACTTTATAATTTTTAGAACCGCTAAAAAAATCATCCCAATAATAGACTCTGACTTAAATATTGATAACGTTATAATCCCCAAGGTGGAAACATCAAAATTCTTGGGTGTTGTTATTGATCAGCATCTAAAATGGAACTGACATATTAATGCAATTGCGAAAAAAATTATAAAAAACATTGGGATAATTAAAAGAATATCGCACCTACTCCCCCAACATATACTCAAGAACTTATATTCTACTCTTATTTACCCTTATCTGACTTATTGTAACTGTATCTGGACTGCAACCTACCCATCTCACTTAGCTAAACTTCAAATCTTACAAAAAAAGCATTACGTATAATTACAAACTCCTCTTACAATACTCATACTAAATCACTTTTTGATAATCTGAACCTATTAAATATAGAGAAAATTAGGCAAATTCAAATAGGTGAATTAATGTATCGATATGACAACAATCTTCTTCCATTAGCCTTCATCTCCTTTTTTTTCTCCAGTAACACAGACGATCGTAACTAGAAATAAACGCTCCTATATATGCCCGTATGCCAGGACTAATATACGTAAATTTTCTATTGGTTATCAAGGACCACTTATATGGAACAATCTACCAATACCCATTAAAAATGCTACAGGTTTTCCTCAATTTAAAAAACTTTTGCGTGCATACATAAAAATGAATGTATAACTTCACTGGTCCGGTTAAATTATTGTCTTTGAAGAATTGTTATTTAGTTTATGCTTTTCTATTTTCAGTAAACTTTTCTTGTTGACATGTACTCTAAGAAACCAGCCACAGATATACTTAACTTGGGCCCCTAATCAGCGGGTTCTCCCTCCCTTCTAGGTGTGCCTATTGTTCTAGATCTCTTATTATGCCTGTTTATATTGTGTTACTTTTGTTCATTACTACAAGTTCTGTCGTAATATTATGTTAAACACTGTTATTTTTGAACTGGATCAATAAAAATGATTGATTGATTGATTGATTGATATTGGCTATACACAGTGTTCCTGTTTCCCAATATTGCTTATCAAAATATTTCTTTTGATGTGCTAACAATGAATGGGGGAGTTATTTAAGAGAATACCCAGTGTGGCACTTGAGTTCATTGGCAGCCGATAGTTTCTGTTCAGTCTCTTGAATGTGAGTATGTATTTATTTGCCTACCGCCGGCTTACCTCGACGTTCGGTTGTGGAACCACTCTTCTTCATGCTCAATACCGCTGACTTATATGGCTTACTCGCTCTCAAGGGAGTCTTGGCCCACAAATATGCCGACGACACTCAAGCCTTTATCCATGGCTCACCCAACACAGGTGCTCAACCAGTCGCAAGGATCCTTGAGACCACTATAGCATTGAAACTTTGGATGTGTTCAAACCATCTTCACCCTATATTATAATTCCGACAAATCCCAATTCATCTGGCTTGGTGGTCGAGCCCAACTCGTCAAGATTGAAATGGAATTTCTCCGTGCTAGGTTCCCAGATGTCCACTATTCTTCCTCAGTCCACGATCTGGATGTTATATTGAATCCTGTACTCTCACTTATCGGCCAAGTCAATCGTATGTCTCGTACATGCCATTGTCATCTATGTTAACTCCGTACCATGCGCGCCACTCACTCTTTCCTCATGCTGTTACCACTCTCGTCCATGCACTGATCTGTACTAGGGTAGATTTTTCGCAACTCCATCTACACTGGTCTCACTAAACCTTTCCAAGCTCCAGTCAATAATTATTGTTAATTTTCCGAGGTTTGCCCATATATCTGCCTTCATTCAGGACTCTCTCCACTGGCTTCCTGTTCCCCAAAAATTCAGTTCAAAATGTTAACTCTTATGCGCACCTATCGTGCTGGCATTGCTCCTACTTGTATACCACAATGCCTTCTGTACTTCGGGCTCTTCATTCCCTGATCGCTCCACTCTCTGCTCGGCCGCCAGAGGTCTACTGGTTGTTCCCTGCATGCGTGGAGCCACTGCTGAATCTAGAAGCTTTGCTTACTTTGACCACTTTAGTTGGAACCGTCTTCCACAGAAATTGCTGCTTGAGCTCTTCGGCCTTTCTCTTCCTCTATTCCGGAAATGTCTTAAACTCATTTTATTTGTTATCGATGGCACTGACTTGGATTTAAGCACTAATAATTAATTAATTAATTAACATAAATACAAATAATAGCTAACAAAAGCAGCTATTATCGGGAGCATGACCCAAATACAAATACAATTACTTATGTAGCATCTAAAGAGTATCTCACAAAGGTCCTCCGGTATGGTAATTTCCACCTTGGTTCAAGACTTGTCTATTCCAGGTGGCTTATCCTCCATAGGCTACCTCAAAGTCTCTGTGAGCTGACGTTCTGATTTGAAGGGGACCTCCTTGCTTTTGGTGTGTCATCGGTATATCTCTATAACCTCCACTACGCAGAACCGTGCTTTCTTCGGTCCCTCGACCTGGAATGGCCTCACTCTGGAGCTTCGCCTTTTTCATAACCTTCGCTCTGGAACGGGCTCCCTTGGCGCTGCGCTTGTTCTCCAGGGTCCACTCTGACTCTTTCCATTCTCATATCATAGCTGTTTTTTTCAGACGTGCTGAGGTTGGGAGCGCTCCTGAGTAGTAGCTTTGAAGGGGTGCTATCGAGAAATCTTCTGTAGATAATGAATGAATGAATGAATGAATAGGTGAATGAATAGATGAATGAATGAATGAATGAATGAATGAATGAATGAATGAATGAAAGAGATGGATATTGCAGCTTCTATATACCCAAACTTAATACTTCGTGCAAGCCTTTGTTCTAAATAAATTCCAAAACAATGACCACTCTTACTCATTCGTTCACTTTGAAATGACAATAAAAACACTTTTCTCGGTTTCTTGCTCATCCTCATGTCACCAAATATTGCACTACATCAACAAGCACTAAGATTCCTGTTATGCCTCGTATATCAAGACAGAGAAGGCGCCATTCTGCTTAGTAATTGTGCGGGCAAAAGGGACGACGAGCACGCTCCGCTCAGCAGAGCGGAGAGAGCGACGACCCGGTGCACTCAGACAAGGCGGGGGCAGCAGAGCTCCCGAAGATAGGCCGGGGCGAAGTCCAGCAAGGACCACCAGACCAAAGCAATGATCCGATATGAAATCCGCTGCTGAAGGATCTCTTGTAACTTATAGGCCTACATTCTATTTACATATTTTTTATTGAACTGCTTAAAAAATTCATAAACACTGACTAACAAAGTTCTTTTATCCGCAGCTGCTACTCCCCCACGAATTACGAATCATCCACAAACTGAAATCGCTTTCAAAGTGGGAGAAGGCGCCACTTTAGTATGCGAGGCAGACGGTCAACCTCAACCAAGGTAAGCATGATGAATTCGGTTTATTTTAAGACTCTTAAGAGTTAGTGGCCTACAATATTAGGACCTTTATGCCTCTGCCTCTACACTGTTCCATGCATTTGACCGGACCTGGTCGTAGACGCCTCTGAGTATTAATCTTGAAGGGGCGCTATATACATTTGATAGATAGATAG
>JACEVL010000823.1:0-167500 GCA_020284085.1 Aporrectodea caliginosa
GCTTAGCTTAATATTTTAACTATGAACAGAGACTCTTATTTCTTTTTGAATTGTTTGTTTTAATGGTTATTTTGGAAAATGTGCATATTCTAGCTAGTATTATTCATTCTACTTAATATTTTAACTATGAACAGAGACTCTTATTTCTTTTATGTTTTCTGAATTGCTTGTGCATAATAAAAAAAAATAAAAAAATAAAATTAAATACAAAATAAATAAAAATTTGTCAATCTACAGACTTTGTGTTTGTCATTACTTATATAAAGTTGCTACATTTAAAACTATCACCTAACTATAGTTTGATCTTAGGCATTCATTGGTTAACTTTCACACCAATTTCTATGGAAATGATTTTTATAGATGAAGAAAGAATGGCCATTGAGCTGTGGAAATGTCAGTCGTAAGATACTAGGAAGAAAGCTTGAATTTGTTAGAATGTACACGACTTAGTATTCACCATTATGTATAAGCCTTTAGCAATACAACAAAAAGAAGCTGTGTTCCATTTCAACAAATTTAATCAAACAGATTGCATAGGCTTCTAGTCGATTTCTTAGTCAATCGATTCACTAACACTCTGTCCGAGTTCAAAAGGATTACACTCTATACAGTTAGGAATTGGTCGCCTGAGCTACAGTCGTGTGGGAGCGATTGGGGGTCTGAGCTACAGTCGTATGGGAGCGATTGGGGGTCTGAGCTACAGTCGTCTGGGAGGAATATAAAAATTGAGGCTCTGGCCCCCACTCCTTGCACTACTCACTCTTCTCTCCCTTTCACTACACCTGTCTCCCACTCATTCCTCCCTCTTACTATCCCTGCTTCCTATTCTTTCTTTCCTCTAACTCTTCTGACTTTCTTATATATAACATATGATGTGCTTAAACACCGTTTGGTCATGTGATTGAGAAGCACATGTATAGTCAATTGACTTTGAAGTGTCAACTCAGTGAAATCGTGCTACTGACTATGGAAAAGATGGAGTCAATGCCTATAAGCTATTGCTTCCTTTTGACTCCACTTGTGCAGTAGCGCTGCTGTTCAGTTGTATAAAGTGTTTATTCTGTAATTTGTTTCCTGCTGCTGTTACAATAAAGATATCAATCAATCAAGTAGTAGGGTATGTTCAAGGGCTTTGAGCGACCTCAGGATAACATTTTAAAATTCTGTAAAAAATATTTATAGACAATAGATGAATAGAATAACTGGAAAACTTGAGTATGGGTGTTTTCTGCAATGTGTCATATTTCTGGATATCTAATATATATGTATGTATGTATGTATGTATGTATGTATGTATGTATGTATGTATGTATGTATGTATGTATGCATGTATGTATGTATGTATGTATGTATGTATGTATGTATGTATGTATGTATGTATGTATGTATGTATGTATGTATGTATGTATATATATATATGTATTGTATGTATGTATGTATATATATATGTATGTATGTATGTATGTATGTATGTATTTATGTATGTATGTATTTATGTATGTACGTATGTATGTATGTATGTATGTATGTATGTATGTATGTATGTATGTATGTATGTATGTATGTATGTAGGCCTATGTATTTGTGTATAAGTGTGTATCTGTGTATCTATGTAAATAGGCTATGGATGCAATATGTTTGTATGCATATGCGACAACATAAAACTTGGCTGTTTGTCTGTTTGCCAATGATATATTTTAGCCATGTCTGGGGCGCGACTGGCATTCAGAACTAGACTATAAAAATACGACCTTCAGTTGTGTTTGCCAAGTACAGCTTAATTAATTTACTAGGTTTGGCACACGTAGCCTGCATTATTATTTTGTGTGACTACAAGCCGAGGCTAGTTTGGGAACGCATCTATACAACACTTAGTCTATGTAATACAATACAGTCTGTAGACCTACAAATTAATGTAATTTAATTAATAATGCACTCCTTGCTAAATAATGTCAGTGTACATTGAAGCGAGGCAAACATTAAGTTAGAGTAATAATTTGCCTGAAAGAGGTACATTTAATTTTAGAGCGAAAGACCGTCTCAGTATGGATCTGGAGACGATGTTTGATGGTTTTTCAGCGGTGACACCTCAGGAAGATATTGTGCTTCCATGCACAGCGCACGTCACCATCACGAAAGCATACTGGACTACGATGCACATCCCAGTGGCGGAGATGATTCAAGATTGTAGATCACGACTGTTTGGACACAACGCGCGCTGTGAAGGTGGACCTTGCATAGGCGTTGCGAGCAATGACTTTCGGCCCTCCGATAGGTTGGAAGAGGTCTATTGGACGCCCTCACCTCATATGGACAAGAATAGTGGAAGCTGAACGGAGTCCACTGAACTTAGGTTGCACACGACCTGCAGAAGAGCCCAGATTCGAGACGGCTGGAAAGAAAAGTCGTGGAAAGGGAAACGCTTCGCATGAAAGCACGACACATGCTTATGATGATGAGTAAAAGAGTTTCGAACATCAGAAGGTAGAGAGTTCAAAATGTAGGGACCGGAAACTGCTTCAGCCTAGCTTAAATAAATAATTGTATTACGATATTTCCATTTAAGAATAAAGTTTGCTTGGTGGCTACTGATGTGGAGTCTCTCTCAGTTATACAATGCCCAGATATGCACCGAATTAAGGTTTACTGCAATAATTAAGTAACATAAAAAATATAATAAGTAATTTTAAAAGATCAGTTCCATTTACAAAGGAAAGGGGACTGCTCTCATTTTAACTGAATCTTTCCGCCGCCTTTGATACTGTCGATAATTATTGTATTCTTCTTCACTGTCTCGCACACTGAATTGACCTCTTTAACAATCATACTTTCATTCAGTTTGCATCTTACCTGAAGCATGTGGTCCATGTTACTCAACCAGTTCGTATATAAATCAAATTCAGTCCCAGCTATCTGAAGCTTTGGGTTCCAGAAGGTTCTGTTCCCGGTCCGCTTTTGTCTACACTGTAAACCAATCCACCTGGTCACTTCTCACTTAACGGTCGTTAGACTACCATTTTCATGCCGAATACATCCAGATCAATGTTTCTTTAATTTGGTAGCTATTCATCCAATCCAACCCTTTATTTAATTGCTTTTAGTTTTGTGATATTCAATCTTCGATCCCGATAGAATTGAATTCCTCCCTTTAAGCACAAGTCAACAACTCCACAAAAATGACTGACTGACGTCTGTTCAGTTAAACGAATTGAGTGTTGATCGTTCCAAATATTATGCCAAATTCCGGCTTAAGTTTTGACTTTTGACTCCATCAGGTCGTACGACGGTACGAATCTGATCCCATCTCGTAACTTCTATTTGCCTTAATGATAACGAACATCATCGGCAATCGATGTTCGTGTCAACTGAAATCTTAGTCTTAATTCCGTTGGACAAGCACGATATAAATCCAACTGGTCAGAAAGCCAGAGAGTGAAGTTTCGTTGGAGATAGAAGAGGTGAGTCTTAAGTTATGACTTGAAAGATAACAAAAAACCAACACAACGAACAGAGGGTGTGCGAATTCAAAAGCTTCGGACCAGCTGCAAAGAACGCCCTGGAACTGATTACAAGTATGTGATTGTGAACGGCATGTAGTACCGTGTTCAGGGTATTAGCGGTAGGCAGATGAAAAACGTAGGTATAAGCCATTTGGATAAATTGTGACCATGTCACATTGTGGCAATCGAATGCAAATCAGCTTACTTTTTCAGATCTTATATGCATCAAACTGTCTAACCCTAACTCTCAATTAATTTCTTGCCGTCTCGTCTACTGAAACTCACTTCTCATTGGAATCACACAATCTGCAAATTCTTAAAAAATTCTCAGCCAAGACCCTAAATGATCACTCTGATATATCAATATATAACACCAGTATAATTGCGCTCAGTACACTGGTTGCCCATCGAGCACGCAGTTTATTTTAAAACCTGTCTAACAATATTATTTGTAAAACATAGCACTCAAACCAATCAACCTATCTCCGCTTTTTATCCACCCCTCATCCCAGGAGATTTTGCACTCCATCAACAGATATCATTGCTCTTAGTGCACCTCGAAAGTAACATGATGTTGGATTCTATGGTTTTTTCAGTGGCTGTTCCTGAGTTTTGGAACCTGACCAGATAATTTTATGTGCGTTGGATCAGATCCCGAATTAGACTAAAATCAAATCGAGGGGTTTAAGCCAGAAGGTCGTATCTACGATTTTTTGAAAAATGGACATTTTCACAGAAATTGAATCAACTGACGTCAAAGAAGTTACTGCCAGAAGGCCGTAGCTATAAGGCTTCATTTATGACCAGTTGGTGCGAAGATACAACACAATTGAAGGTTCACATTTATGCCATAAGGATGTAAACACAGCATTATTCAGCAGTATGTGCCAGAATGTAATGCCAGAATGGTTGCATCTTGAAGAAGATACATCCATCTGGCAGTACGTGAAACCCATGCTGCTAAGATACGCTAATATACGTCTCTATGGCACAAATGAATTATTTTTAGGCAATTAAAATTAGCGTGAATAAATGCTTATTTACTTACTTTACTCTTCAAACAGCTTAAACCACTTACTTACTTGCGTAGAAATTGGAGAGCGTAATATCATTTATGTTATTCTAAGGTTATTAGTTGTTTATACCATTTTGTAAGGGTGCGTTTTATGATTTTACACCAGAATGTTGTATCTTCAAAAAAATAATGATCTTGGCCTATAATTATTAATATTTTTGTGCTAGATTGTGCAGTAGGACTGAATGTTTCTTCAGATATTTTTGTTGGTGGTTATCTTGCAAATTATACTGAATTTATGATGTTTTTCATCATTTCATTTTTCTCTTGCCAGAAGGGTGCATCTTGTCAAACTTTGACAAAATTCACATATTTATCACGTTATGTGTAAACAATACAATGCATACTTTAATGCATTTTGAAAAGGAGTCTTATTGCTCAGCATTTAGCTAGAAATAATTTTCATTGTTTAAATAAAAAATAATGAAAAAACATTTTTCAAAAAATTACTGTAGCAAAGTTTTCGTTTTCTTCGTTTGTCTCAAAATGTCAAAAAACGGTGTTATGCCAGTCTGGCTTAAACCCCTCGAAATCTGCTTCAACTTGAGAAACTTCCATAGCTGAACTCATGGGTTTCCTTGACTTATCGCATTTCTGTGAGCAGAAATTTATGAAAGATTTCATCTCCGCTTTCGCCTCTAAGCAACTCAGCTATACTGAGCACTCTGTCAGTGGGAAGATCAGACGGCGAGACAGAGGAATTGCCACCCGCCTTCACTTGCCGAGGCTAAGAAGAACATTATACGTTACCCTTACCACCTCATAAAAGTAATCAGTAACCGCTGTGCGTTACTTTTGGTAAACAGTAACTAGTTGCCATAATTGTTACCACAGACTAGCAACTGGTTACAGTAAAGCGTTACCAGCAGCGCGGTAAAGCACAATACTGGAGACAGCCTATGGTGGATAAGCAATATGAAAGAGGTAAGGTTTGAGTTGAGAACCAAATAACACGAGCGACTGAGCAGAGTGGACAGAGTGGACAGAGTTCCAAAAGTAGGTCCAGCAACCGAAAAATCCCGCTCACTAAAAACACTTTCTGACAGGGCCGCATTGAGGTTAATGCGGGCTCGAGTTATTACCTTTCAAAGGCCCCCTCTGACAACCACCGGTCCACCACACACAAATTACCATGTTACCATAACCCTAAATTCCCCTAAAGAGCAGAAGATCAGCACAGACACTACCTCCCAAAGGTCGACTCAGCCTTTCATTCGCCAGATGGCGTTGGTAATTTGAGTAGAAACACGTGATTGGCGCCTTGAATGGCTGCCAAACAGTCAAATTCGACTCCTGTAATAACTTGTGATCATCCGTTCATACTATGAATTGTAATCATACTGCAGTGTGTCAGTTTGAAAAATAAACGAAGATTATTTTTAAATATTATTAACATGCTTATTAACCGCCTAAAGGTGCTTTTCTTGTGTTGTATTTGTTTATAAAAAAAATGTCTACTGACAGTTGGAACAAACTGCAAGCAACATATAAAATCACTAATCCTTCATCTCAATATTTAAAATTAGAGAATAGTTGACTAAGTTTAATCTGAGTGAATTCTTAGGCCTGCATGTTCAACACTCGGTCATGGCCATCACCAGTTGGATGCACGCTGTAGCGAAGCCTTGCGAACTTTCATACGAGCAAAGTTGTCAATGACATCCTTGAAGTCGACCTCTCGCACGATTTCGCTTTCGATATTCATCAAGGACAACATATTCAGCCGTCCCTGTCCTATCGTTGAGCGAAGCACATTCTTAATTTTGCCCAGTTCGGAGAATGTTCGTTCTCCCGAGCAGTCCCTCACCATCATCGAAATGTGGCCTAGATAAACAGCATGATCTCAACATTCGGGAACATCTGGGTCAGACTCAGACTGCTGCTTACGAAACATTTCGGTCAACTTTGGGATCTTGGACATTGGCTCATGTGTATCGGAAGACTTTTCCGGCGCAAATTTCCGTTTCTGGAAGCCAGACGAATGCTGATAATTATGGAGCACGTCGGTCGCTCACCTTTAACACACCAGTTTTGGCACGTCCGCGATGCCAAGTCAAACGAGTGAAGTCGGAGCAGAATCAGCCGATACAGATAACAAGTCACAAGACTCACAACAAGCAGGACTGTGAGCCATGACCACTACTGACAATGATTGACAATGATTGACTAAAGATTTGTATGTGCAACGTCTTTACAATCAGAGATTCGCTAAAATTACACGCAATGCACGATTAACGTTTTGTACACGCAATGATTAGTGTCAGGTAAATAACAATAAGCAATTAAATTAATTAGGCCTCTAAGCCTACTTATAGGGTTCCACAAAGTCTGCGAACCAGCATTAAGCAAAAGCAATTGTAGCACTTCCACATGTGCTTCAAAGTTTTAGATGAAGAGCAGACTTATCTCGCAGTCAGACATTCATTTTAATCTCTGGCGATCAGTCGTATGTCAAATTCGGGTGGAGCCAGTACGACAGCTACTGGTTCAATGGGTTTGTCATCAACAATGTTCTGGCCCTCTGGTGGTCGTATGATAAAGCGTTGCACCAGTCCAGTGAGAACGAGAAACAACTCTGCACGAGCCAAGACTTCTCCAAGACAAGAACGCCGCCCTGTTGGAACAAAAATTAAAACATTCGCATATTTTATCAAGACTTTGCGATTGAATATTACAAGACTCATAATTATTTGTGCTATTCATAATATTGGACTTTTTATAATCAATTTTTAGCCCGCGGAACATCCGATCCCTCAAGATTCGATATATTATTATTATTATTATTATTATTATTATTATTATTATTATTATTATTATTATTATTATTATTATTATTATTATTATTATTATTATTATTATCATCATCTTCTTCTTCTTCTTCTTCTTCTTCTTCTTCTTCTTCTTCTTCTTCTTCTTCTTCTTCTTCTTTTTTCTTACTACTACTACTGCTACTGCTACTGCTACTGCTACTGCTACTGCTACTGCTACTGATACTGCTACTGCTACTGCTACTGCTACTGCTACTGCTACTGCTACTGCTGCTGCTACTGCTACTACTACTACTACTACTACTACTACTACTACTACTACTACTACTACTACTACTACTACTACAGTACTACACATACTGCTGCTGCTACTATTACTACTGCTACTACTACTACCATTAATACTACTGCTGCTGCTGCTGCTGCTGCTGCTGCTGCTGCTGCTACTACTACTACTACTACTACAAATACTGCTGCTGCAACTGCAGCCTTGTTCTGTATGGAATTTTCCGTATTTGTACATAGAGTTATGCTGCTCTAATTGATATATCTCATCAATTATTGTTAAATAACTTTCGATCGTCTTTCCTTCCCATTATGTAGCCCTGTTTCTTACCACAGGTAGCACTTATCAAGTCGAGAAATACAAGAAAGAATTAGCCGATTTTAAAATTATTTGTCGAGATCCCCGCAAATGTTTCTGATTTTTTCTAGATTTAATTCTTTTTCTACCGTGAAATGACCTTGAATGGCCCAGTGTCCAGTTGTGGCTCCCGTTAAGCGAAACAGAAGCAAATTTATTCCAAATAGAACTATTCGTTATTTTTTTTATAAAAAGTGTAAATTGTGAATGGACACAAGTTCTAAGTCCCGATGCTGCGTACATACGGTATTGGTAATTTAAGAGTCTCTGAAACGCTTCAATATTTCAGCATGCTACTTAGAATGCTCCTTAGAGCGTATGAATTTACTGAATTTAAGTTTTACGATCGGACTCAATTACTAACCAAGGGAAAACGGAATAACAGATTCTTTATTGATTACTTGTCCATCCTTGTTCAAAAATCTCTCCGGTCGAAATATCGCCGGATCTTTCCAATCCTTTGGATTCATATGAGCCGCGTAAAGGTTTATCAGAACCTGTCAAACACATAATATTTGTTTATGCATTTGTGAAGCACATATACTATTTATTCATGCATATTGTAAAGAGTCGATTTACTGACTAAACACGCAGCTAGGCCCAGTCATGCAGCTGGTAGGCGGAGAGAACTGTCTCTTGCCAGTATAATAACTACAGTCATTGACGGTCTTACGAAACTCAGCACTTACTGAAAGCGAGAAGTCGACAGGGATGGAGAAGCGCAAAACTACTGCACTTTAAGCAGGAATAAAACTCTGACGAAAATGGAGTTGTCGATATCTGGTTGTCTGATGAAGAAGTGCTGCAATAATGACACCAGAACGCTCCAAAGTAAAGAAACTAAACTTTGGCGTCGTCTGTGTTCCTGTCTATTAAGTACCGTATTCAGGATGATTGTTGAAGCCATATCCATGCTAAGAAGAGAAAAAAGATTACCGTTATCTACTCTTCCGGCAATACAATAATGAATACTTTGCCAGTTGGACTGATCTTAATGGTTATTAAACGTACGCTTCTTTATAGATGTGAAATCAGTATGAAGCTCTTAAATGAATTGACATCGCATCAAATGTTTCCTAGGCACCAAACTATAAAATCTCAAACATTAGCATTTGGTTTGTATAATTTTAAGGAATTACCAAAGTTTCAGCCGGTACAAAGTAGTCGCTGACATTAGTATCTCTTAGCGTCATATGAGGAACAGCCAATGGAACCAAAGTTTTCCAGCGCATGATCTCCAGAATTGTTGCCTCAACAAAAGGCAGTTTGGGCTGATCATTCATGGAAGGAAGTGTATTTCGAGGAACTACGGCATCAATTTCTGTCCTTAAACGATCCTGCACATCGGGGTTGTTGGCTAAGGCGATCAATGTAAAAAGAAGAGTATTTGCCGTTGTATCAGTTCCAGGCCCAACGATATCTCGAAGCGTGAAATTGAGTTGCTCAGCATCGTATTTTTGACCCACGCTCTCCACATATCTACGCACAAAGCAATCTTCTGCACCATCTTCAAGACTTTTTTCAGTCTCCGTTCGAATAATCGTTTGAAGTAATTTCTGGTTTTCGACCAGCTCACGCAATTTATTTCCATGTGAGGGAAGAAATCTAAGTATAGGAGCAACGTCCAAGGCCACATCTACAGATTCGGACCACCGCTTAATTTCATGTCCCAGCTCAGTCATTCCGAGGTTATAATCATGTCTGCGTCCAAAAATTATATTCATGATGATGTTTGTTATGCAGAGGTACACGAGTTCCCTAGGATTAAAGGATTTGCCATTTTGTTTCTGTAAATATTCTGCAAAGAATTCAACTTCCGTTAAAATTCTTGATTCCATTATGCTTTTAACTCCAAATCCCAATTGCTTTAAAATGGAGAGTGAGAGTTGGTGATACTTCTTCCATTCGTGAGTAGTGTTCATTGTAATCAAACCTGGAGGCAGGCAAAAAAATAACAGTTCTTGCATTCACATCGTTTTTGAAAATATATTCAAAACAATGCGAATGCTAATCTTAACAACTGACTATAAGAAATCATTTTGTAAAGAGGAAATCCAGTTTTCTGTGGACTTAATCGCTTTTGAATTGCCTAGATATCAAGAAGTATATATGTGGGCTATATTCTTTTATACCGTATCAATTTGTGATGAATTTGTTGGTTATACATAATATTACATATAATGGTCTAAGTGAGTACCGTCCAGAAACTAATTTTCAATGATTAATCGCAAGCCTTTTATTGAATGGAAAGCAAATTCGTGCATCTCCTAACCTGGACAGTGTTTAGAAACCGTTGTGAAAGTTCTTTAGACTAAAAGTTGCTGAACGCTATTGGTTGATCCTAAGAACTGTTTGATAGCTCTCAATTAAATATAATTTGAAACTTGAATTCGAAGCATGATTTTCTCCCCGAAAGTTTTTCATTGTCGAGCAGCATAACGCTGTGGCTAGAGAGCACAAGATTCACGGCGTTATAGTAGTCTAATTAATGAGCATGACTAGACATGCCTATGTTCTGCTGACCTTTATTATTCGGATTGACAACGGTTTCGGTGTAAAATGAACTTCTTCCCGAAAACGAGGAAGAATGGTTAACTAGAGCATCTTCAATGACGTCCCTGCTATTCAGAATTAGGACAAACCTGAAAAAATAAATGCAAGTGTGTTTGAATGTTCAAAATGAGCCACAGGAGTGAAATAAGTCCGTCCTCAAAGCTACCAGTTTTACTCCTTAGATAGACGCAGATAAAAAAAATGTAGCGTTCCCAGTGTCTTCGACTAGGTATCTGCAGCCTAAGCTATGTATTTATTTCTACGCATCTCCGAAGGTGTTTCCTTTTCGACAGTGTAATGTCAGGGGTTACAGAAAAGTTCTGAATTCTATGGATGCCATATATTACAGAACTCTTCAAAGTCTATTTGCCGATAGGTTCTGACATTTCTTCTCACACAAATATCTGTCACAGGATTAAGGACACATACTGTTGCATTTGAATGAAGGGCAGTAAACAGGAATTAACAGGAGATAGCTTGTGTTAGACAAACCGTTAGAGTTCTTTGAGTAAGTCTATGAAAAGATAGAAAAGGGAAAGCCTGTTGATCAGAGTAACATCGAATTTATCAAAACATTTGAGAAAATGCCTCATATAAGGATCGCCAAAGAGTTACAGCAATGCGGAATTGGATAGACGTACTAATAAGCATTCAAAGCTATTCTCACTAAAAAGGCAAAAGGATGGCTTGGGAATCGAGCATTCAAGCTAGACAAGAGTGAGAAGGTTGATCGACAAGAGTCAGTGCTTGGACCACTGCTGTTCATAATTTATATTAAAGACATAATTTATAGAATGTCGTCCAAAAATTTGTAAGTTGGCGGATGATAAAATTATGCATAAAAGTGACTGATGAAGAAAAAGTGCTAGAGCATTTAGAAAGATTTTTCAAAATTGTCACAGGACTAGCAGGTGCTCTTAGACTTGGAAAAGTGCAAAATATCGAGTATCGGGAAGAGAAACGGAGTCTTACCTAATGACTACACAATTTGAGTAAATTGATTGATTGATTGATTGATTATATACTAATAGTTAAAATATTGGTGGATTGTAGCATAGAATTATTTCTAGGTCTCTGAGATGGAATCGCACTTGAGACTGAGATTAGCTCTGTAGATATTTACCCTTAATAGAGGGCAGTAGCAAAATGTATAGTCTGCTACTTACGTGTTACCAGCTCTGAGTGTAAAGATGGGTCCAAGTTCATCTGCTTTCCTCATGAAAAAGTTCGCGATGTTGTTGAAGCCCCGTAGGAAAGGTAAAGATCCGACCAGTGGAAGAGATGGAAGAGAAGGTGGATAACGATGCCTTGCTTTCCCTGTGTCATTCCACCACCGGAGAAGAAAGCGTGAAGACAACCATATCCCCAGAAAGACAAATAATTCCACCAGCAACAACATTTTATTCTTCGCTAGAAATCAAAAGACACGCAATCCGAGAGATGAGTTATTCAGGTTTTCATTATGTAGGCCCTATTTCTGTTCTACTGTTCTACATTTTATGATTTCTTCATATTTGTTCGCCTATCATATTTGATAGACCAAAATAGACCAATATTTATTGTTCCGATAGTAATTCCAAATAAATACAATTAATACGAGATTTGGAAATTTCTGTATTATTATTATTATGTAGTTATATATATATATATATATATATATATATATATATATATATATATATATATATATATATATATATATATATATACATGACGGTTCATGACCATGCTTAGGCCTATTTGTCATTGAATCGATGGGGTGAGTTACTTTGCCACCTCTCGACCATTCAGTAGGTGCTGCGGTTCAAGGTCCGCGTGCGAACCGTGCTATAGACCGAGATTCAAACTGAAAATTGCCACCATCGTAATCGTAATCGTAATCTCCAAACTTCTAAAGCGCCACTCGAAAGCCAAGCGCAGAGCACCAGCTTATTCACCATTGGTGTTCTAAGTAAAAACGCTGCGGTAGCTAGTGTTATACATGTGCAATGTGTATGAATGCATATAATTTTTCGCTGTATGTATGTACATGTATGTATGTATTTACGTATCAATGTATACATGATGATTGTATCAATGTATGTAGGCTTAAATGTATGTATAACATTGTATATATGTGTGAATGTATGTATCAATATATATATGTAGGCCTATGTATGTATGTAAGCATGCATGTATGTATGTATGTATGTATGTATGCATGAATTACAACCTATACCTACATGAATATCCACTTACGCAAGTATTTTATTTACTCTTTGTGTTGCGAGGGCGGGACTGCAGCATTCAAAGGGCTTTTCCAAAATTAATGCAATTTGACTAAGAATTGCTGGCATAGTTTAGACTCTCCAAGTCTCCAGTTAGTGTAGTCCCCATTAGTTACGTTTTTTCCCAAAAAAAATCTATGTTAACGGAATATCTTTGATGCGTTAGCTTCGCTTCTTTCCCTTTAATTTCTCAATTTTTTCTGGTCATGCAGACTATGTAAACTATATTGTGTACAGAATTTCGGAACACATAAGCAAACTCCATTACATAACTTTGATACTTTTATATTTAACCGAACCGAAGGTGTCCTTTTTTTAATCTTTTCCTATTAACAGATATTATTATTCATGAATGGCCTCTTCTTATCGGGCCCACGGTGGCCTAATTTTCTATTTCGTTCACTCTATTCAATATTGGTTCCTGTGAAAAGTAAAGATTTGTGTTAAATGTTTACTGAAAAGCAAATGATAGTTCAAACCTTTGCTTAAGAATTTATGGACATTAGACGGATCTAGCAAAACTCCTGCAAAACTTCGTATAATACAAAATATATCTGACGATTTTAATAATTATACATAGGCTACCTTAGGCAATACAATGTATAAAAGCGTTTCGTATCTATACACCGTGTGGTAGTGAAAGATAAACAGCATGTATCTGACGATTTTCAATTGCATACCTGAGGCCCTATAATTTGTCGTAACGTTCTGTATCTATAGACCGTGTCGCAGTGAATGTCCTAAAGCATTACTACATAAAGGTTGTCTGTCTGGAATTTGTCCTCGGGCTAAGAGCGGCAGAACAGGCTACAGCCCATAACTGTAGACTTCCTTTCATGAGAGTCAATATATTACTATGCATAGCATACTCGTGTATAATTATAGAGGTCTGCGCCTCTGCGGATAGAGGTTTTTGGCTACCCGACCCGTACTCGTAACACAGAACTGCTAGCCGTACCCCTGCACTCGAGATTACTACCCGATCCCACCCGTACCCGCGTGAATACCCGTACCCGCACGTTATTAATCTGCCTTACCATATTATAGTCCCAGTCCCTACCAGCTATCATGTAGTAATAATAAAAATAGGCTAATAATAAAAATATTAATAGTTACACTCATAATAAAAAATAATAATAAATACATTTAAAAAAACAAAATATCGATAACTGACGAAAATAGTAAAACTGCAAATTGCTTCATATTGTATTTCTTTACAGTTTATAGAATGCATAAATCACAATAAGTATTAAGTATTATAGGCCTAGGCCTAATCATTAGTAGTAGGCCGAATATTCAATTATCATTGTCAGTGTCACCTTCATTTAGGCCTACAAGTTGGTTGTAGCAATCATTATAAGCTTAGTATTAGTGTTGCACGGAAGGAACCTAATATGTACCTTTACTTTGTAAAAGTCATCTTTTTTTCTCTTCATGAATGGCTCATCACCCGTTGACGTTGATCGCATATCTCACTGACTTTTTCCACTCGTTTCAATTCAGTACCACCAGAATTAGCCTTTGAACATCTAATTAGCAGCAGTCTCTGACATCATCAAGTTAATGCAGTTTACTGCATCAGAAAAGAGTTAAAGCGTAGTCTATCTGAGTCAAGAGTTAAAGCTGGTGTTTACTTCTTCGGGCGTATCTTTAAACCTTCGAAAAACTGGGTCACTCGAAGCAATCTCTCCTGCAACGTTTCTCATGTAGGCCTATGTGTGTTGGTGTATAGAATAGAAACCATGTCTTTGTGCCTGTGTTTGCGTGCATGTTTGCAATCACTTTGCATATGTAAGAATGTTTGAAATCTATATGTTTAATGCATATATTTATGAGTATCTATATGTAGGTATATATTTGAATGTAAATATGTTTACAAGTGAGTTCTTATACATTATGTAGGCCCTATGCATGCATGTACGTGTGCTAGGCTGCTAGCATGCATGAAAGTTGATATTTGTACGTGTGCATGCATGCATGCCTGACATTTAAGCCGAATAAGTGCTTTTTCAGTTTCTCATAAAACCGCTGTGGTGTGTATAACACGTAAAAAGTCTTAATTAGCCAGCAATCGTGATAGTAGGGCCTCAACCCCACATTTCAAAACAATTACCCTAATGCTATACGCAGTGCATGATCTTATTCACGGGCGCATAACATGCTAAAGTAATTGGAAAGTCAAGAAGTAATTGGGGTATTACCAATTATTGTCAAATAATTGTACGTATTAGTCTGGGTGACATGCCATTTAGGTTTCCACAGTTCACAATATGGCGCAAGGCAAACGGCAAATGTTATAGGCTACTCTTGCATAGTTTCTTCAAACTTTCAATCAAAGCTTAAATTTAGTCGCAGTCAGACCCATTTAATCTCTCGCGATCAGTCATATGTTGAATTCGGATGAAGTGAGTATAGATCGGTTTTTCGTTTATAACTTTCTGGCCCACTGGTGGTCGCATGAAAAAGCGTCCGCTGATATCGAGGAATAATTCAGCGCGAGCCAAGATTCGCCAAGACAAGAGCGCCACCCTAGTGAATACAGAAACCACGATATTCACAGGACATCGCATCTACTATCTGTTGTGGTTGGGAATGCATGGGCTGGGCTGTTCGAGTGTGCGGAAGCTCGCGAGTTGTGTAACTCTTCTAGTTATCTAGCGCTGTTCGCTTTTTGATTAGCGCTCTGTTCTCAGTGTCTTTAAGATCAGTTGTAATGGCCTATGCAACGCTTTAACGAGCTTTGAACGGGAATTTGTCGGCGGTTGGATCTACTGTTTTAGTTGTAGTACTTTGCGAACGTTGAGACATGAGACATGCTAACAAAGGGACTCTGTTCTCTGGGTAACCACAGTAACGAATGCGATTTGGGTCTGAAATGCTTAAACTTGTTAGTAGTTGTCATGGCACCGGCCACACAATTTTTGACTGTCTGCTTTCTGAGTAAATCACGCTAAATGACAATATTAGGAAGCAATGAGTTGCAGTAGTCAAGTGAGCTGGAATGCAGAGCATTAGCCAGTGAAGGCTAAACAGTTTGAGACAATGGGAATTTCCCGAATGGTAAATTGAACGAGTCCGCATTTGGGTTAAAAGAAATTGTTCCAGAGTTTTGGAACTGATTGATTCGATTGATGCGTTCGGTCAGTTTTATAATTTCATTCCTAATTAATTGAAATCTAAACTGTTTCAGCTTGATTTGCATTCACAGCTTCATCCTGCGTTTCTCTGACTTAACGGATTTGTTTTTTTATGTGCATGAATTTGTTTAAAGATTAAATTTTCTGCTCCACTTGTGTCCCTAAGCAACTCAGCTATAATTAGTGACCAGTCCTCTGCTTCTCTCTCTGGTCTTCCCACCGACACACTGTCCACAGTCACGTTGCCGAGGCTAAAAACATTTTTTTAGTTACCCTTACCTCATAATCAGGTAGACGTTACTTTTGGTAAAAAGTAACCAGTTACCATAAATGTCATCACAAAGTAGTAGGCCTAGATGAGTAACAGTAACGCGTTACAAGCAACGCGTTAACGCACAATACTGGAGGCAGCCTAGGGTGGATAACCAATTTGAAAGAGGTAAGGTTTAAGGTTTAAGAACGAAATGACCCAAGCGACTGAGCAGAGTGGGGAGACACAGAGAGAGAGAGAGAGAGAGAGAGAGAGAGAGAGAGAGAGAGAGAGAGAGAGAGTTCCAAAAAGTAGGTCCAGCAACTGAGAAATCTCGCTCACCAAAAAAACAGTTTCTGATTTAGGCATAACCAGAAAAGATAACTAATCAGATGACCTCCTCGTTGGTATCTTATTCGTAACTCTTGTCTTGCAAACAATATCTCTTCTCTGCCTGCTATAGCAGCGTCTTTTAAATATGTATCTAACCATGAAAAACCAGTGCAATGTGTGAATATATTCATGGATTAGCCTACCCATTATGTATGTATCAAAACACGTAGGCTAAATAAGAGCGTTCTTCAGGTTACCAACAAAAGCGCTGCCTGCGCTAGCAAATGCGATGCATGTCTCACCAGGACCATGACATTTATATAAGTACCTGGAAAGTCGCAAAATAAATTTTATATAACCAAATTGCAGGTTTATATTACGCATTAGGTTCCACATACAGCTGCGTACAAATCATTAGTCTCAATAGCCTATAAGCCTACATATATGGTTCCTCAAAGTCCGCGAACCAGCATTAAGCAAAAGCAATTGTAGCACTTCCACATTTGCCTCAAAGTTTCACTTGAAGTCAATTAAGGCTGATCTCGTAGTCAGGCCATTTAATCTCTGGCGATCAGTCGTATGCTAAATTCGGTTGAAGTCAGTTCGAAAGATACTGGTTCAATCGGTTTGTCATCAACATTGTCCTGGCCCTCTGGTGGTCGTATGATAAAGCGTTGCACCAGTCCAGTGAGAATGAGAAATAATTCAGCGCGAGCCAAGACTTCTCCGAGACAAGAGCGCCGCCCTATTCGAACAAGAATTAAAACATTCGCATGTTTTATAAATACTTAACGATTGGATATTACTAGGCTCATAATTATTTGTGCTATTCATATTATTGGACTCTTTATAATTAATTTTAGCCCGCGGAACATCCGATCTCTCAAGAGTCGAAATATTATTACTATTATTATTATAATTACTATTATTATTATTTTATTTTCCGCCGGAGGTGGAAAAGATCCCTCAGGCTCTAAGAAACTATACAACTATAGTTGAAGGTTCTCGTCCCCATCGTGCTGATCAAAAGTGCTTATTATTATTATTATTATTATTATTATTATTATTATTAGTAGTAGTAGTAGTAGTAGTAGTAGTAGTAGTAGTAGTAGTAGTAGTAGTAGTAGTAGTAGTAGCAGTAGCAGTAGCAGTAGCAGTAGCAGTAGCAGCAGCAGCAGCAGCAGCAGCAGTAGCAGTAGCAGTAGCAGTAGCAGTAGCAGTAGCAGTAGCAGTAGCAATAGCAGTAGCAGTAGTAGTAATAGCAGTAGTACTTGGTAGTAGTAGTAGTAGTAGTAGTAGTTGTGGTGGTGGTGGTGGTGGTGGTGGTGGTGGTGATTGTGGTGGTGGTGGTTATGGTGGTTGTGGTGGTGGTGGTGGTGGCGGCGGTGGTAGTGGTGGTGATGGTGGAAGTAGTAGTAGTAGTAGTAGTAGTAGTAGTAGTAGTAGTAGTAGTAATAATAGTAGTAGTAGTAGTAGTAGTAGTAGTAGTAGTAATAGTAGTAGTAGTAGTAGTAGTAGTAGTAGTAGTAGTAGTAGTAGTAGTAGTAGTAGTAGTAGTAGTAGTAGTAGTAGCAGTAGTTCTTGTTGTTGTTGTTGTTTTAGTTCCGCAGTAGTTTTACTATGATTACTGCTTTCAATTTTTAAATAACAATGACTAATAATGGCAGCAATAATAATTGTTATTATTATTGTTGTTGCTGCTGTCATTCTTGATGTTGGTATCATCATTATTAGTAGGCCGTATAATTATTTTTATTTTTTTATTTTTTATCTTTTTTGTAATTTTAAACCTATACGAATTTACCTACAACTACTGCTGCTGCTTCTGTTGCTGCTGCTACTACTAACACTACGAATCAGACAACGTACAGGGCAAGGTATATCGAGAACTTGAGGCAAGAACTCACAAAATAGCCACGGATCAGCAAATGGCATATAAAGGCATAAATATTTCAACATGCCTCTTAGAATGCTGTATAAAAGTATGAATTTATTGAATATAAAGTTTTACAGTCGTTTTCAACTACTAACCAAGGGAAAACGAAATAACGGATTCTCTGCCGATTACTTGGCCATCCTTGTCCAAAAATCTCTCCGGTCGAAATATCTCCGGGTCTTTCCAAACCTTTGGATCCATGTGAGCCGCGTAAAGATTTATCAGAACCTGTTAAACACATAATATGGGAAGTATTTATTTATGTATTTTAGGGAGTATTTTAAATTCACAATCTAAGTATTTTGTACTTGTATTTAAAATACTGTTGTGATAAAGTATTTATACTTTTACTTAAAATACTTTTTTGGTAGTATTTTGTACTTTAAATTATAATGCTAAAATACTTTTTAAAAATACTTTTATATCTCATTAATAACAATTAACAAAGCATGGAGACATTGGCCTTGACCACTCAAACATCACCTCCACAGTCACAGACAATGGGTCTAACATCGTTCAAGCATTTTCAGCATATCAGAAGGCAGAACATGAGCCAGAAGTGCAAAGTCACCATACTGCTGGCTGCCCTTCAAGTGTTGATGATGAATTTGACGATAGTGATGATGGAATGGATCAATTAATTCCATTAGACATTGACAAAATTTTGTCCTCTTCAGATAATACCATTGACATATTCTTGCCATATTGTGCAATTCATACATTAAATCTGATAGTGACAAATGATTTCCAGAAGAGTTAGACTGGTGACTGGTACCTACAAGCATCTGAAAATAAGTGCCATGGCAAAATGCTCAAAACTGGAACAATGTCAGCAGAAGCAAAACGTCTTCGAATACCGTTGAAAAAAAATCATAACTGCTGATAATTAAGGCCAATTTCTAAGTGCCATATAAAGAATGCTGAACTGCTGGTGTTCAAAAATCTATATTAAGAGTTTGAGTCTCAATTTTATCTGTGATAAACTTCCTCACAAAGTATTTGTACTTAGTATTTAAAATACTTTTCCCAGACAAGTATTTTATAGCCTACTTGTATTTTAAATACTTTTGTGATAAAGTATTTATACTTGTATTTTAAATACTTTCGTGATCAAGTATTTATACTCATACTCAAAATACTTTTAAGAAGTATTTTCCCCATCACTGTAAACACATATATTATAGGCCTACTATTTATTTATGTATATTTAGGGACAGTAGAAATTCACGGCAAAAAAGTTTAAAATTTACGGACGCATTTTGTAAAAAAAAGAACGAAAATCACGGCAAATTTGGCAAATTCACAGCATGAAATCACGTTTGCATTTGATAATATGCGACCAAACAATGGCGCAAATAAGAAAGAAACGATGCGTTCGCTATGAATAATGTCATGTAACGTCTGTCATGAAACGTCTTTGTAATTACTGAGGTATGAATGTAATCATATCATTAACAGATCAAAGCAGCGACTCGCTGTCTCTGTGTAATGGCATTGAGTCAACGTTCGGCACAGCAGCTGTATTCGTAAACCATCATTGCATGTTACGAATTTAGTGTAATTTGCTGAACTATATCAAAATTTTATCGGTTCCTAATGTTGTGTTGCATTAATTTCACCAAATTTGCCCAAAATAAAGCAAATTCACGGCATTTGGGGAAATTCACGGTCATTCACTGCAGATTCCGAAAATTATGGAATGCACGGCTTTGGTGGCTTTGTGAATTTCTTCTATCCCTATGTATATTGTGAAGACTGCTTACTGACCAAACACGCAGAAACTAAACTTGGCGCCGTCCTTATGCCTGTGTATAAAATTATATTATTCATGAATACCGTTGAAGTCTTATCCACGCCTAAACAGAGAAAAAAGGTAATCGATATTGGCTTTTCCAACCATGTGATAATAGAAACTGTTCCAGTGGGCTGACCTGAATGGTTATTAAAATCCACGTTTCTTCATAGGCTCAAAAGTTAATAAAATTTTATTACATGAATTAAGACACCGAAACAAATGTTTTCTGGGCTCCAACCAAACCATTGAACCTCAGAAACATTAGTATTTGGTTTGTTTTAAAATTTTAAGGAATTACCAAAGTTTCAGCCGGTACAAAGTAGTCGCCAACATTAGTGTCACTTAGCGTCATATGAGGAAGTGCCAATGGAGCCAAAGGTCTCCAGCGCAGAATCTCCAGAATTGTTGCCTCGACAAAAGGCAGTTTGGACTTGTCATTCATAGATGGAAGTGCATCTCGAGGAACTACGGCGTCTATTTCTGCCCTTAGACGATCCTGTACATCAGGGTTGTTGGCTAAGGCGATCAGTGTCCAACGAAGAGTATTTGCTGTTGTTTCAGTTCCAGCAGTAACCATATCTCGAAGTGTGAATCTCAGTTGCTCAGTATCATATTCTGGACCTATACTCTCCACATATCTACGCACAAAGCAATCGTCTGCACCATCTTCAAGACTTTTTTCAGTCTCCATTCGAAGAATCTTGTGAATTGATTTCTGATTTTCGACCATCTGGAGCAATTTCTTTCGGTAAAATGGAATAAATCTAAGTATAGGAGCAACGTCTAAAGCCACATCTACATTTTCGACAGACCGCTTCATTTCATGTCCGAGCTCAGTCATTCCGAGGCTATAGTCATGTCTGCGTCCAAAAAGGATATTCATGATGATGTTTGTTATGCAGAGGTAGACGATCTCTCTGGGATTAAAGGAACGTCCATTTTGTTTTATTACAAAATCTTTTAAGAATTCAACTTCAGCTAAGATCCTTGACTCCATTGTGCTTTTAACTCCGAATCCCAATTGCTTTAAAATAGAAAGCGACAGTTGGTGGTATTTCTTCCATTCTTGAGTAGTGTTCATTGTAATCAAACCTGGGATGCGGGCAAAACATAACATCAACCGTTACTATCTAAATAAAATGAATAGGCCTACTAAAGTTTAACAACTAACTTAGAATTAGTTATTATGAAGAGGTCGATCCCGTGTTCAGCGGACTTTGACGCCTTTGAATTTCTTACTTTATTTCAAGAAGACTGTGGTTCTTCCAAATCTGTAACGGATTTGTTCTCACATTCGACAATTTGCCTAAGTGATTACAGAACTAATTTTCTCTGATTAATCGAAAGTGTTTCATTGAAAAACCGGTTTCTATACAACCAACTGTGTTCGTGTCCATTAACCTCCTAGGTAGCACAAGATTTACGGCGTCATAGTGGTTACGCAAATGAAAACTAAGATTGCTTTTGTTATGCTGACCTTTACATATTTGGATTAAGACAATGCTTTCATTTGTACAATGTGGACTTCTTCCTGAGAACGAGGAAGAATGTTTTACTAGTGCATCTTCGATAACATTCCTGTTATTCAGAACCAGAACAAGCCTGAAAATATATAAATCAAGTGTTTTTGAATGTTCAGTATGAGCCAGAGGAGTGAAAAGCCCGTCCTCAAAATTAAAAGTTATGACTTTAACAACCGCAAAATGACTGCAAACGTCAAGAAATGTAGCGCTAGCAGTGTCCTCGAAAATTTCGTGCAACCAAGTCACACATTCATTTTTCGAGAGTAATTATGATGTCAGGCAGTAATGACAATTATATAGTACAGAACTCTTCAAAATCCAGTTGCCTTTAGGTTCTGAAATGTCCTCTGACTATAATTTCTGTCATACGATTGGTAAGGAGACATACTGAAACATTTGAATGAGTGTGACCGAATAAAGGGTAGTCAACAGGAATTAACAGAAGATCGCTTCTGCTAGACAAAACTGATCTAGGATCCACTATATCTTTTTCTAATCATTTTGGGGGCCAATTGCAAATAGGATTACTTTCGCATGCAGGATGTGTGCAAAATCAGACTTCATATACCTAAAGCTGAGGTGTCAAAGAGCTGGCCCGCGGGCCTGCCGACGACGTTTTTCTGTCCCACGGATCCTTGCCTAATGACTACACAATTTCATTAATTTTGTTATTTACTGCTTGGTATTGCAATCCGTTTGACACGTAGGCCTACTTGTTGTAGGTATCAAAATAATATAAATTTGAATTCTTTATGTAGGCTACAGTATGTCTAGAACGGTAGAACCTAGAACTCATTCAATTCAATTTTCAATTTTATTGTTACCAAAAACAAAAAATTAATAACATGAAACAACGGTAAAATAAAATTTCACACACATAGTGTAGATGATTAGAAAGGTTTTTCTATGAAGCGATGGTATGCGGGAGCAAAGGACACATCCGAAGGGACAAGTCGCGCTGAATAGGGGTCTAATTGCATTGAATGTATAGCAGAAATTGCAAGTTATTTTCGATAACTAAATGGACGGTAGGGGAATTCCATCCCTGCTAATCTAAATCAAGAAAATTAAACAGAAACAGAAGGGACCAAAAAATCCATTACTAACAAAACTAAGCACCGTCATAAGAACATTAAAACAACGAGGCACTGCCAAGACAGGGAACATTCAGTGCAACAACCTTTACCTTAGACTTAAGGATTATCGAGTTTTATGTAATGTTCGTGGCTGATAATGAAGATCAAACATAAGATTTCAGGCCTATAAGTCTAATGTGACTGTTTTTATTAAACAAATGCATCATTTACAGTTTTAGTAGGGTGATCCTATAGTTCAAACGTTCCTAAAATTAAAGCAGCCATGCTCGCCCTCAAACTAACAAACATTGCACTCGATCAATGTGCTATTTGCAAAGAATAATGATGAATTCTCAACGGTTATCTGTTGCTGGCCTAAGGCGTTGGCATTTAATACGTAGTTGCATTTGCTCCGAAAAATCTTTATTATCATTCAGCTCTGAACATTACGACTCATTTTCTTTCAACTTGCTGAATGATGTAGGCTATAGGCTAAGTTCTGGAGACCGTACCTATCGGAATGCAATCTGGCTTCATCAGTGGAGTGTGATTTCTGACAAAGATATTTGATAAACACTTAACACTTTAACGACCAGAGTGTACTAAAATTGACTAGGAAACCAATGCAGCGCGTCGTTGAATTAAATTCGACCATGATTTGTGCTGTGATAGCGACGCTGTAAAATATACTAGACTCCATTAGACACGATACAATGTACACATCTATAACTATTGCATATAATCTACAATTACATTGCATATGGTTTAATCATAATTATAATGCTATTGCAAACAAGTCTGCTTCTATGTAGGGAAAGACTAAGAATAAACAGTGCATAAATATATCATGAAGTAACACGAAAGAAACTGCAAATTTGCGAATTACAGAAACTATTATATATTATAATTAAAGTATTGGTGGATTGCGAAATAGAAGAACTATTTCCAGACCTCTGAGATGGAGTTGTACCTGAGGCTGAGATTTGCTCTGCGGATCTTCACCCTTAATCGAGGGCGGCAAAATGTATAGTCTGCTACTTACTTGTTGGCAGCTCTGAATGTAAAGATGGGTCCAAGTTGATCTGCTTTCCTCATGAAAAAGTCTGCAATGTTGTTGAAGCCCCGTAGGAAAGGTAAAGATCCGACCAGTGGAAGAGATGGAAGAGAAGGTGGATAACGATGCCTTGTTTTCCCTGTGTCATTCCACCACCGAAGGAGAAAGCGTGAGGACAACCATATCCCCAGAAAGACAAGCAATTCCACCGGAAACAACATTTTAGTCTTTCGCTAGAAATCAAAAGGCATGTAATGCGAGAGACGAATATTATTAGTCTAAACAGAGTTGTGGTTTTCATTTTATATATCAATTCTATATTTTATGATTTCTTTAGTCTATATTTTTTCACTTGTCATGTATGATATTTTTATTATCCAAACATTAATTCCATAGGCCTAAATACAGTTAGACTAACACGAACTTTTGGAATTTGTCTAATATAGGCTACGTGGTAATTGATGTCAAATTGTTATATTCGCATAATTATCAATTTAAATTTGGTCAACAAATTTAGGCTCTCCTATTTTTGCGGCGAATATATTCTATATTTATTATATAATATTCTATATTATAGGCTATACATCTATCACGCTCGCAAGATCAGCGAATTTGTCTTTGGGGAAAAATTTGCAAATGTAAGTCAGTAAAGTACTAAAAAATGCATATGAATGTAAGTATGTATGTTTTCGAGTATTTACGTATACGTGTGCTAATGGTTAAGTGCATGCATCATTGTGTATGTATAGGACTTTTCCAAAATTATGCAATTTGACTATATATATGTTGATATATATATACTGTTCACTATTATAGATGTAAATAATCACGTACTGTATGTGTTTTGTGCATGCATGTTTGCAAGTATGTATATATATGTATGTATGCATGACAACTTTGGCATGTCCCTACATGAGTATCCACTTGCGCACGTATTTATTTAGCTTCTACACTTTGTGTAGCGAGGACGGGCAGCATGATTCCAAGGACTTTTCCGAAATTAATGCAATTTGACTAAAATATTATGTTGATATAGTTAATACTTCCAAGTCTCCAGTAGTCCTTACTAGTTTCTGTTTTGTAATAGGCTTACTCTATGTTGACAAATATCTTTGGTGGGTTAGCTTCACCTCTTGCTCTCGCTGGCCTTGATTTCTCAATTTTCTTTCTGAGCATGCAGTCTATGTAAACTATCATGTGTCCAGAATTAAGGAACACTTACGCAAACTCCATTACTTCACTATATTTAAATTTTCTTAATTAAACCGCAGGTATTCTTTCTTAATCTTTTCCTATTAAACAGATTTTATAATTCACGAATGACCCATTTAAAATGGCCTCTGACTGTCAGACCTTCGTTGACCTAATTTTCTATCTTGCTCACTCAACCTTTCAATATTGGTTAGGCCTATGTGAAAAGTTGAGATTTCTTATTAAATGTTTTCATAGAAACAAATTATGCTTAAAATCTTTGCTTAAGAATGTATGGACATTAGAAGGATCTTACAAACTCCTGCAGATTTTAATATACATACCTAAGGCAGTTTAGGATCCACAATGTAGGCTATACTGGCGTTCTGCAGGCTATCTATACACCGTGTGGTAGTAGAAAGTCACAAAGCATTTATGCATAAAGGCCATCAGTCTGGAATTTGCCGGCTAAGAGCGGCGGCTAGCCCATAACTTCAGACTACAGCCCATAACTATCAGACATATTCCTCTTAATGAGACCATCCTTATTATGACGCATAGACCACGCCAACGTTAAATCTTATATCGGGAGGCGAACCGCGATCCGCACGTAACATGGCCTCAGACCTAACCAATGCCTGACTTGAGGCGGCGACAGACCATCCTCAAATTCCTCCATCATATGTTCGCATTGGCAAACATTTTGACGCTAACCCTTTGACCTACGAGGAAGGCTTATAGGCTATGTTGGGCATAACCGTGTGCTGCGGAATTTATTTGGCTGTCGTTATTCGTCAGCTGCTTTTGAATTACTGGATTCCCACGACACGACATCACTTTGACTGGTACTGCAGAAATCTCAAGACTATGATTACTATCCTCAACGATGTAACTGGATCTTCAATCTGGCCTATAAGAGTGAAGAAGAGCAGTCCCTTAAGCCAGCCCTGAGGCAGCCATGGGTATTAGGGATGTCAAGAAAAATGCTACATTGCAGAAACCAACCATTCCCTCTTTTCGCATTATTCTATTCATATATTGTCTAAAAATATGTTTTACAGAATTTTAAAATGTTATCCTGAGTCCCTCAAAGCCCCCGAACATATCCTACTTAAATGTCCAGGACTGAAGGCGCCCATGCTTTTGTCTTGGAACTTGGGTCCATTGTCGATTTACTATTTTTATCACAAAAAATTAAGGAGGAGTCTAATTTGGATGAATATTTTACTATTTGTTTGTCTCAATTAGAGCTGTATTCTAATATAATATAGATTCTAAATTGGGTCATTCAAGGTCATATCAAGGTCATAAGAAACGAAATCTGACAAAAATCGTATAAAAATGATCAGATCTCAGCTAATAATCGTTGAAATTGGTTCATTCTTTCTTACATTTCTCGTCGTGATAAGAGCTACCTGTGATAAGAAACAAAGATACCAAATGCAAGACGATCAAAAGTTATTTTAAAGACAAAAAGGGAAATTTAGAAGAGAAAAATGATACTTCTGCAGATTTTAATATACCATACCTTTGTCCTTAAAATAACTTTTGATCGTCTTACATTTGGTATCCTTGTTTCTTATCACAGGTAGTCCTTTTCAATACGAGAAATGACAGTCACAAAGAATTAACCAGTTTCAACAATTATTGGCTGAGATCTGATCATTTTTCTTCGATTTTGTTAGATTTTGTTTCTTATGACCTTGAAATGACCTTGAATGACCCTGAATTTAGTATCTATATTTTATCGGAATATAGCTCTAATCGAGACAAACAAACAGTAGAAAGTTCACCCAAATTGGACTCCTCGTTAATATTTTGTTATAAAAAGAGTAAATCGACATTGGACCCAAATTCGAAGACCCAAGCACTTTTGTGCGCCTTCAGTCCTGAGAGTTTAAGTAAGGTATGTTCGGGGGCTTTGAGGGACCTCAGGATAACATTTTAAAATTCTGTAAAAATATTTCTAGACAATACATGAATAGAATAATGGGGAAAAAATAGGGAATGGTTGGTTTCTGCAATGTATCATTTTTCTGGACACCCCTAATGGGTTTGAAGTGTTAGCGATTTAACTCCTTAGCCACAGCATATGAATCCTCTCCAAATCGCCGTCTCATCTTCCCACCGACAGTGTACGGTCAGTGTACTCATTGTAGCTGAGTTGGTAAAGGGGTGATTGTGGAATAGAAGTCACGAACCAAATTTTCTGCCCTGGCGGGCATTTGAACCCCCGACCTCTCGATTGACAGTCCAGCACACTAGCCACTACACTATCGAGCACCCCTTTAAGATGGAAAGGATCCTTAAAAATGCATCCTTCTTGTTTCTTGAATGCTATATAAGAACTTCGATGTGATGCAATGTGAATGATTTGGCTGACTGATTATTACCAATCGGTGAGATTCTTGTCTGTGTTGAATTTATGGTACAAGACAGTAACGATATGAAAGCAATGGTCTCCTGGTACTCTGAATATCAACTCTGAACTGGAATCCGCTGGAAGCCGAATGTGTATGCCCCTCTGGTGACTTTTCTGGTAATATGAGCAGTGTTGTGAAAATTTACAAACCCATTGTTCCAAATATTTATATTTATCATATGGATGGCAATATCCATAGTGATTGCTAGCGACGTGAAATGAATTTTTACCGGTAAAAAATCCTCATTATATCTTTCTGTGGTAAAAAAATAGCAAAAATAGTCGTATTTCTTTACACTTACTACCCTATACCATAGAACGAGTATGCGCATATTACGAATATTAAGATTTGTAGAAATTGAGGAATATTTAAGAATATTAAAACTGGTCAACGAATATTAAATTTTTTAGTTCTTTTCATTCTTAATTCTTCAAAATCCGGGATTAATTGTACTAACCACCTTGTGTCCATCAATGCTCAAGTAAAGTTTGCACTATAAGTCCTTCACTCGCATTTCCCTGCATGCGCTTCGGCGTGAAACTCTCTTCATTTTATATAGATATTTTATGAAAATTTGTCACTAAATTAAAAAATCGGCAACATTTAGCCATTATGGACTAGACTGGAGTTAACCGGACACTTGGTTTCCCTAACCAAACACTGAAATGATCTCGTAATAAATTCCAAGCCTCTCAATCCTTCTTTACAAAAGGCTTAAATACAGTTCGACTCTTCATCAACATGACCACAACTTATATAAACAAGCCAAGCATAACTGACCCATCAGTCCTTCTAGAATCTGATCCATTCATTAATTCATTCCGGAAATGTACATAGCGCCTCTTCAAGAAACCTACTCAGAGGCGCTCCCAGCCCAGCCACGGCCACAGAGCCAGTCTAAACTGGTCATGCATAACTGGCCTACCAGTCTAACAGAACTATCTGAAACATAGCCAGATACAACAACATACATACATATATATAAGAAAATTTAGTACAGAAGGCATTACATAATATCGGCAGTGGGCTTTAATACTGTTGCGCAACAGGTTAAGAATTCCAAGTCCACCTAGGTGATAAACTCGGCCGAAAACCAGATTACCAGTTTTGTGTATTCTCAGGCCTACAGTGTACGTGGTACCGTTTCAACAGATGGGATAATATTCCGTAAGTATATGCACTTGCTCACGTAACATTTTCCTACTGTTCACTAACTCTTTGAGACTATAATCCCTCGACTGCAACTTGAGCATTCTAAGTGGATATCATGCCCAGAACGAGCGGCTTGCTCACGACAGCTTGGGGGCCGGCCGGTGGCGCGTTGGATAACAGCTGGCGTAGAGAACGAGAGGTACTGAGTTCGAGCCCCAAACTGTCCTCAGACTCAATACTCTCTTCTGGCCGAACGGTTTATTTAAAGGCTTATTAAGTAAAGAAAAATCGGTTTCAGCATGTTGTGAAATTTCTCAGTCTGTTATTTACATTCGTCTCTTAGGCCTTATAGGCGCAGACGATGTCTCTTGGTTGTGCAATGTTTACGACTATTTTTAGCAACAGTAGAAACCCACTTTCGGGGATTTCCATTGACAGCATAACGGTTTTCAGCTTTTTCACCGGTCTTGTATAACCAACCTGGTTGGTTTTAGCAAGTACATATTTGGACTTTTATAAAGCGCATTTTGGGAACGTATACATGTACCGTACCTAATGGGTTAGTGCTACGATGAGAGTACTAATATAATGAAACTTTAAAAACCATTGTTGAATTAAGAATATAACGAGTTTTTGCTCCAGGTTCTTCAGCTTCTGATTTTATGTGCTTGTGAAATTCCTGAGCAAGTCCTATAAGGAAAAGTGGAAAACCAATAAATTCGACATTATAATTATTATGACATTATTATTATTATTATTATTATTATTATTATTATTATTATTATTATTATTATTATTATTATTATTATTATTATTATTATTATTATTACAGTAGTTTTATATAGCGCCCCTTCAAGACAGTCTACTCAGGAGCGCTCCCAGCCCAACATCGGTCTTAAGGCCAGAGAAAAACTGAGCAGAGTGTCCTATTGAGTCAGACGCAGTGCCACCGGAAGCCCATTCTAGGTCACTGGGACAGCCACAGAGAAGGCGCGGCGCTGTCGGATAGCAGTCCGAGCACGGGGTACAAGGAACTCTGGTTGCACCGCTGAGCGTAACGAGCCACGACGCGGAACAGTCACAGTAGGGCAGCAGAGTTCCCGCAGATATGGAGGAGCCAGGCCCTCAGCGCAGCGCCGAACCAATGCAGAGACCCGGTAGAGACCCGAAATAGAAGTTTATATTGATAAATATACGATCGACATTTAAGTAGCAGATGGTCATAATTGCAAAGTTTACACAATAGGCTATATCATAAAGCTGCTCAGTTTACAATCTGCATATTAGAAATCACTTATTGCATTGTGCAAGTCGTATATATAAAAATTATGGGAGTGAGGGAGGGTTTATGTTTGTTAAACTCACAGTTGGGAGCCTACGCCCTACAGTATAATAACTGACAAATTTAATTTATTAATTTATTTACTTTATACACATTACTTGCTCATTGTCATCGTATTTGGATCTGAGGCGATATAAAAATCCTCTAGCATTGTTACAGGAAATAAGCTCAGCAGGATCGAACTCACAAGATGCAAATCTAGACAAACGTGATCCATATTCACCTAAGGCTAGAGTTGTAACAAATGTAATACATGAAAATATTCAGGTCAGGGTTTAGGCACGTTCACTATGTACCAGTGCACAGTGAAATAGAAAAGTTAGAAACTTCGACTTAAAGAGCAGATTAAAATAAAGTATCGTAGTTACTAGTTCTAGCTTTGGTAATCTATAGTTTTAGCCGTTCAAAATTATATTCGCCATTGTATGGGTTTTAGCGGTGGTCGAATACAAGTTGGATTGACGAAAAGAATTCTTGCTAAAAAGAAATCGGGTTAATTAAACTAATTTTTACTTAAATAGAAGTGGGCTTAATGAAAAGATTCTTACTTAAATATAAGTTGGATTGAATAAAATTAATTGTTGTTTAAATAGAAGTTGGATTGATGAAAAATAATTATTGCCTAAATAGATGGTTGGATTGATGAAACGAATTCTTGCCTAAATGAAAACTGGATTGATTAAAACGATTCTTGCCGAAGTAGAAGTTTATATTGATAAAAATACTACAATGGGCGAAAAGTTTGAAGGCCAAAACGATAGATTACACTGTAAAGCTGTAATGATTAGAGCTCTAAATTTGGATATGCTGGAGTCAACTTGTGGTTACTCGTGAGCCTATCACTGCTGGTATCAGCGCCTGGCCTGTGGCGTGCTATGGACCTCCATCACGGCGGTGCACTGGGACCTCCACCTGCACGTAAGTTAATACAGTCCGGAAAATATGGACATTATAACCTCTGTAGTTTCACATTTGGGCTTATCGTTAATAAAGTACTGAACTCTGGCCAACCACAATACTTGAAATTGGTTTCATCAGTGTCATCATTGTTCAACAAAATTATCTGATTGCCTATCTCTGATCACATCTAAACAGAATGGACTTCAAGACGTTACATGCAACAGAAAATCATATCTTTTCGCAAGTGAGTGGAATGGTGATAGGATATATTGCATCGGTCTTGATGCCAGAGAGGTCACTTCGTCTTGGGAGGTGGATGCCGGAAAACCGTCTGGACTATCCATTACAAAAAATGGAAATCTTCTAGTGTGCTGCACAAGCGAATGCAAAATCTGTGAATACACTTCCAATGGGGAGTTAGTACACGAGATCAGTTTTGGTTGCAACAGGGATGGACCTCGACACGCGTTACAGATTGGTTCTCATCTTCTAGTCGTGTGCCATGGAAATTCCGATGCAAGTCAGAAGAGCGAGGGAGTCAGTGTAATCGATTTGTATGGCAAAATATCACCAGGAACAAAGACGATGCAACTTGTGAACCCGAGCCATCTTGCTGTGGACTCTCACCAACAGATATTGATTGCTGAGAGAGGGCGAAATAGGATCATCTTAGCGAATCACACCTTGGACCGTCACCGAATCCTTTTGACAGCTGAAAACGGGTTAGAGGCACCAACTCGAGTTCATTTGAATGAAGCCAATGGATTGGTCTTGGTCGGACTCCAGAGCGGAGTATTGATGATATATTGCGTCAAATCGCCTAGGTCGAATCCTGATGATGGAACAAAAGCAGATTCTTTCTCGCTTGTGATTCGTGAAAGCATGGGACCATCTCACGAAGATGTTGGTATATACGATGAAATAGACTGAACGCAATTGTAATGTCATGTTGAAAGTTAATAGTAAAAAGTACTGCTGGACACGGGAAGTGAGATGTCGTTGGTTCATGTTTCGTTGGTTCGTCCTCGGGACATTGCAAAGTCTTAGTAGTTGTCAAAAGCTACCAATGGAACTTTGATAAAGGTTCTTGGAGAAGCGCATGTAGGATGCAAAGTCTCTGATTTTTCGTGCCCGGTACTGTGTTTAATGACAGAGCAGTTGGATTACATGGTTCTGGGACTGGAATTATTGGAGCGACAAGACGCTGTCTGGAATTTCATGGAACATGGAGACTATACACTGAGATAGTTAGCCCTTTCAACAGGATCCACCGATCCTGTTGAAAGGGCTAAGCATCTCAATGTATAAGTCTTCCTCGTCTTGCTAAATGCCAAAAGATTACGATTTCTCATAACGTTGAAGTACCTGTGTCGACATCATTCTTTCCTATGGTCTGTGCAAGTGACTATAGACCGACCTGACCCGCGCGTCACCATAACCGGCTTAAGTGATGGTGGTCACGGGTTTCCACAGGGGTAGGAAGGGTATAGTTTTAATGTTTGTTTGCAAAAGTGAAGGAGTTAAAGTTTTGTTTAAGTTGTTGACTGATTTAATTGCAGTGGTTTTATGGATTTAAATTGGTTAAATCGTTCCTTTAATGTTTGTTTGCACAAGCGAAGGAGTTAGAGTTGTTGTTTAAGTTGTTTACTGATTTAATTGCAGTGGTTTTATGGATTTAAATTGGTTAAATCGTTCCTTTAATGTTTGTTTGCACAAGCGAAGGAGTTAGAGTTGTTGTTTAAGTTGTTGACTGATTTAATTGCAGTGGTTTTATGGATTTAAATTGGTTAAATCGTTCCTTTAATGTTTGTTTGCACAAGCGAAGGAGTTAGAGTTGTTGTTTAAGTTGTTTACTGATTTAATTGCAGTGGTTTTATGGATTTAAATTGGTTAAATCGTTCCTTGAGTAGAAAATCAGAGACTTTGCATCCTACATTAGTTGAGAGGAAGCCTTTTACTTTTTTGCTTGATGATTCAGGATTTGAGCCTGAGGATGAGGGTTTGAGAATGGGTCAGGAGAAGAACCAAGCTCAAGAGTTATACCCATGCGCCCTATTATTAAACCCTTACGGTATTGACAACTGACCCAAAACCTTTATTCTAACGGTTGAGGGACGAGTTTTGTTTTAGTATATTTGTTTCTTTATTATTTCGTACACCAAGTTGTAGGTAGGGTAAGTAAGTTAGTAAGTGTATCCTTTATTATACCAATTACTAACCGCATTTTGGTTTACAAAGCAGTCATTTTTGTGGCTTAGGGAAGCCTAACATACCATAAAAGTCGAAATAAGCCAACTATCCCTGGCGTTAAACTACATTGTGAATCATTCGCATTATGAATGTTTTCCGAGCCAAACTGTCAGCATGCGGTTTTACTCGATTGTGGTATCGAGGTAATGCAGCCCAAGGTGGCTTTAATGCATATCTTGATTGAATTTTGTGGAGGTCGCATAATGGAGACAGGCTTTGTTCAGGAGCCTTCCTTAACTTTAATTATGACGTCTAATTTTATAATTTTACCTGAATTTTACATGTAAATAGTATCAAGTCACGTAATGGTTACAGGTTAAAAGCAGTCGCGAGAAGCCTCTTTTACGTTTCATTTTGATGATACTTTCAGTGATTCATGACTTGTATGAAAGACTATGTACTATTATATGAACCATATAGCTTAGTAATGATAATTAAACAGTTTCAGAACAATTGTGATTTTAATGAAACAGCTCAATGATAGTTGTGTAGCTTAATAACCTGCATAACTGCCTGAAATAGAATCATGGCAAATATATAGAATGTTTACTTGCATATGTTGCGCCTCTGAATAGTTATTCTGAGAGAGGCGCTATATAAATTTTTAGATACGATACGATATGTTGTTAGATTGTGCTGTGCTCAGATTATTTCTGGTGTATGTGAATTATGTGATAGACTGATGATTGCTTTCCATCACTTAGCTTGTGCTGTAATCAGTCGAATGTGTGCGGACTTCTTGTTGACGAAGATAGTTTTTTCAGAGAGTTCTTGCTTTAAAGCGGTATTAGTCCCACATGGTTAGGTCGATGGTAGTTGTTAATAATAATAATAATAATAATAATAATAATAATAATAATAATAATAATAATAATAATAATAATAATAATAATAATAATAATAATAATAATAATAATAATAATAATAATAGCGACAATTTCTATGGCGCCGTAACACAGCACTTGCTGTTACAAGGGCGCCTTCAAAAGCATCAACGCACAGTGAGTTAGAGATACGCCTTAGAGAAAAGATGTGTTTTAAGCCTTGACTGAGGCTGCAGAGCGAACCGTCCCAGGCAAGCTTTTCCAACAGCGGTGACCGGCGATCGAGAACGCCCGATCACCGAAGCGCGTCTTTGACCTTCGAACGTATAAGTCGCCCTTCACTCCCGATCTCAGCGCCTCCATGATGTCTTGGATTTAAATCCAGTGCAGGTCAAAGGTTAATAGCTGCAGGTGTGTCCCGCGCCTGATGTGTTCGGAGGACCCTGGTGTGACCTTGTAAACCGTAGGAGGTATTTCAAGACATGCCATGCTTATGTGGAGTGCATAGTTGTGTTTCGGATATCGAACCCAGTGTAGGTCAAGGTTAACTGAGAGTATGTGTTGCTACGCCGGATGCCGAGTTAGACCTTGAAGATTACCTTTACGCACTGTAGTTGTTGGTTCAACTAAGAGGCCTTGCATTTTGATGATGTTGTCTGTGGATAGGAAGATAATTTATTTCGTATGGAGTGTCTCACTGTGTCTGGCTGCCATATTAGAATGAGGGCTATTTTCATATACAGTGTCTTTTTGTCTAACACCGTTTCGTATGGTATAATGCGCCTACACTGATTAACAAAATGAACTAGATGAATAGGCCTAAGCCTAAGGTATCGAGTCTCATGCATATATATATATATATATATATATATATATATAATATATATATATATATATATATATATATAGCGTCAGTTGATAACATATTAAATTATTTCGAATAGTTCACGCTGTTCGTGCGGCATAATCCTGCTTTAGGCCTACTATGCATGACTTTTTAAAAGTACTACAATAAACAATCTCGTGTTCTATGTGTTACTTGACAAGATGGAACCTCGCGATTATAAAACTCGCGTGGTTACTACATTGGACGGGGTACGAGCTGGCGATAGGGCCTACACGTCGCTCAGCCAATGCCTATAAAGCAGTCTGTTTTAGACCAGACGAAGGTCTAATCGGTTAGACCCTTTAGACCAAACACGACTAACATCTGGGTGAGCATGACTAAGCTGAAAACGATGAAATGGGTTTGCAGCCTATGTATGGATGCCTAGCTAAGTTAACGGACACGCATGAATTACCACCGGTGGGCCCACTGTCATGGTGGATGCTATAAGTTGAACTAGGATCATCTGCGCGACAATAATTAAAGGCAAAATACACACATACATACATAAATACATACATACATACATACATAAATAGATACATACATACGTACATACACATACATGTACATGCATTATGCGTGCATCTTATACTAGGCTACATCCACGTATTCATACAATGTCGGCGTGTGTATGTAACACGTGTATGGGCTATATCTTATCGTATCTTATCTGAGAATTTATAAAGCGACTCTTGGAGTAGTAGCTGTTCAGAAGCGCTTTCAGCGTGACAGCCCTAGGCAATAAGAAAAGTTTCAAGCAATGAAGGGTGACTGATTGAGGGGAGGTCAATCCACAAAGAAAGGCCCACGATGGCGAAGGCACGGTGTTAGGCAATAGCAGTCCTTGCCCGAGGAGCCTTGCTTGGGGAGCTAGAAGATCAAGTCGATCCGCAGACCGGAGAGGGCGGGAAGAGTCAGCAGACAGAAGTTTGCGCATTAAGTTGCAAAGATGTTTAGGAGCTAGTTCCTGTTGAGTTCTTAACACACTAAGAGCAGTACACTGTAGGCTATCTACACGGTGAATCATTAAAAACCGTGTCCCTACATAATTTAACATTATTCAGTTAGAAAACCACCAATTTTAATTACATTTCAGAATAATGACGCTTGGTAGTCTAGCCAAGTGTGGCATAAATGATTTCTTATAAAAAAAGCTGGACTAGCCGAAACAATAATGACTTTTACCGAAGAAAGTAGTAAATCTCTTATGGTATATGTGGGGTCTCTGCATACGGTTGTTCGAACATCCACTTCATCGAACCGGATGTTAAGGTCAATGGACAATATTACGGTACCAGGGTTCGAATTGCCGCGGGTTTGGGGATTCAACCCCTAGTCTTTCTTAGGATCCCATAGTAAAGTTTACATTTCACACCCAAACTCCACATAAATCAACGTCTAACCCCCCAGGTATTTTTTTACAATTCCCATACCTACTGTGCACGGAGCTCTGGAGACTGATGAGTCACTGCAAGCTGAAACAGCTGGCTTCATCCCGCCTACTTCGTGACCTTCTAACCGCCCTGATTAAAATCTGATAGAAGATTATGGAGTGTCATGCAAGAAGAGGTCTACACATATTGAAAACAGGTCAATGAGTTGCGTCATCGATTTGTGTAGGCGTGGGACGAAATGGATCAGCGCATCATTGATGAGGCCGTCAAGCGATGGCATACGCGTCTTTGCGCATGCGTGGATGCTTGGGAGGGGGTGGTCAATTTGAACATAATCTTTAACTTTCTGAATGCTCAGTAATAACTCCTCTATCTATACTTAAAATTTCTTTGACATGATCTGATATCTGAAGAAGTTACATGTACATTCAAATATGTAGGGACACGGTTTTTATTGACTCACCGTGTATATGCATTAATTATGATTGAGTGCGATAAGGTTCTCTGTTAGTTGCCATGCATGGCTGTATAACTAAGCCGCTAAGTCTCCGCTTGTGAATGACATTTGTACTTGTCTACAAACCAGGAGCTTTAAGTCTCTCTAAGGCTTGCTGGTTTTCTCGTATTTTCCGTTGGTTGACGCTTGTTGATGTGTCTTCTGCATGCTTGTACAGGTATAGGCCTATATATCGCATGTAAAGAGTTCATACATGTAAGTAGTGTTTTATATTAAAACTTGGATTCCGACGGTTTCTCCTTAGACAACAACACACATACTGCCACAACACACACGCTTACAAACATATATGCATACATGAATACACCTATAATACGCTTTACGCAAATTAGGGAATGGCCGTTTGGCATTGTTTGTCGATTTTCTAATCCCGATAGTAACCGGATATTTGGCCTGCTTTTTCGGCTGTATCCGGCTTCTATACCAACACTGTACCACGTCTCTGGAACGATCTACATCCTGAATTCCGCACTTTTTCGTTTCCTCCACCATTATCTGCCTCATGTTCCTCAAGGCTTTCCACTCGGAACTAAAGTCTCTCCTTTTCAAGAACTCTTATCCTGACTCATCTGATCCTGTACCTTCCAATCCTCGACCTAAAAGACACCCATCTTAACATCTGCTGTAGGCTACCCTCTGTGATCCTCTGGAAACCGGACTCGGACCTTCCTCTGACTACTCTTTTGGACAAACCCTCTGGCAGAGCTCGTGAATAAGCAGGCGCTCTGCGTCGATTAAATAGTTTTAGGGCAAAATCCGGCCCGAACCGATTTCCGGATCAACATTCGGCCCAACCCTTACGCACTTACAAACACACACACACACACATGCATACTTCATACAAACATACGCATGCATACATACTCACATGCATACATACATGCATACAAACATACATACATATTTTGCATGCTTTGTGTGTATCCTTGTATGTAATTAGCAACTTCTATTGCGCCGGTGTGTAATGCACAAGGCATCAACCGATGGCACAATGTAATATACTATGCATGTATGTGTGTATTGTATATCTCTATGTATGCGTGAATGTATGCATTCATTTATGTATGTATGCATGTATCTATTCATTTTTCACCAGATGTATCTACGTGTATGTTTCTATGTATGTGTATCTATGTATTTGCATGCATACACCATTATGCATACATACATGCACAATATTACACATACATAAAAACATATAGGCCTACAATTTATACATGCATACATTCCTAGCCTGCACACATTCACCCATACTTAGAAGGATACGTAGATATAATTATGGCTAGATGAATTCTCAGCCAATCACATAGGCCTACATATTCCAGGATATAATTTCATTAGCAAGCACAGATCGACAGGACGCTGGGGAGGCGTAGGATTTTTTGTAAAATCTGACATTATTTTTCACCAGATGGAAAATTGCTCATCTCACTGTACTTACGAGAGCTTATTTATTCGACTACCACTGCAAAACGGCTCCCGCTATATTACTGGAGTTGTTTACAGGCCTCCAGGGCAGGACTTAGACGAATTTAATACTGACTTTAACCAGCTCATCTCCACTCTTAGTAAGAAACATAACGATGTTTTTATTTTAGGGGATTTTAATATCGACTTAGGCTATTGAAAATCCAAGATCACTCATTAACCAGCAATTTCTTCGACGTGATGTCCACTAACCATGTTCTTCCAACAATAACTAAACCTACCCGAATTACCTCCACTAGCCTACGTCAACTCTGATTGACAATATCTTATCTAATTCTATCTCCAAATTGATTGATTCTTTTATAAATTGCGGCTTGTGCAAATGAGAATGCCAATATGGCTTATAATAATTTTAGTGTGAATTAAAAAAAATTCATATAATAAAGCTTTCCCCTTATACTCCCCCACCAAAAGTAGAAAACGCCAAAATAATCAACCCTGGATGACCAGTGGTCTCTTGAACTCCTATAAGAAAAAAAAACCAAATTACATCTTAAATTCATAAAACAGACTAATGAAATTAACAGGAAAAATTTCATAATGAAGCGTGCGTGGCGCCCTCTAGCGACTGCACACACTGTTGGGGAATACTACTAATAAAGATACTACCAGGACTCGAGTTCAAATCCAAAGAGAAAGTATCAGGAGAAGACTTAACTCTATAATCGACGGAAGGAGCCACAGAAGTTTGTCTAAGCATTGATTTAAGAGGCGCTGCTTTCGACGTCACAAGTTCATGCCCCAAACTTGTATTACTAGGATTCATTACTCCTAACCAGGTGCCGCCCAAAGTGGTGTCCGGAATGACTCGGTCTGAGCCCATGGGATTTACAGTCCCACCGGGGTTCTCCTTTCCCTCAACAGTTTTTGGTTCCAATAAGTGAGATTTTAACTCGTCTAATTTGTTCTCAAAACTGTCATTTCTTCGTATTTGTTCATCTAAAAATCGATTAAATGAGTCCTCTGTACTTTGCTGTCGCTGTATAAATTTGTCAAACAGATTTTCCATTATGTTTTGGCGCTGCATAAATTGTTGCAGAGGGTCTTCAAGCTGACTGGAGAATATCTCCTCATCCTTTTCATCTTGGCTTGGTTTATCTGTACTCAACTCATTTGCAGAAATGTTCTCCGAAATTGAACCCTCAGCTGAATCAACAGACATTCTTGAATAATTAATTCAGGTTTAATTGTAAATGAACAGCAATAAAAGTAATTTACAGAACTGTTCTCAGTTTCTAATTAACGACGCAAGAACCTGTGCTATCTAACTTAAAGTTCAATTTGAGTTCTTTACTCGAAATTAGATACTCGATTCTAAGCTCTATCCGCAGAATTAACAATTTTACTCGCGATAAAACAATCTAATATTGGTTTTGTACGACCATATTTATCTAATCTGGAGATCTACTAGTTCTGACGGGACATTAAAGTTATACTTCCCTGAACGGTGACAATCTTCCCAATTTATAGTTTTATTCGGTCAGCCCGGCCATTGAAAATCCCATGGAAAATTTCCAAGCATCAATAGAAAACACCAGACGATCAAACTTCGACAATTTGGGAGTTAATTCCGATAATTTCTTTCCCAAAATTTGACAATCGTTCCTCGGCATAAACGCTCACAATTCCGTCGCAGCCAAATCAACGAACGATCGAAGTTTTCATCAAAATTTCTGCAATATTACCAAATCTGCCCACCTTCGACAGAAAACTTCACCGAACTCTCTTAGTCCGCCAAAAAGAAAGATCACCCGATCACCTGATCCAATCAGAGGTGAGCATTCGGTCACGAGGTGACTCAAAAGAACTAAATTTAGATATTACGTAATGAAAAGTGCTATTAATATTGTAATTGCGGCGCGTTCCAAAATTAAGTCCAATTATTGATCGTTGAACTAATAACAGGAAAAGCCGTGGCCGAACCGAGTTCGCCACACCCTTCCCCACTCAGCCTAAATTTTCAGCTACGCTGGAAAATTTAGTTACCTAGGGGTTGTCTATCTCCAGATTCCACAGGATACAGAAACATTATATATGAAACGAGATAAAATAACTACAGCCATAGTTACAGTCAACAAGCACGACGACTTATCAGTTAATGCGTGTACAGTATAGGGTAAACAATGGCAAACATTTCAAATTACGTAACGACGAACTGTTGCCCAGACACCCTTGACAAAAGTCGCTGTTCTTACAGGTCGTCATATAATCACAAAATACTTAAGGAATCATTGGTTGCCATTCATTAATATAGACAATAGTGAACAACTACTCGTTGCATATACACTCCTATGAGCCAAATAACAAAACAACAGAAAAACATCATACCACGAAACAATACCCTGAAAGGAAAGATTCATATTCTATCGTTTGCACAACCAGTCCCGATACGACTACCACCATTTACCCCAAATACGGCCAGAACCAAGGTGCACTACGAAGAATGAAGAGAGTGGTCACTATTACGTCTACCTTCCAGGGAAACTCAGGCGACAACTCTCGGGTAGCATCTAAAGTTAGGAGAAATTCCTCCTCGCTTACCCCAAGGTCCAATCCTAAAAACTGCGGCACGATCTCCATGGTCAATGACCAAGTGTCGAATCCCCATAGACCCTTTGAAGTCCAGGGCTTCACCGTCGGACCAAAACCCAAACTGGTCACTGTTCTACCCGAGGGTCCAGGACTCCCCATGGCCCATCTCGCCACAGCCTCCACAACTAAGGACGAACTAGCCGTAGTCTGGATGGCAGCCAAAATTGTCCAAAACACAGCCGGGTAACAGTGCACCGAAGGAGATTGATTGGCAATCTCCTCAACATCCTCGCTAGTGACATCGATACGGCCTAAATCCAAGAGGGAGTGAAGGGCTAGCCAAACAAGTCCTCGGATAATGAGTTTGGAGGGGACATCAACCGCCAGGTTATCCAGCGGGAGAGAGGGTACCTGAAGTAATGATGAAGGGTCCCTAAGGAACTCGTTAACGGTCCCGGATCCTTCACGAGAGGAGGAGGGAGAGGTAGCTCTTCGAGGTTCTAAATCCACGTCTGCCTTAATATCACCGTCATCCGAGACCATACTACAACTCAGCTCCGGGGAAGGAGGGGCTCCCGTTGATTCAGTTGAGGACAGGACAATGGGTTCCTGCAACCTTTGGCTTTCCTCCTCCATCCAGGCTTGGAGGTTCTCAGTGGTACCCGACATTTTGCAACTCGTGTTGACCAACCTTCCTAAAAAAAAAACAATGGAATACTAAAACGTTCACATGCATTTCACACTCTACTCTGACCAATGCACCCCTATCGATAACACAGAATATGCAATTAACTACTTATCAGTCGAAAGGGAACTATTTATCGATACCGCAGAGGCTTTCTGATGAGACGCTGAGGCCTTCTATCAGAGAATGTTTCTCGATGCGCTGTATCTACTTCGGCAATGGGTGTAGAGGGCCCATTACCTTCCATCTCGTCTACTTCATTCCGGGGTTCCTCACAATCCCAATCCGGTATGGATTCGAACTCCTCTGGAGGCGGCCGTTCCTCCAAACCTGGGGAAACCACTCCTTCACAACCCTTGAGCTTGTCCACGTACACTAGCATGGGACGGGAGCGGGGAGATTTCCTGATTTTGTAGAGGACAGAGTTTACCTGCTCCACTACCTCATAAGGACCCGTGTAGAACTTAGCCCACTTATCCTTAAGGCCAGGCCGTCTCCTTGGGTAGAAATACCACACCAGGGATCCAACTGGGAAAGAGGCCGGTTTCACTCTAAGATCGTACCGAAAAGCTCGAGTTGTGGCTTGACGCTGCATAAATTTTCTTGCAAGATCAAAATTACGCTGCACATTTTCAATTTGCATGGCCACAAAATCATCAGTAGTAGAAAGAACATTTGCAACATTAAGATCGCCTAGAACAAGATCGATCGGCAGACAAAGCTCTCTCGACAGAAAGAGACGATTTGGTGTAAATCCAGTGCTTTCGCTGGCTCTGTATGCGGCCAGGACGTAAGGTAGATGCAAATCCCAATCTCGCTGATTCTGGGCAAAGGCAACCTTCTGGTTCTGGGCCTGGGCAACCACGTTAGCAAGCATGTCGATTTTATGTCGAACTTTTGGATGTACGGCTTCTTGATGATAACGTTTCTTCACCATGACGACATTACTGGCCCAAGCAGATGACGAAGGCTCAATAAGTCTTTGTTGCAACATGTGATCCACTTGTTCATCAATAACCGGCAATAGTGTTAACGGTTGACGTCGCAAGGCTTGTCTTACTGGAGCTTCATTTCCGGTTTCTATCTCGTGTTGTATCACGTCCGTAAAACCAAGATCCCATTCATTCATCGAGAACGCCTTCTGATTTGTAAGAATAATCTCACGTAATCTATCCTGGACTTCAGCTGGAACATCATCAGCAATATCTGACCATAACGGCGACAGGACAGAGTTAATTTCTTCCTGCGTCGGTTTTTCTTGACCTTCAATGACGGTTGCGCAAGCAGCTGCGACTTCGGACGTTTCCTCGAACACTGACACTTCTTCGGCCATACACTGGACACCTTTCTTTAGTCTGATTTCTTTAATGGTCGGATTCATCACACGAACAGGTAAGTCGACGATTCTTTCCGGTAATAATGTTCCTGAAATGACCAATCCGGAGCTCAATACCTGTGGCTGGGTAGCCCACTGAGTATCAGATGAACACAGATGAGAGACCACTGCATAAGTATTTATGTCCAATTCGCTTAATGGAGGCACTTTCACATCTTGAGCGACAACTATTCTTCTGCAATTTCCCTGTCGTTTTCTGGTGCATATGGAAAAAGTATGATTCTGTATCTTCACCCATCGTTCACCAAAGTTCCAAAGAGCATTCTGTCTCTCCAACCATTCCAGTCCCAAGATTAATTCAGTAATTTGTTCCGTAATAAGACAAGAGACTTCGAAGGAATAACCGTCTATTTCACAGTGAATAGTGGCCTCGCCCAATACACGAATATCAGTACCATTCGCGGCACGAAGAGTCTGGGTAGAAGAACGGATGTCCTTCTTAAGAACCAGAGAGGCAGGAGCAAGAGTAAGCTCCGAACCTGTGTCGAGCAAAGCGAAGGTAGATTTTCCATTCACCTTGAGTGACAGATAAGCGTTGTTACTTCCAACCACATGTCGAAGAGCACTCGGTTCCTGTTCATTTGAACCTTCAGCCACAAACGGCTGTTCTCTCTGTCTCAATGGACAGGCCCTGGCAAAATGTCCGAGTTGACCACAGTTAAAACAGCCTTGAGACTGTCGAGGTCCAGTCTGACGATAATTTCGGAATCTGCCATTGGTTCCGTTCCTATTCCACTGGTTCCTCCATTGAATCGGTTGATCGGGTCGCACAAAGTTCTGATATGGCGGAGCCGGCATTGGAGAACCGGTTCCATAATTCAGACGTTGCTCAATCTGTTCCAACCGTGGCTCCAACTCTTCTTTCAAGAGTTTGCGAACTAGTTCAACCGGAAATTCGTTCTCTTTTACAGCTTTAATTCTTCCTGGTCGACGATCTGAATGTTCTGTTTCTTCTCTTTCTGCTTTTCTGTACCCGTCTAACCTCAGCGCAAGCTTATAGGCAGAATCCAAAGTTTCAGGTTCCCGTTCTCGCAATTTCAACGCTAATTCCTTATCTCGTAGAGCGTCAAGAAATGAACGAATGGCTATCGTTTCGCTATGGGTAGACGTAGGCCCAGGATAGGCAAGAATCATAAGCCTCCTTATGTCTTGTGCCAGCGATCCTAGATCTTCACCGTCTTTTTGGCGACGAGTATTCAATTGAGTTTGATACAACGACGCTTGATCAGAACTTCCATAGCGTAAGCGAAGCTTATTTACCAAGTCAGACCATGTAGTAACCGTATTCGAGTCAAACTCCCAAAGAAGTTGCGATGCAGGCTCAGACAAAGCACAGGTAAGCTGGTTTAATTTCTCATCATCTGACCATCCATTGTTCTTGGAAGAAACTTCAAATTTCCGAAGAAAGGCGTCCACAGAAGTTTTTCCATTGTAGGTACCCATCTTAATGTATTGACGAGGCCTTTCTGCATGTACACTAGACGAAGAGATATTGGTTTTCCCTTCAGTTGTAGGTATAACCTTACTATCGACTGCTTCGGTAGTACTTATCTCAGCTTTAGAGTTCACAAGGTCATGTTCTTTAACTACCGAGTTCGACAGATTAGGCTTCGTCTCATTCTGTTTCATTTCCTTAGTACCCGAAAGTTTATCGCTTTCTTTGGTTATGCACTTATCGTTTGATTCATTTGTTTCGGCTATTCGACTTGGATACAACCAAGGTTCAGCATGCGAGAACTCATTGGTGTCCCGAGGAAATCTATTCATTTCGGCTATTTCGGAATTGATAGTCGAAGAAATGAAATAGTTACCTGGAGCAGACATCACTGATATGGGTTCCTTCAACCTTTCATGGACAACTGAAGACAAGCATGGCTGACTCTGTCCTGAAGCTCTTGCAAACATGGATGGAGTAGAGTATATCACTGAAGTATTATCACATTTCTTTCGATTCAATTCAAAGGAATGAAGAGTATTCGAAGGATACACGTCGGTAGATCGATTGAAATATAACCCAGCAGATTCATCATGTTTCACAGTGAATTCCGAAGAAGCAAACTTGGTTGACAAGTCTCTATTTCGTATTGGATAACTGAATGTGCTTGCCAAAGTGGTTGCCCGACCAGAAGGTTCAGCACCGATGTGACTGGGATCTGCTTGTCTGCCTTCCGAAGCGATGATTGGTCGATGACCAAATTGCTCGGTTGGATCCCTCAATTTTTGATTATCTCCTGCAACTGAAAACTCCAGATTAGAACATGATCGTACATCTCTATCTAACATTTTAAGATTAGAAGTTAATTTAGGTTCTAATCTATCTCGCCTATTAGGTGCATTTCTAAATGTCACCTCATCATCAGATGGATAATCCCATTGATTCAAGCTCAGATAATCCAGACCATAAGCTCCTTCTGCTTCTTGTTCATTTCTTCTATATTTGACCCTCTTAGGTCTAGCTCCTGTTCCTTTAAAGTCCTGCCTTCTTTCTTCTTCGAAAAATCTCCTCTCTTCCTCAAAGATTCTTCTTTCTTCCTCCAAGATCTTTCTCTCTTTATCCAAGATTCCATATTCTTTATTATCTACCACCCGATATTCTTTATTATTCAGTACCCCACTTCTGGTACCAATTGAAGCGTGCGTGGCGCCCTCTAGCGACTGCACACACTGTTGGGGAATACTACTAATAAAGATACTACCAGGACTCGAGTTCAAATCCAAAGAGAAAGTATCAGGAGAAGACTTAACTCTATAATCGACGGAAGGAGCCACAGAAGTTTGTCTAAGCATTGATTTAAGAGGCGCTGCTTTCGACGTCACAAGTTCATGCCCCAAACTTGTATTACTAGGATTCATTACTCCTAACCAGGTGCCGCCCAAAGTGGTGTCCGGAATGACTCGGTCTGAGCCCATGGGATTTACAGTCCCACCGGGGTTCTCCTTTCCCTCAACAGTTTTTGGTTCCAATAAGTGAGATTTTAACTCGTCTAATTTGTTCTCAAAACTGTCATTTCTTCGTATTTGTTCATCTAAAAATCGATTAAATGAGTCCTCTGTACTTTGCTGTCGCTGTATAAATTTGTCAAACAGATTTTCCATTATGTTTTGGCGCTGCATAAATTGTTGCAGAGGGTCTTCTAGCTGACTGGAGAATATCTCCTCATCCTTTTCATCTTGGCTTGGTTTATCTGTACTCAACTCATTTGCAGAAATGTTCTCCGAAATTGAACCCTCAGCTGAATCAACAGACATTCTTGAATAATTAATTCAGGTTTAATTGTAAATGAACAGCAATAAAAGTAATTTACAGAACTGTTCTCAGTTTCTAATTAACGACGCAAGAACCTGTGCTATCTAACTTAAAGTTCAATTTGAGTTCTTTACTCGAAATTAGATACTCGATTCTAAGCTCTATCCGCAGAATTAACAATTTTACTCGCGATAAAACAATCTAATATTGGTTTTGTACGACCATATTTATCTAATCTGGAGATCTACTAGTTCTGACGGGACATTAAAGTTATACTTCCCTGAACGGTGACAATCTTCCCAATTTATAGTTTTATTCGGTCAGCCCGGCCATTGAAAATCCCATGGAAAATTTCCAAGCATCAATAGAAAACACCAGACGATCAAACTTCGACAATTTGGGAGTTAATTCCGATAATTTCTTTCCCAAAATTTGACAATCGTTCCTCGGCATAAACGCTCACAATTCCGTCGCAGCCAAATCAACGAACGATCGAAGTTTTCATCAAAATTTCTGCAATATTACCAAATCTGCCCACCTTCGACAGAAAACTTCACCGAACTCTCTTAGTCCGCCAAAAAGAAAGATCACCCGATCACCTGATCCAATCAGAGGTGAGCATTCGGTCACGAGGTGACTCAAAAGAACTAAATTTAGATATTACGTAATGAAAAGTGCTATTAATATTGTAATTGCGGCGCGTTCCAAAATTAAGTCCAATTATTGATCGTTGAACTAATAACAGGAAAAGCCGTGGCCGAACCGAGTTCGCCACAATAATATACAGGAATACATTTAAAACAATGAAAAAGAAAGCCGAGTTACTTTATTATGAAATCGAATTCCAAAATATAATAATAATCTAAAAAACAGTGGCAATGTAAGATCAATACTCAAAACAGATAATAAAAGTTCTAGACTTGATCTAGTGGACTCTAATGGGTAATAATAGATGATGATGAGACAATAGCCAATAAGTTTAATAGTTATTTTACTAGTATTCCTCAAAACGTAGCTGAAAAAATCCCATCCTCACCAAACTCCTATATAATAAATATATGAAAACCCCATGTGATAACTCATTGGCACTGTATTTAACCAACCCTGAGGAAATTATTAATATATCTCATGCCATTAAACCTACTCATAGCTCAGGGCTTGATGGTATCGACCCAATGATAGCTTTGCCACTTATTAAATCCATCGCTCAGCCGCTTTCTGAAATTATTAACTGCTCTTTCTCAACAGGGGTAGTTCCATATGAACTAAAATTGGCAAAAATTGTGCCTATCTTCAAACAAGGGAATAAGGAAGACCTTACTAATTATAGACCCATCTCAGTTCTGCCTGTGTTTAGAAAAATATTCGAAAAAATTATATATGAAAGACTTAATAACCACTTTATAAAAAATTATATCCTCTATTCTATGCAGCATGGGTTTAGGTCAAGCCACTCTATTCTATTCTATTCTATTCTATTCTATTCTATTTATGGACTTATAAAGCGCCTCTCGCAGTACAACCTAATCAGAAGCGCTACTGCTATGTCACACATAAATCTGCAAGAACAAATCACAACAGCAATTGATAATAATGAATTCTCAGTAGGCATCTTCATAGACCTAGCTAAAGCCTTTGATACGGTGGACCACGGTATATTGTTAAAAAACTCCAACATTATGGAATAATAGGGGTCACCCATCATTGGTTCGATAGTTACTTAACAAACAGAAATCAGCAAGTTATCTGCAACGGAATTTTATCTAAATTTCAACAGGTTAAATATGGTGTACCGCAAGGCTCTAATTTAGGTCCTCTCTTGTTTCTTATATACATTATACATAAATGACCTCCCTAATACTTCAACTATTCTCAGTTTTATTATATTCGCTGATGACACTAATGTATTCTATTCTCATAAATCCTTATATGAATTATGTGAAATAATTAATCATGAAATCACGTATGTGGTTGATTGGTTTAGAATTAATAAATTATCATTAAACATTAATAAAACCAATTTTATACTATTTAGATCCCATAGAAAACTAATACCTGAAATTAGTATCCAGTTACTAATTGATGGAAATGTAATCCCGAAGGTATCTTCCACCAAATTTCTTGGAGTTTGCCTTGACCAACATCTAAACTGGTCAGAGCACATTAAATTAATTTCTATGAAAATTGCCAAAAATGCAAGCATTCTGAATCGATTGGCATCTTACCTACCTCAAAAAGTTATACTCAACCTCTATTACTCTTTAATATATCTCTATCTTGCGTACGGTAATATTGTCTGGGCTTCCAACTATATGCACCGCTTACATAAAATTAACATTTTACAAGAAAGAGCAATTACAATAATAGCTAGGGTCTTGCCTTCTACGCACATTAGTCAGTTCTTTAGTAGATTTAAAATGTTTAGACTTAATCAAATTAATACCATTCAAATAAGTGAGTTTATGTACAGACATAAGCATAAATTGCTACCCTCTGTGTTTAATGACTATTTTAATATAACATCGGACACTCATACTTACCTTACTAGACAAGTTGAATCTTATAGAGGAATATTTGCACGCACTAATACAAGGTTATTCGCCTTAAGGTCCACAGGACCATCAGTCTGGAACGATATCCCTGACAGCACTCGTCACCTGCCTAACTTGAATTTATTTAAAAAACCCATGCGAGCTTTCTTATTAAATGTGTAATTGTTCAAATTGCTGTGTTGCCATCGCTTAGTTAAGTTTGTTTTGATTTCTGTGTATTATCTGTTGTTGGTTCTCTGTATACGAACTGTCATTATCACCACATCATATGGTATCTAGGTAGCCCTAGTTAGTGGGTCCTGTGACCCTTCAGGGCTCTCCGTTTGTTGCCTAAATAACACTAGTGTTGATAGTTGCATTTTGTAATGGGGAATAATGAAACTTTTGAATTCAATTGAATTGAATTGAATAATTATTGTCACTGATATTTCAGATCACTTGCCAATTATGGTTCGAGTAAACCTCACTCCTTATAAATACTCACCTACCTGCCCCCAAACTAGGAAAATTGACGAAACTTCTATAGCACAGCGTAAATCCCAGCTTGCTCTACTAGATTGGTCATCGGTCCATATCCTTTGTTGTAATGATAATCCTGATGCTGCCTGCCTATGATGAATTCTTTTCGTTGTTTAAAGCAGCTTATAATACAGCTTTTCCACTAATCAACAAAACTGCTAACAAGCGAAATAAATTTAAGAATCCATGGATGACTACAGTAACTGGCCTTTTAAAATCGTCTAGGAAAAAGGAAAAGTTATATCTGAAATACATAAAAAAAACCAACAAGTATTAATAAGCAAAAGTTTACTACTTATCGAAATAAATTTAAAGCGTTGAGAATAAAGGCCGAACGATGTTACTTTGAATCGGAATTCAAGAAATATTCTAATGATCTTAGGAAAACTTGGCGAGTTATTAGGTCAATAATCAATATGAATAAATCCGAAAAAGCTATTGATACCTTATGTATTGCTGGTGTTAACATTACTGATCCTAGCATCATGGCTGAGAAATTCAATAACTATTTAACTGGTCTCGCTCAATACTTGATCGATAAGCTGCCCACCTCAAGCACCTCTTTTGACAATTACCTCAACTGTCCGAGGCCTAATTCTTTTGCAGTCATCCCAACAACTCCTAACGAGCTAATCTCCATAAGTCACTCCTTGAAAACCACTCACAGTACTGGTCTTGATGAAATTGATTCCTCTATCATGCATTCTATTGTTGAAGATGTAGCTATTCCCCTAACAAATATCTTCAACTCTTTCTACTTGTATAGTTCTTCCGCACTTAAACTGGCCCAAATCGTACCTATTTCTAAACAAGGTCTTCATGAGGATATTACCAACTATAGACCCATTTCAATCCTTCCGTACTTTTCTAAGATACTTGAAAAACTCATGTACAATAGATTATACGATTATGTTACCAAAATGAAAATTCTATACCCTTCGCAACATGGTTTTCATTCAGGTCACTCTACATCTATGGCACTTCTGACTATACAAGATAATATCTCTACTGTAATCGATAACAACGAATTCTCTATAGGCATCTTCCTCGACATTGCCAAGGCATTCGACACGGTTGATCACAGTATATTATTTGCTAAACTTGAGATTATTGGTATCCGGGGCCTAAATCTATGTCGGTTTAAGAGTTATCTCGCAAATAGGCAACAACCTGTTGAATGTCAGGGGCGCTTGTCGAAATTAAGGTTAGTCAAATTAGTTCCCCAGGGATCTATCCTTGGTCCTCTGCTTTTTTTGTTATTCATTAATGACCTTCCCAACGCTTCTACACTTGTAGATTTTATACTCTTCGCCGATGATTCGAATGTATTTATCTCCCACAAAACGTATGAGGGGTTATTTGAACTAGTGAACCTGGAATTACTTCGACACCAGCTTTCGCAGCCGATGACTTTCTCAAGATGTTGAATGACAAGATAACCGGTCTTCGTGCTGCAACGGGTGGTGCTCCTCCACCTGACTTCTCTCGAACAGACTGCAAATTCGACGGTTTTCAGCCCATCCTTGAAGCTGACCTTCGACGAGTCATCGGCTCCTCGAACCAAAAGTCGTACGAGCTGGGCCCGCTGCCACCGTTCATCATTGTTAATATGCTAGATGACATTATTGCATTTCTTGTGTATATGCTAAATAGGTCACTCACTGATGGATACCTTCCTGCATCCCAAAAACGCGCCATAGTTTTCCCAAAGCTAAAGAAACCTAACCTTGACCTTAATGTTTGCCAAAACTATCGGCCCATCTCTAACTTGTCTTATCTGTCCAAAACTCTTGAGAGACTCGTTGCTGCCCAATTTGTCCCTTACTTGGAGCAATCAGGGCTTTTGCCTCCCTCTCAGTCTGGCTTTCGAGGACACCACTCCACAGAAACTCTCCTCCTCTCACTCCTGTCTGATATATACACGGCTATTGATAGAACTCAGCTGTCTCTTCTTGCACTCTTTGATGTCTCCGCGGCGTTTGATATGGTAGACCACGAGCTCCTTCTGCAGCGTCTACACCTCTCTTTTGGATTATGCGGCACACCCTTTCATTGGTTCAAATCCTACCTTACTGATCTTACTATGATGGTGGTCCTGGGTAACACTAGAACACCCTGGGTTAGGGTTGACTTAGGTGTCCCAGAGGGGTCGGTTTTAGGTCCTCTCTTGTACATTCTCTTTACTGCAGACATTCCCTCAGTTCTGGCTAAACATCAAGCTAAGAGACATCTCTATGCTGATGATGTCCAAGCCCTTGTGCATGGTTCACCTTCTCAGCAGATCTCTCTGGTAGAAACGATCGGATCACTATTGCAAGATGTCCACTTTTGGATGACAGCAAACAGACTTAACCTCAATCCCTCAAAGACTCAACTGATCTGGTTCAGTACCAAACGACAGTCACAAAAACTTGATTTCCAATTGCTGGCCTCATTATTCCCAGACTTTACCTTTTCCTCCAGTGTTCGTGACCTGGGTGTCACACTTGATAGCGCTTTGACATTTATTGGCCACCGATCTCTCCTGACCCGCTCTTGTTACTACCAACTGAGGCGACTTAGAGCCATTAGAAGATTGGTGTTCTCCTAAGTGTTTACAACCATGGTTCATGCCTTTGACTCCTTATGCATTGATTATTGCAACTCTGTACTAATTGGGCTTCCTAAGGTTCGCCTGTCCTCTGTACAATCTGTCTTAAACGCTGCAGCCAGACTTATTGCACGCCTTCCTCGGTACTCTCACATCTCCACATACATGACTAATGATCTTCACTGGCTCCCTCTCTCTAGAATCAAGTACAAGATCCTGCTCCTAGTTACTAAGTCCCAGCAGGGCTTGGCTCCTAGGTACCTTTGTGACTTAATGTGTAAGCCACTATCTGCACGTTCTTCTCGCCCTCTTCGTTCTGCTGACCGGTTTGATCTTTTCGTACCTCGGTCGCGAACCTCATTAACCCAGCATCGGGCTTTCGCTGTAGTGGGTCCATCAATATGGAATGACGTTCCCCCTGCAATTCGTAGCAGGATTCTGGAGGGGATTTCACTGGCATCTCTTCGCTGCTTAAAGACCTTTCTCTTTTCTCGGGCCTGTCACGCTGAGAGCGCTTCTGAATAGCTCTGCTGTGAGAAGCGCTTTACAAATGTTCAGATTAGATTAGATTAGATTAGATTAGATTAGATTAGATTAGATTAGATTAGATTAGAGAAAATTGCAGACTGGTTTAAAAGCAATAAGTTATCGTTAAATTTAAATAACTAATTATATTCTTTTTTGTTCACATAGAAAGAAAATTCCTTCTGCACAAGGTATAGTCCATGTTGACAATTTTAAGATCCCCCAAGTAATCTAGACTCGGTTAAGTTCCTAGGAGTTCACTTGGATCAACATCTAACCTGGAATATCCATATATTTCAAATTGCTTCAAAGATCTAAAAAAAAACGTAGGTATCTTATCACGTATTGCTTATATACTACCTACCCGCCTACGGTTAAACCTTTACTACTCATTCGTTCATCCATACTTATCATATTGCAATATGGTCTGGGCTTCCAATTATATATGTTACTAGACTAAAAAGACTTATCTTTCTTCAAAAAAGCTCTTAGAATAATCTCAGGGTCAGGCTTTCATGTCTTCACCACTCAAATTTTCCATCAATTTAAAATTCCAAAACTCGAGCAGATTAAAATCATCCAAGTCTGTGAATTTATGTTTAAATATAGGACACATGCTCTGTCTCATATTTTTTATGGTTATTTTCATACAACCTCCGAATTTCATCGATATGAAGAAAGATCTGCTGCCAACTTCAGAGGGATCTCCATCTGTACTAACTCACGTAAATTCTCCTTAAAAAACGCTGGTCCCGCAATATGGAATAGTCTCCCGCTCCAGTTAAAAAATATGCACAATTTCCACTTGTTTAAAACTGAATTACGAACTTATAGATCTGTTCACAGGTATTTTGAGTTCATTCCGCGTGTACTTTAGTTAACTAGTTAAGTTTTGTTTCTTTTGAAACTTTCTGTTTTCCTTGTGTATAGACCCACAGTAATATCCCGATCACCATCTTATGACGATTTACTTCTAAGATTATTCTAGGGTGACCCTTGCTGGCGGGGCTTAGGCCCTTTTAGGAATCTCCATTTGTTTCCAATTAATTCGTTTGCATCCTATTGTATATGTCAAACCCGTTTTTGTTTCATTGGTTCAATAAAAAGTGTGGTTATGGTTATGGTTATGCATACATACAAAAATACCCACAATGCAGCGTACACTTACAATGATACGACCACGTTTGCACAAATGCTAAGGCCACCTACGTTTCGCTTCGTTGGAGCTACCACGCTTGGATGATCGGGGCAAATACTCAGTCAAGCAACTGCACAATCATGGTAACTGCGCCCAATCTAAATATATGCATATAATATGTAATATTATGTGTATATATAATATTATATATATAATATCATGTATGTATATATTTACATAGATAATGCATTATCTATGGGCACACACTTGTTTACAGGTAATGCAAAGACAGAGATTCCCTATGCAAAGAAATTATATATAGGCTATGTACTATTGTACTGTATATGGTATACATTATACAATCAAATCTTATATATTAAATGGACTTTATATACGCTATATACACGATAGGGTTAAAGATATACATACACCAAGCGTCTAAAGTGGGTGGGGACGCGTGGGAACGGCGTTCCCACTGCTCTCACAATTCCTTGCTTGCGTAACCACTGCACACCCTGCAATGGAACCTTAGGAACGCATGCGTTCCAATAAAACTCTTCTTCGGAGTTCCCACTGCTCAGTGCTCACCCAAACCACTTTAACCACTGCATACAGCATATATTTTCTACACGCGGGAAATATCCTTTGTAAAAGTTATATGCATGAGTGACTGTCGTGGTGCTGTATGTATAGATCGTAAACCTTAGCGTGTAGAGGAATGTTGGTTATGATGGTGATGATCTCTATTATTAGACAGGAGTAGTTGGCGGCTATGTAGTTCTTGCAGACTTCCTGATGGAGTTGATCGGTGTGATTTGTCGCTGTTATAATTGTTCGAAAATAAATACTGGTATTGAAAATATTAATTCGTATAGGCAATTTGAACAACACCGAAACTCAGATGATGCATAAGTCATCAATCGAAGTGTGCTTGATGTGAAACAGCAGTCAAGAACCACAGTTCGTTGGAGAAGTCCCATTGATGCCTATCTGGTGAGGTTCATTTAGAAAACTGTACTGTATTGCATTGTATTTTGATCATTATAAATCGCTTTATGTTTTCTGGTCCTGCACTGAATTGTTTTAGTAGGCCTACTTATCTTAGTCCACGCACACAGTCAGTGTATTTGAACGGTAATTATTCATCTAAAGCCCTCCTAACATTGGCGTCCATCGGGGTTCGATGCTTGGTCCCTTTTCTTCACCATGTGTACCACAATGTACATCACTTAGCAGTCATTCACAAGGGCCTCATTTTCAAATGGATGATACTCAAATGCACACTTCGTTTGACAGTTTATCTTGTAATTCAATTAATTTGAATTCAATTTTATTGTTTCCAAAAATAACAAAATAAATGACACGAAACAACGGTAAAACAAATTTCACACATATAGTGTAGATGATTAGAAAAGTTTATCTATGAAGAGACAGGGCCGGTTTAACCACTATTATTATTATTATTATTAGACTGTTATTTATAGCGCGCCTAAACAAAATTGGAATCTTGCACAAAGGCGCGTAACAGAAAAATCAATCATAGTAAATCTTAAACAGATGTGTTTTAAGGTTAGTTTTAAAAATCGATAAAGTTGGGGATTTGCGGATAAAGACAGGGAGTTTGTTCCATTCAGCCGGGCCGGCTAGCGCAAATGCCCTGTTACCAAGTTTTTTGAGTGATCGTGTCACAACAAAATCACCTTGAGACGATGAACGTAGCCCTCGTCTGGATTGGAGAGAGGAACAGGGTGTAACAAGTGAAGAAAGGTATGCAGGAGAACAGTTTGTGTAGATTCTGTACATTAGAAGACAGATTTCGCCTAGGCGAACTAGGCGGCCGGCTAGGGCGGCACGCATCTGGGGCGGCAAAAAAGCTACATAAAAAATATTTGTTTAAAAACATTGCAGCGTTTTGCCAATATTCATTAATAAATGAATACGAAAATAAGAAGCGGCTTCAAAGAGACCACAGACATTTCGAATTCTTAACGTCAGTCATATGGCACGTCACGCTTATGCCCTTAGCTATCGCAAGTTTGAAGTTGCCAACTAGCGACATATTTGAAATGAAACTGAGACCGCTCATCAGCAATGTTACCACTCCTTTGGTTTTTCGAAAAATCTTGGTTTTTAATCCGAACTTCTAAAATGGGGTTTTCTGTAGACATTGTGTTTTCGCTTGGGTTTCGTGTTTTACTGAAGCCCTGTTTTCATTAAAAGTTTAATCAATTTTTGTTAAAAAGATAATTCATAGCACAGAAAAATCCAGTGCTAATACAGAACCAGACACTAAAGATAACGGTCTGGAAGCTGGATGATTGAGGTCAATAAATGGCGCAATATGTGTGCAAGCATTGCTATACTAGATTTAAAATGTAGTTTTGAATAATAATGCTAACACTGCTGTACTGGGTTTTAAAAATATAACAAGACGCCGCATATTTATTCAATTTGACGTCTTCTTGACATTTCCAGTCTCTGTGGTAATAATGAGAGAAGCTTCTCGAAGATCAAAAGAAACATATTTGCGTACGTCCATGTTGCAAGAAAGACTTGTTGAACTAAACCTATCTACCTTGTCAATTGAACATGATAGGCCTCTTGCTGGAAACATTGAACTGATAGAAGAACTCTGTTATACATTTGCTAAAGTGAAAGCGTGAAAAATAAAATTTTGAAATTACATTATAATTATTTCTATGCACTTCGTAGAAAGTTCGTACGTAGGTAGGATTATGACTTAGCCTACATGTAGTACAAGTAGTCGTAGGATTTCTTACAAGGTGTTCAAACGCAAATGTGCACGATCTCATTATTATTTTAATAGGCCTGAATGTATTTACAATTTAAATTCCCATTAAACGTGTTACACCATACAGCATATGCTGCATGTTTAATGCAATTTCCAGACTGTTAATGTAATTATGGCTAACTTTTATATTAACTCAGTTAATTTAATATTGAATATTAATTAGTTATCGCACTTACTGGGGGCGCAGTGCGACAGGTTCGCCTAGGGCGCCAAATACTCTGGCGCCGGCCCTGTGAAGAGATAGCATGAGGGAGCAAAGGGCACACAAGCTAAAAATTGTCAAAATCAGTAAAAGGGAATTCTGGTAGGAGACCAAAAGTTTAACAATAAGGAAACGGAAAGACAAAGTCTTTGTTGGTGACAGCAGGGAAAATGAAAATAATACTGGTCTTTGTTAGAGGCAACAAGGAAGAGAAAGAATAGACTTTATTAGTAAATAGGCTTACTATCATAATGAATTCTGATGAAAATTCAATATGAATTTGGTTTTCGAAAACATTTGATCATGTGGCACACCATTTAAATCTTCAGACGAATGTGACCTCAAATTATGGGTTGCATATAATGCATTCACCCTGTAACCGTGTTACGGCTTGTCAACCTGATTTATATTAAGCGAACTGTTTAGATGATGGATGACGAGACTAAGTCAATGCTTGAGGAACGCATGGAGCAGGATTACGGACTTCTTGACTTCTTCCTTAAATCAGAAACTTTAAGTAGACGTGAGATACAAGATATAAAGTCTTTGTCACCTATATTTGCGAGAAATAGAAAGCTACTCAGCTATATCGAGAAGAAACACGCCGTAGAAGAACTGAAGATTGCACTCGTTGAAGAAAATCAGGTGCATCTGGTAAATTTCATCAACAGCGCTGGAGGTAGGATATCGTAAATTTTTGCCATTAATGATTTTATAAAAATTTTTTCATTTCAGAATACAGATTCTAACAATTTGAAATTCGAATTACAAAACTAAATATGAATTATATAATTGTGCTGAATGCAATGCAAAACATTACAACACAATACAATGAAACGAAACAATACAATTCATTACAAACGTGTACAACAAACGTAGAATTAGCTAAAGTACAGTACAACTGTACAACACAATGCAAAAAAATAGGGAACTAGTTATTTACCGAAGAGTGTTGAAGTTTTCTACGTCCAGAAAATTGCAGCAGTTTCAGTCCAAACTTCTTTTATTATGTAGATGGCTGTTAATATCTTCTGAGAACCTTTTCTAGAACTTGCATATTATGAGGGTGAGTCGCCCGTCTTTCCAGTCGGCTCAGTAAGATTGCAGGCTATTCCTCATGTATTTTATGTTTTTTCCGTCTAAACTCAAACCCCAGACACCGATCGATTCCAGGTGCAACACGCTAAACACTACTGTAAGACAACTGAGTTGTTGATTTGCATAACGTAGTTTATCAAGAAGACTTTGGCGACGATTGGCCCTTGTCCGACAATGAGACCCGAATACTCGACTTCAACCAGGGAAAACTCGTGGACCTCATCGATCCGTCGGAACTTATTTTTCATCTGTTCTCAAAGAAGATCATAAATGCTCGGCAGCGGACCATTCTAAAATCTATGACGAATGAGATCCTGCAAAATGAAATGCTTATCGAAATATGGGGCAAAACTAGCCGAAAAAACTTTCTTAAGATAATCGAATGCCTCAATATTTCTGGACAGAGCCATATTGGAGATATCCTGAAAAACGGCGGAGGTTTGTACAATTTCTTTGTGAAATAAGTTGTACTGTAAACTTAACCTGCACTTTAAAACGCCCCAAAATTGAAGAAAAATAAGAAAACTATTAAATTAGGACAATTAGTTAGTTTATTTTAGCAAATAATTTACAATGTTGTTACAATGAATAATCTATGTTCCCAGAATCTGATCATCCTCATAGGGACCAAGTCATATCGCTTTCTTGGTTGAATAATTTTTTCTGGTCTTTTTGATTTTATAATTATTTATTTCTTCGTTTATATATTTCTTCCACTTTTGTAAATACCTACGCGATCAAATTAATAAATAGCATTTCTGGTGCAAAAACGTAAATATACTGATGATGAGGATTTGTGTCGCAGTCATATTTGAACTCCATGGAATAATGAATGGAGACGAAAAGCGCGTGGAAATCTCAGAAAACCAGATCATGAAAACGATCAGAGGTTTACTGAAGGGAAAGACGCAGGAAGAACAGACAAGAATCATGGAACTCTTGCAACTGGGGAATGACGAAATGAAGTCGGGCAGCATAGCCCTATACTTTCACTGCACAACTTTAAAGGGCCTGGCGCACTTGCACCACCTGTTGTACAACAGTCGTCTGAAGACAGTAGTTGAGGCCGCCTTCAACGAGATTCTGAGGTCTTGCGATGCAGCTACCTTTACGACAGTGGATGAGAAGGTTTTGGACGATATTCTGAAATCCACCGATGATACTGATGTTTTTACAATTCGATGGCCTAATAATAATTACAACAAATGCAAGACCTTTTTACAAGGTAGGGAGGAGTTGAATAAGCTACTCTATATAGGTCAAAAATTGCTCCGTCAATTATAGTAGTTACACTACTTATTACAGTGCCACTAATGTATACTTAGGCCAGATTCATTCATCAAAAATCTTTACAAACTGTAATGTAGGGTGTTTGCATGAACATGATTATGACATAGATGTTGTTTACAACATGATAGTTGATGGACTGTGTCAAGCCGCAGATGAACACTGTCCTAAGAACCACTGCGTCGCACTATAAGCACTATTGGGATGGTGAGCTCACGGATTTGAAGAACAAGTCTATAGCTGCTCATGACCTGTGGAAAGCATGTGGACGACCCAGTCAGGGACCAATACATGATGCCAAAAGGTGTGCAAAAGCTGAATATAAGCGTGCCATTAGGAACAAGAAATCTAAGGAAGATGCCTATGCTTCTAATGACTTACATGAATATCTTTTGGCAAAGGGACACAAATTCTTTCTGGAAAACTTGGCAAGCCAAATTTAAAGCTAACCATAAACCTCCCTTAGCTGTAGATGGTTGTAGTGAGCCAAGAGACATTACTATGGCCTTTGCTTCAAATTTTAGAACTGCATGCTCTCCTAATGATGCAAAAACCAGTGAGAAACTGAATAAGCGATTTCACAATAGGTTTAGCCAATATAATCCAGCTTCTCAATATAAAGTGATAACAGTAGAACTAGTTGACCAATGCATTCGTAAAATGAAGCGGGGTAAAGCCCCTGGTCTGGATCGCATTGAGACTGAACATCTAATTCATGCTCATCCTAGACTGGTTGTTTTGCTCTCACTTTTATTCAACCAAATGCTTGTGCATGGCAGAGTTCCCACCAGTTTTGGTTTGGGCATAATTGTACCCCTGGAAAAAGGGCATACCTTAGACAATGGCAATAGTGATAACTACCGTGGCATCACATTAAGTTCAAATCTATCGAAACTGTTTGAAATGTGTGTGCTGGAGCATTATGGCAGCTATTTATGCACATCTGATTTGCAGTTTGGATTCAAAAAGGGATTGGGTTGTTCACATGCAATCCTTGCAGTCGGAACAGTGGTGGACTACTTTACAAGTCATGGGTCAACTATCAACTTATGTGCATTAGACATGTCAAAAGCTTTTGACAAAGTGAATCACTTTGCTTTGTTCAATAAGCTAATGGACAGACAGGTTCCTCGTGAAGTTCTGACCACCCTTATAACCTGGTATAGTCTCAGTGCAGCCTTCGTGAGGTGGGACAATATATTTTCAGATTTGATAACTCTAACCTGCGGAGTTAGGCAAGGTGGTGTTCTATCTCCAGTTCTATTTGCAGTTTATGTTAACGACCTAATTGAAAAGCTAAGTCGATCCGGTCATGGATGTAGAATTGGGGAGACCTACTTAGGGTGTGTCATGTATGCAGATGACCTCATCTTAATGTCAGCATCCCTGTGTGACCTCCAAGCTATGGTTGATATTTGCTCTGTTGAGCTAGAGGGTATTGACATGAAGTTAAATGTGGCCAAATCTCAAGTGATAAGGATTGGATCACATTTCCGTAATGCGTGCAAGAACATCAATGTCAACGGAGTAGAAATTAATTATGTGGACAAGCTAAAATATCTTGGCTGTTTTCTGGTTGCAGCCAAGTCATTTAAACTTAGTTTGCATGAAATGCGTGTGAAGTTTTATCGGTCATTTAACTCATTGTATAGCAAATGCTACAAATTTAGTGAACCTGTGTTGTTGTATTTGGTTAGTGCACACTGTAAACCATTTCTCCTGTATGGAATGGAGGCTATCAGCCCTACCAACAGTGAGCTGAACTCCTTAGAGTACACGTACAGTTCTGCTATATGTAAAATTTTCAAAATATGTCATAGCAGTGTTGCATCGGTACTGCAATTCATGAATGAAAATACTATTAAAGACTGTTGGTTTTCCAGAAGACTGCATTTTATGCACAAATGCCGTTCGCATGACAATGAGGTTGTCAGGTTTCTATGTTTTTTCTTAGACACCATAAGTGCATGAGATTTTCTTGTTTTGCTTTTCATGTTCATTTTTTGTTGTGCTACCAATGTTCTTTTGGTGAAATAAAGATTGATATATCTATATATACGAATATTCGGATATTGGCATGTATCAGTATATATCTATATATATATATTATATATATATATATATATATCCTACACGTTGCCCTTAGCCTGCACCTTAACCGTCTGCCTGCCTCCTGGCCCATTTGGATCTTGACCTGGAACCAATTTTGACCTTACCTGCCTATTAATTTTGCTTTGATTAAGCACCTGTGAATAGATTGGTTCCAGCAACTCCGCTCTTTTGGGCACTTTAGAAATCTCAAGATTACGATTTCGATGACACTTGGCTTCTGATAGTGGGTCATGTGGAGCGCATATGTCATTATTCCCGTTTGAGCTTCAGATTTTCAACACTTAGTTCCCTATTATGGATCATGTGAAGCACAAATGGGAACATCGCCATAGAGCTTAATATGTCCAACACATAGAATCATATGCACTCATGTTGTAACCCTTCGTAGTCTGCTCTGTGTCGTTTGATTAGAACCAACTGCCAGAAGAGCTCTCCTCCCACGACAGTCTGCTCTTCTCCACTTGGACTCTCCCTCATCTTGTTCTTTCCACTCGAACATTTTAATTCGAAACTCAGTATCATCCTGACAATAAATAGCACACTCGCTAAGGGAATGCCGGCCATTCAAGAAGGCTGTCTGGACTAAGAGGAATTGCGATAGGAGGAGACTTCCCGAAAGAGAAGGCCATACAAAGGAGAAGGTGATTCTAGGTAAGAGGAGGGAGAAGGCCATCCAAGGGAAGAGGTCATCAGACGACAGAGGCCATATAACCGATAGGCAAACGGGCCAGTTTTTGCTTTACGGAAACTCCTGTCACGCGTGTGATGATCTCGAATGCAGTCATGGGGCTTCAGAGAAGAATAGTCACGCCAGCGATGCATTCGTTGCTTCAGAACAATGGAACGGTGAAATATTGCTTTCACGCTCTCTCTCGCTAAACGATTACGTCTTTCGAGAGCAGCGCATTGAATTTACGACAGCATTTGCTGCCAGTAGGTGGCGCCAAAGCCTTTTCTTTTCACGTCTACGGCCGCGGTTAGAACCCAGGTGTGTCACGTACAATGCGGCTTTAAACCATGCACTTCGTCGCTGTCTGAGAAAAAGGCTGTCGGGTTGATAATAATTGCTATTGTTATTCCAGGTGGCTCTACAATCGACGGAGTTGTAGCAAGATCTTTTTATTGTTATTATATAAAAAGGGCCGTGGATCGGAGCTGTGTCCTCTGACTCTTCTGACCGTTATCACACTTTCCGCAAGGTGTCGCTGTTTTGCTGTTTTGTAGACCACCAAACATGCGAGTTGTACATCAAAGCTATAGATAGTACCATACTTAGCGCACTTAAAGATCTGTGATATAGTAATGTAAGATAATGTAATGCAACTCTAAACCTCAGAAATGTTCAGCCCCACATAAAAGAAGCATCAGGGAGACCAGCTTATAACAGGCGCTATATTTATTAATCGATTTAAAGCACTTATTACGCGCGTAAAGTCAATAATAATAATAATAATAATATAAAGCCTTCGATGGGGAAAGTCTGAACCATGCCAAGCCCAAAGTTGTGGGTCATGACATGCAATTTAAATGATAAAATTGAAAAACATATCATATTACGTGATTGGCTATTCGATATATTTTCCAAAAAATTATCAATAAAAACAAAGTCTAATTAGAAATTTAAGACTGATGTTTTTGTAAGTACGACAAAAATATGACTGAGTATGAAAACAATAAAAACATTCATAAGACGTGTAATCAACACCTCGTGGACGGATCCTACTTAAGATGGGCTGTAATTCGGTTTCCTTTAATTAATAGGCCAAGTGAATAATTAATTAAGACGATGAGGAGTTCCGACGCCTCTTCTCCTCCTTCGCGACTAATCCTCGTCAAATTGCCTCTGTCGGCGACTTGCCTTCTTTTCCCGCTCATACAAAGCTGTCTTCTGGTTTATGAGCGAAATCCGAATTGATCCCATAAACTGATGTACAGCTGGCGCCCCAAGTGTCAAACCTCCCTCCTTAGCTGTGCTGCAGTCGCAATGAACTTCCAACGTTGTCATCAGGACCATCTTCTGAGGGATTTTCCGCTATCCGAATAATCGCCTCACGAACTCAGGTCCCATCTGCGCACGACAATATTGCCTACCTACACTACACTATACTATAATTCTGCGCTATAAAATTACTGTATTCTCTGTACTATGTTACAAAGTAGGCCTATCAACTAAATCCGTGGATGAGACCTGGTTGTAAATGTAAATTTGCACTATCCGGCCCAGCTGAATGGAATAAGCTGCCGGACTATATTCGCAGATCTTCAACATTAACGCTCTTCAAAAAGAACCTCAAGACGTATTTTTTCAAGATTTATTATGACTAGACTTTCCTGTTACGCGCTTTTGTGCAAGATTCTTTTTATTTCGGCGCGCTATAAATGACAGTTAATAATAATAATAATAATAATAATAATAATAATAATAATAATAATAATAATAATGATAATAATAATAATAATATAATAATAATAATAATAATAATAATAATAATAATAATAATAATAATAATAATAATAATAATAATAATAATAATAATAAATGTGTACATTTTTCTATAACGACCGTATGACCTTCAACCTGCTCATTCTTCCGTGAATTGATGGGATGAAATCATTCATCTTGCATGAGGACGGTGTTGGGTTGTCGGGCGCTCTTGGTGGTTGGTCACAGGATTTGGAATTCACTGAATAGTTACGTGCAATCTGTCAGGTTTTTATGTCACTCAAGTCAATACATGAAGTCAGTGGCGTAACCAGGGTTTCCCAAAAATTACGCAGTTTCGAGGTCTGTCAGTGCCTTAAGAAAGGCGACATCATTCAGCGCCTCTTCACAGGCGATATCTCTTAGCGCCTCTTCACAGGCGAGATCTCTTAGCGCCTCTTCACAGGCGAGATCTTTCAGCGCCTCTACACAGGCGAGATCTGTCGGCGCCTCTTCACAGGCGAGATCTCTTAGCGCCTCTTCACAGGCGAGATCTCTTAGCGCCTCTTCACAGGAGAGATCTTTCAGCGCCTCTTCACAGGCGAGATCTTTCCGCCTTATCATAGGCGAGGTCTGTCAGTGCCTTAAGAAAGGCGACATCATCCAGCTCTTCTTCACAGGCGAGATCTTTTAGCGCCTCTTCACAGGCGAGATCTTTCCGCGCCTCTTCACAGGCGAGATCTTTCAGCGCCTTATCATAGGCGAGGTCTGCCAGTGCCTTAAGAAAGGCGACATCATCCAGCTCTTCTTCACAGGCGAGATCTTTTAGCGCCTCTTCACAGGCGAGATCTTTCCGCGCCTCTTCACAGGCGAGGTCTGTCAGTGCCTCAAGAAAGGCGACAACATCCAGCTCTTCTTCACAGGCGAGATCTTTTAGCGCCTTTTCACAGGTGAGATCTTTCAGCGCCTTATCATAGGCGAGGTCTGCCAGTGCCTTAAGAAAGGCAACATCATCCAGCGCCTCTTCACAGGCGAGATCTTTTAGCGCCTCTTACAGGCGGGCGAGATCTTTCAGCGCCTCTTCACAGGCGAGATCTTTCAGCGCTTCTTCACAGGCGAGATCTGTTGGCGCCTCTTCACAGGCGAGATCTTTCAGCGCCTCTTCACAGGCGAGATCTTTCAGCGCCTCTACACAGGCGAGATCTGTCGGCGCCTCTTCACAGGCGAGATCTTTCAGCGCCTCTTCACAGGCGAGATCTTTCAGCGCCTCTTCACAGGCGAGATCTTTTAGCGCCTCTTCACAGACAAGATCTTTCGGCGCCTCTGAAAAGGCGAGATCTTTCAGCGCCTCTTCACAGGCGAGATCTTTCAGCGCTTCTTGATAGGCGAGATCTTTCAGCGCCTCTTCACACGCGAGATCTTTCAGCGCCTCTTCACAGGCGAGATCTTTCAGTGCCTTAATATAGGCGAGGTCTGTCGGTGCCTTAAGAAAGGCGACATCATCCAGCGCCTCCTCACAGGCGAGGTCTGTCAGTGCCTCAAGAAAGGCGACATCATCCAGCTCTTCTTCACAGGCGAGATCTTCTAGCGCCTCTTCACAGGCGAGATATTTCAGCGCCTTATCATAGGCGAGGTCTGCCAGTGCCTTAAGAAAGGCGACATCATCCAGCGCCTTTTCACAGGCGAGATCTTTCAGCGCCTCTTCACAGGCGAGATCTTTCAGCGCCTCTTCACAGGCGAGATCTTTCAGCGCCTCTTCACAGGCGAGATCTTTCAGCGCCTCTTCACAGGCGAGATCCATAGATCTTTCAGCGCCTTATCATAGGCGAGGTCTGTCAGTGCCTTAAGAAAGGCGACATCATCCAGCGCCTCCACGATCTTTCAGCGCTTCTTCACAGACGAGGTCTGTCAGCGCCTCTTCACAGGCGATCTTCAGACCTTACTACAAGATATCTAGGGTGGACAATGACGATGACGTCATCAACAATGAGCCGGGCGGAAATACCGATATTACGATATTATTACATCGCTCGAAAGAGTTCTGAATCTCTTTTAATAAAATGCTCTGCTTTAGACGTGCTAATAATAATAATTATTATTGTTATTATTGTAATAATAATAATAATTATTATTATTTTTATTATTATTATTAGTATTAGTATTATTAGTATTAGTATTAATAATGTCAATAAGTAAGTAAGTGAGTGAGCATTTACTTTATTTCACCGGAGCTGGCCACGCAGGTGGAACAGCTCATTGTGAATCAACGGACTTATGTAGGGCCTACTGAGCTTTGCGTGGACCAGATGACATTAGCTTACGATGATTTAGCCTAAACTAAGTGTCGGTCTGTGATCGAAATTTCATAAGTGTCACGAAATTTGCAGAGTCTTTCACTAAGTCCGCGAAGGGCAATGTTTTTTCTGACCGTTCTATAACAAAGTCTGCACAATAGAAATTCAACGAATAATAGTAATCTAGAATCTCGAAATGTAATCTAAATGGTCAAGAAATGTTGAGAGCGGTTAAAACCTTTGCGCAGTTGCGTAATTGCGTAATGCTAGTTACGCGCATGCATGAAGTGTAGTGACTTGAGTGCTAGAACCACTGCAAGTTAACCTAGAACGCCGAATAGCCCAGCTAGGAAAAAAGGACTATTAAGCGTTCTAGGTTAACTTGCAGTGGTATAAAAACAGATCACAGGTTCTGTGAGCCACTGTAAACTCTTGTTATGTTGTAGAATTCACGTATTTCAACTTGCTTAGCTACCATATTCCGGATTATAGTTCCCTGTGTTTTACCGGAAATTCTACCTGGCATTTCCAATGGATTAGGCGTATCAGTTTTCTTTCGAATTCACTCGAGCAACCATCGATTGATGTCTTCATATTATGACAACGATGCTGTGGATTTCATTAGTTTAGTTGACAACCTAAATGGTTTCTCAAGTTGCCTCTCAATCATCTTATTGAACGTCTACTATTCTCGACACGCTCTATTCTTTTGCTATTCGGCGCTGCTTCTTCAACATCTTCAATGGAACTGTTTCTGTTTTAAGTTTTTTAAATCTCTGTGCATGTGAAGTCTTTGAGTTTTCCCTCCATTTATGTAGTGAGGAGTAATGTTTCCTCTTTGCTGACATCCGTTCAACGTCCATCTTCTGCCACTCAATCTTTCTGCTTGCCAATAATCTCCTTGCATCTCTCTCTCTCACTCTCTCTAACAGGTGTCATATTACGTAATTCAACTATCTCTCATGCTATGCTACGAGGAAGGTCACACTGTCGCTTGCTGTGCCATCGCATTCTGTTTGCCTGTCTCTCTGTTCGTCTTTCTTTCTGCCTGTATGTCTTCTATTTAACTCGGTGTATTATTCGCGGTCTTTCTGCCATATATCTATTATCTGTCTTTCCAGATTGTGTCGTTGTCTGTCCGTGTGTCATCCTCTTTGTCCTCGTGTCTCCGTCAGTATTTTATATCAGAATCTGTTGCAAAGCACGTATTGATTTTTCTTTGTTAGTTCTGGGTCTTGACGATGTTTGCTGTTTAGCCGTCTATGTGGCTTTGTTGCCAACTCCTGTGCTCAAATCATTATATTGGCTTCCTGTTCAGCAAAGAAATCGTTTCAAACCTTGGTTTTTAGTGCATAAAACTTAGAACTCTGGCCAGCCACAATATTTCAAATCACCTCATTTTCCCCCAAACTTATCATTATTGAAGAAGTAATTTCAGAAGAAAGTAATTTCATCTCGACAGAAAATGTAATTTCGTCTTGCTTAATTTGAAAGCAGTGACCTTATCTGATTATCTTTGTCTGGTCATACCTAAATTAAGAACTGTTCTTGGACCTACTTTTTGGAACTCTTTCCCTCTGTCTGCCTGCTCTGCTAAGTCTCTTGTGGCATTTCCGTCTCAATCTAAAACGTACGTCTTTCAAATTGCTTATTCTCCGTAGACTGCCTCTCAGTCCCACGGACTGATCTTCTGGATATTGGCCTCATTACAGCTTGGTTATGGTGTGCCATCGGTCGATGCCTTGTGCGTTAGAGCATCGGCGTAATAGAAGGTAGGCTACTACTTACACTTCTATAGGCTTCAATATTGTTTTGTCCATCGCTTTGATAGTTAAGATATCTCTTAACTATCAAAAGAACTACTATTTGCACCAGGTGTGCATAACTGCTTGTGCTCCGCTTTTCAGCCAATGCCGACTTCTCAACTTCGACGAGCTAAAAAATTGGCCAACACAGAAGGAACTTAGTTAGCAAGATTGCCAAGGATGTTTAGTAAGCAAAATTTCTGTTTGCTATTTCAGTTTCCTTTGAGTAAGATCTATGCTTCTAAATCCTCTTGTGAAGTATTTGGAAACTTAATTTTAAGAAATTCAGATGCTTGAAACCCGAGATTATCATAAAAATTAAATGCATGAAAAATTAGATTTAAGAAAATTGAAAGTTATGGAAATTTGAAATTGTACAAATTAAAATCTTGAGAACATTCGTGTTTAAAAATTCTGGTTTATCGAATTTCGCAGATGAAAGTACAAATGAACTAAATGTAATTGAATAACGCACGCTGCTTTCAAATTAAGCGAGACGAAATTAAATTTCTGTCGAGATGAAATTACTTTCTCCTGAAATAACTTCTTCACGACAGCAGGCAAAAATAGAAAAGGTCAGAAATATAATTATAGTGAATTAGGGGGATGCGCAGCCAGGTAGAATCTGTATTCATCCAGTTTCTAAAATGCATATCAAAATTGTTTAATACACTAGTAGGCATAACCGTAATTTGTCGTATTATAAATGATTTCTATTTAGATGTATTATATTGAAAACCATTGTTTCATTCTAAGCTGTAATGTTGCAGTGTCTGTTCGTTTTTGCGGTGCAAAAATAAGAAAGGTTGAAAAGGTGTGGACTAACAACATTGGAGAGAAGGAGGAGCAGAGGAGACCTAATTGAAGCCTACAAGATTATTACTGGAAAGGAGGCAGTGCAGAAGGAGAAGTTTTTTGAATTAGCACCAAACAAGGCAACTCGGGGACATAGGTATAAATTATTTAAGAAACCGAAAGGGACATTAGGACAGAAATGCTTCAGTGCAAGAGTTGTAGATTTGTGGAATAGTTTGGATGATAGTACTGTCTCAGTGGACACTATCACAGCTTTTAAGAAGAAGCTAGGAAAATTGGGCTATTAATCATGTTCCAGGTTAATTGCAGTGGTTCTAACACAGACTAAACGTCTTCTGAACCACTTAAAACCCTTGTTATGTTATGTTATGTTATGTTAAACTGCACTTCCTCCCTTTCTTTCCTGGCTGTTGAATTTCCGTTACTTTTATCTGGCCTTTGCAGGACTCCGTTGGAGTCCGTTTTGGTCATGAATCACATGCCTCAGATTCCCTTTTACAATACAATAGAACAATATCGGGTCTACGACATTTCCCCTGGATATTTCCCCCTGACTTTTCCCCATGACATTTCCCCCTTAGAACAATTGCCCCCGGACATTTCCCCCTCTTTGATTACTTACCCTGCATAAATATTGACGAGAAAATTCATTTTATTGGCTACTTGTGAACTTCATATCGGAATTTCCGTAATTACGTTGCACACAGTGAAAGTTATTGCAAAGAAGTTATAATTACTGCTAGTTAGACGTGAATTTCATACTAAATTCATGTAAAATTTGATGTTATAATTACAGAAAGCTTCATATTAAAGTCTTAATACATAATGGAAGTTTATTCAACATAGACAATTGAGACACCATATATTAAGTACAAAATCATTATATGTGTAGCCTATATATTGTGTGTACAAGAAAAACCTCTAAATATTAATGGACGTTAATATTACTTGATAATTAATACAGATATTTAAATAATTAATACTTAATTTAAGTTGCCAATAAAACGAACTTTATCATCAATATTTATGCTGGGTGAATGGGGAAAGAAAGCGGAAATGTCCGGGGGGAAATGTCGGAGGGGGACTAGTCCTGGTACCCTCTAGGCGACACGTTAACATCGGTAATTTCTCACTTACCGGAGATCAACTGATCGCTCTTTTCCTCTGGAAGGAAGCTTTGTAAACGCAAGCATTGGCTGGCAGCCATTAAGTTGGAATGATGCTGACACCACCTACTTCTCATGTGGCTCTTTTCTACATCTGATTCCACCCACGTGCAGCTTCAGATAATGGCCTCTCTTTCCACTGAAAGAAGAAATGTCTTAGGAAATTACCTCACTCCCTCCCTCAGAGCCAGGGCGAGAAGTTGACCCCTAAAGGAAGCAATTAATTTACCTGTTTCGAGCTGTCCTTGGCACTGTCTGGTCAATACGATAAGCCAGGCAGATTTACAAAGCCTGGATTTCGTCGTTGAATTGCTTTGCTTCTTTTCAAAGAGTCCTTCCTACGCAGATGCTGTAGCATCCGAATATGGAATTATCCGGTGACGATATATATATACACATATATATTTATATATATCTTCGTTTATATATATATATATATATATATATATATATATATATATATATATATCTTCTTTTAATAGAAAAGACTTACAAACCGCAGCGAGTTACATGATAGGTTTGGTTGTACGCTCTTTCTTCTGGCGTGTGATACAGTATGTGCTCTGCATCGGCGCTTAAAGCTTATAGGAATATGATGAAATGTATTGGGATAGAGTATCATTAGTCAATGGTAGAGTCAGTGCTGTTAAGACCCGAGTGCTGGATGAAAACGCAATTTAAATAGTGCATTTTCAATGGGACATAGATTGGACAAATAGGGGAAAGACCCAGTTGCAGAAAAAGAATGCATTGGCTTATTGTGCATTCAATGAGATCAAGATCGGCCAGTATTTGTAATTGTAATTGAACATTTATATAGCGCTGATTCATTAATAAAATATTCACAGGCGTTCTCTATACACTAACCTTTGTGATGTCAAGTGTCACTAAGAACTGAAGTTTTATCACATATCAACAAAATGCACAATATGCAACAGAGGAGTCACCAGTGGCGGGCCCACGCACACACGTGGAGCCTAACCGACGAATTCCTGTCCACAGTTGACAAATAGCATTACGTTCAGAGAGTACTAGAGGTGGAACCTTTGAGCAGGACTGAAACATATTGGGTTAATGTAGGCCTATTCCCATTGGAAAACAGTGTTGACGTACATGTATCCTAATTTGTATCATGACGCGCAATACGACGGCTTTATGACCTATTAGATTTGCAGAAGACCTCTCAAAAGCGCTATTCTACCGTCTTTGCCATAATAGCCTTGAGGTCCTTTCTCTCCAGCCTTCACCTCTATGGACCTTCGAGGCACGGTGTGGTCTCAACACGTTTCGACACTTAGCGTGCGTTCAGTTGCTGTGACAGAGGTCATGATCGGGCTTCCTTGCTAGTGACCTTTTACCTCATCCGCTGTCAAAAGCCATCAGAAGTCACTAAAAGCTTCCTTCACTAATAGCAATCAATAAAATCTAGTCGCACCATTGACGACATATGAGCCATGTAAATAGATCTAAGTGCGAATGTTTTTGTATGCATGCATTTCCAGAAGTTTCTCTCTCTTTTAATTAGTAATTAAGTCCCAGAGGGATCGTATGTGACTTGGGACATTAATAATAATAATAATAATAATAATAATAATAATAATAATAATAATAATAATAATAATAATGATAATTTATTTATAAGTCCCTGGGGGAATGAAGTACCTCAGGGCACAAAAAAATAATAATAATTCTTTCAGCATAATAATAATAATAATAATAATAATAATAATAATAATAATAATACGCTCATAATACACTACTGGTCTCCAGCAGTCTCCGGACATTTTAGGCCACCTGAGGGATCCTTGATACCTCGGGTATAAAATAATAATAATAATAATAATAATATAATAATAATAATAATAATAATAATAATAATAATAATAATAATAATAATAACAACAACAATAAGACGATTTGTGTAGCGCCGTAGCACAGTCGAGACCGAAAGAAAGGACCCTAGACAAGACGAGCCTTGGTTTCGACATTCAACAACATAGATATGTGATATGTATGCCTATGTATATTTGTTCTTATGCATTCACCATGTGTAACTGTGTATATGCATTGCATGTATTAATAATTATAATGAGTGTATAACTGTATATGTCTGCATGCATGTATGTCTGCAATGCATATCCGTACTTACGTAAATATATATGTATGTAGATGCCTGTATTTTTGTATATAATAATTATGTATATTTTAGTCTTTTAATTCGGCCGGCCGTGCCCTATCATACGGGAATATAATCTAGCTTAAACCAGAGAGACATGAGCGCATTAAGTATCTCGGCGAACCACTGTCTATGATGGAGGATAGAGCATCCCACGTATTTAATCATCTGCAGAACGCCAGTCCGATAGATTTTATTACAGCGTTGATTTTCAGATCACGTGCCAGATATTAAGGATCGACGATGCGAGAGACAGATCAGATTTAATCATCGAGAGAAGGTCAAGGGTTAAGCTGATTAAAGTTGTTTCGATTGTCCAGGTCTTATTCGCAGCGTTGCGTGTGAACTTCGGACTCGACAGCGAATTTGCAGTAACAATAAATTACGCAAAGTCTGGAACAATTAGATTGGTTAGAAAACGCAATGTCAAGGGAACAACAGGTTTACATGTTGAAAACAGCGAGAATAGCATATTTTTAACTCTCGGCTCTAAAAATAGGAGACACTACTTTTTCCAGAACATCCCTATTGTAATTATAATATTATTGTAACTAGTGACCACTACATAACATAACATAACATAGGTTTTTTATTGCTCCCAAAAATGTACAGTAACACATCATCATAATTATTTCAAATAAGTTAATACTAAGTTGGGATGCAGAAGGAGGACCTAAAGGGACCAGAGTCCCGCTAAGCAGGGCCACCTATGTAGCAGTGCTGTTAGGTGGAGGTTGATAACATAATGTTCAGGAGTGGGAGTGAATTAAGCAACAACTGAAATGATAACATAATTAGCATTGTCCAATGCTGAAAAGTTTTTAATAAACAAACAGAAGACTAAAAGTAGTTATATATTTGAAGTTAGTAGGTGGGCACGTAGAAGTTTTTTAAATAGGAGGAGATGGCACCAAAACGAAGCCGAGATCAGCTCAATACCAAGATCAAGACTCTGAGACAGAGAAAGCCCATGATGGATAAGCAATTTGAAACAGACAGGCTAACGTCTTAAATCGAGATCATACGTCTATTAGGCCTACATACCTGACAATGATGGATTGTAGATAGTGGCCTGAAATCGGGACTACGTATACTAGACAGGTGGATACGCAATTTTAAAAAGGTACGTCCTAAATTGAGAGCGAATGACATAGGCGTCTGACATACGTCTGTTACCTACTAGTTATGGACAGTTACCAACAAATTGGTATTACCTATGCTATGCGACAATAGAAAGAGAACCGATAGAAAGAGAACCGATAGAAAGAGAACAATAATTGTGCGATGGCACTCGCGAAGATTCACGTGATAAAGAGTCTTATGCATGTGAAATAAATTATTTAAAACACATGACAATTAGATATGTCATCTCTTTTATCAACTCAGGTATTTTTAGGCATGTCGGACACATCTAGAAGACCTTTAATTCATCTTATTGAATTATTTATCGACCAAATTGCCTAAAGCTTCTGGTTGTAACAGATAGATCTTGTTACGTTTGTATGAGATGACATTGTGTGACGGGTTACACGTCTCGCCCATAAATTTCTCACTTCTCTTAAAGCGAGCGTCGTAAGTAGACAGACATTAAATAAATCGCCTGGCTGTGAACTTCTTGCATCGCCTGTCCTGAAAACGCTCCATTTGCTATAATCCCCCACACGCATTCATTTCAGACTTCTTTCTGTAAGTTATTCTCTCTGCAACTTTTCTGTAACCTTCTATGAATCTTACGGACTGATCTTCTGGGTATTGAACTGTTTGCGTCTTGTTTTTGTTGCGCCCATTGCATTAGACACTGGTGCAATAGAAGTTACTAGTTACAATTGCATCTCTGCAGTACTCCTAGCCTACGTATCTTCGCAATCATCCAATCATCCAGCACTACTCCTATGGGCACAGATACCATAGACACAGGCAGTAAGCTTGGACGCAAAGGTGAACGCTACGTAAAAAAACAACCATCGCCGATCTTAAATGACAGATGCGCCAAATGAACATCAACAACACTACTCGATGCCAAACTGCAGGCGATCTGGAATCATTCGGAAGCGCCAGAATCAAGGCGTTCTTGGCTGTCAATACTTGTGTCTTCTTAACCCCTCAAAGACAGATACAAAAGTACAACACACACACACATACTAGGGTGACACATAGTAGATAATTTTGTTCCTTTGGTCTTTCTGAACAATACAGCACACACACACACACACACACACACACACACACACACACAATAATTTCACATTGTTATATGAAAAAGTACAAATGCATAGTTTTTAGCTGTTTAGACATTGTTTTAGACAGGCACATTCTATGGTCATTTTTGTACATTTTTTGAAGTATAAGTAACAAGATAATGAAAACTGGCTTTCAGTAGTTTATTTGTTTATGCTTCATAGATACATAAAAATATACAAGGACATAATATAAGCAGACATAGACCGACAAAGACAGGCAGGAGAGAAATCCAACATGGACAGAATTCAGTGTAGACAGGTGAACGCTACCGTAAAAAAAGCAACCATCGCCGATTTATGAAGCAACTCTCGGCTCAAATGACAGCTAAACTAGCGCCAAATGAACATCCCTCTCTCCGCAAGGCTTCATTAAATTGCTGGCTTCCATGTTGCCTAAATGCATTTCATCCGATGCCAAACTGCAGGCGATCTGGAATCATTCGGAAGCGCCAGAATAAACAAAGGAGATTATTCTGCTTCACGCGACGTCGCCGAAGGCGTTCTTGGCTGTCAATACTTGTGTCTAAGTGCGTTAATAATTAACTCACTGTTTCACGTCTCTACGCGTAATAATGAATGCAGCCACACTTGGTTCAACATAATTATTGACATAATTCTAGCCTATGACAGTCAAGACGTCTATCGCTTTGAGCGGTTTCTAAAATGCGATTTACAAAAGTACAGGTACATTCATACATAAATGCATGTATACATACACACATTATAGTACATGCAATGTCTTACATACATACATGCATGTACATACATACATGTCTTACATACATACATGCATATATACATACATGTACATACAATGTCATACATACATAACATACATACATACATACATACATACATACATACATACATACATACATACATACATACATACATACATACATACATACATACATACATACATACATACATACATAAGAATATCAATATATTTTTCTCATCTTTTTCTTCGGCATGCTGTTCATAGCCAGCCTCACAAAATCACTGCCTACGTCAAACTACATGATGTTGAAATCGTAAAGAACGAAAAGTTAAGTAAAAGGCGAACTGTACTCAGAATATTAGGCGTCATCGTAGGTGAGCCCCCGCAGACACGCAGAACCTAACGGACGTATTCATGTCCAGAGCTGACAGTATATAGACCAGAGTTAGCGTAATCCGCAATGCGCCACAGCTGCACTAAGGGTCAGAGGCTTGTTCCCATGCGAAGAGGTTTTAATGCCCTTCAATCGTGACCAGTCTGAGATAGGTTTAGTGGAGTCAGTCAATGCTATCGAGCGGAATCGGTGATGCAGAACAGTCCAGGGATTGCTAAGACAAGCAAACCATTCAGCGATTATCAAACGAAAAGGGATTCTGATTGAATTCACTGTGAAGACAAATTGCTGGCGAAATAGAAGGGGGTATAATATTCTGAAAGAAGTTCCAATACGAATAAACACTCGTAAAAATGTCTGTCTGGCTGTCTGTCCTTCTCTACTCAAAATCGCTGCGTGTATTAGTATACGTAGCGATCTGACTCATCTAAAAATCTACGGATTCACGTGTGACAATCATTCTGCGAACGTCCTATGCTCACTAGGGCATACTAGTTCTAGCTGACTCACTGACTTACTTACGTGCTGACTAACTTAAATACTAACATACCAAAAATCTAATCGACTTGACATCAATCTCGATCCACTAGATTAGCCTATTTAATCAGTTCCTATGAGCAACGAAAAACATCTTTACGTAGGCACATTATTCGAGTGATTTAAGCTCGAATAGTATGTTTTCATTAGGAGTCCACATAAATCTTTCTGGACAAGCGTCCAGCGAAGACTCCGATGGCTTGGACATGTGGAGAGAATGCCAGCTAACAGAATCCCACTCAATGCACTAGGCCTACGTATGCAGGATTAGATGGGAAAGAAGCAAAGGCAGGCAATACACCGCATGCAAGATTCGAAGGAAAGAGAAACAGAGACAGACCAAGACTGCGCTAAATAGACAATTATTTTAGACTTGGACATAACATGACTTGGACTAACGTTATGAGGAACAGTGGACTCAACAAATGACCGAGGACTATCATGGAATGATGAAGGTCATTTGTTCGTACAGGAACTGATGATGATGATGATGATTATTATTATTATTATTATTATTATTATTATTATTATTATTATTATTATTATTATTATTATTATTATTATTATTATTATTATTATTGTTGTTGTTGTTGTTGTTGTTGTTGTTGTTGTTGTTGTTGTTATTATTATTATTATTATTATTATTATTATTATTATTATTATTATTATTATTATTATTATTATTATTATTATTATTATTATTATTATTATTATTATATTAGTGTCATTTCAGTGGAGTTCAGAGATCGGTGGCAGTGTCCCGGAGAGGCAGATGGCGTTCCCCCGTTGAAGAGCCATTGAGATCCGCTGGAATAGGAATGATGACTCCATTGGATCATGGGTTACGTCACTTGTCCGTCTTCCCAACTCAGAAACGAACTGTAGTCCCTCTCTGCTCCAAGCACCGCCAGTTTCTAAGGCGACCGCAACAAACTCGTGGGTGGTAGTGATGGTGGAATATTTGACCCTCTTGGAGACAACCGCGCGTTCGGCGGCTTCCCCAGCTCCAGTAGATGTATGGCCAAGATGAGACGTGGCGTAGGTGTCGGGCACTGTCACATCCCATGCAAGACATCGTCCACGTGACCAAGGGATCAGCGTGACACCGTCTGGTCGCTTTCCATCTTCTCTTGACAGACCGAGTGGTTCTTTCTGTGAGGGAATTTTTGCTCTGCTAAGTGCTCTCCAGATGATGTCGTTTAACATACTGTGTCGTTGATGTTTTCCGCCGCCTCCTCTGCAAACCAGCCCGTGAAGTCCTCTTGCGTCGACTTTTTGTCGACAGTGGTGGCACAGATGTGGTTCATAGAGTGCTGTCCCTAGCCTCACTCCGACTGCGATTCGTACTTCCTCGTCTGAGAGGCGCAGGCCCAAAGCAGTAACAGGGGAGCTAGCATCCAGTCTCCAGAATGAGGTGCTCGTGAAGCTAGCAGGCGAGCACGATCGCGTGGACAGCTAGTGGACTCGAGCAGGCCTGTCCATGCCTTGTCTGTACATCGGAGGTCCCATTCTTTCTGACGATGAGTTGCTGCTCCTGTTGGTGGTTCTGCACCTGACAGGGTAATCCAAGCGGTAAGTGCTGAATTTGCAAGTTCGTAGGGTATCTCAGCCGACTCTGTGGGTAGAATGCATACCTGCAGTTCGTTTGTACTTGCAGCAGAAGCCAGAAAGGCGGAAAGTGCCAGCGTAGAAGCACAACGAACTCCCAGACCACCATCCCTCACCGGCAGAGAAGCCTGAAGCCAACGGTCATCATCAAGGTCCACATTCAATATAGCTGATAGCCCATCTCTCAGCAGAAGGTCGAACCGAGTCAAGCTTGGGCAATCAACACAGACGGCTGTTCGCATACTGTACAGTAGCTTCGGAACACTCAAACTGTTTTAAGCAGAACAAGAGCATCATGTGTGTAAAGTATGGATAATCTTTGTATTGCTCTTTGAAGATCATTTGCTTTCGATTCCACGACCATATCCACAGCTGGACCCTGTAGCAGAGGTGCACCCAACAAGGTCATCGCCTCAAAAGCCACGTTCGTAAAATCTTGAAAAGCCGGGTCATCGATCGGCAACTGGGTGTCGTGGCAGGCGATTTCGCATTTGCTACGGTTTAATAGCAAACCCAGGTTCTTTGCTTCCTGTGCAATCAGATGGACATCGGCGGCCACTGTCTCCTTACTACCACCCAATGTCAGGTCATCTAAGTATCCAATGCGCAGCTCCGATCTCAGCTTTATCAGAATCGGCTGTACTACGAGGCAGAACTCCAGAGGGCCCAAAGGATCGCCTTGCTGTGTCCCTTCTTCAGATCGTATGATGTTTGAGCCATAGCGCAACAATGGACGATTGGAATAGGCAGCGTGAGCAAATCGGTATAACTCTGGTATGTCTCTAGCCATTGCCTCTAGAAGAGAATCTCTGCGCAGAGTGTTGAACGCGTTAGTGAAATCTAGCTTTACTAGGATGCTGTCTTTAGGCATTGTGGTTACCCAACGACGTGTCGCGTGAACTGCTGCCTCAGCACCTCCTGGAATGCCTACCCCAAGCTGAATGGGGGCAAGCAGATGAGATAGTCTTGTCACCGCGTACGAATTAGCACACTTAGCAGCGAGGCGGCGCCACGTGTAGCCCACCGCGATCGGTCTTATTCCTCCGTCCTTCTTGCTTAGGGCTAAAAGGTTTGCTCCATAGATGACCTCATTCACCTCTTCAGGTAAACCTCCATTTAAAAGGATATTGGCAAGATCGGATAGATGTTGCCCGATGTTTACGTCCACTCCGAAGGCCATCAGATCCTTTAGGTGCTGTGGGGTGATGCCATCAGGACCGCCGGAAGAACCCGCTGGGAAAGAGGATACTGCTTTTGAGACTTCTTCTTTCGAAACCTGCAACGAAGGAACAAACCTGTTGAAGGAAAAGCTCACGCTTACCGGCTCGCGAAGATCGCTGAAATTCAAAAAGATATAGAAACAGAACGTGATAAAAGAGCGGTCTTAAACATGAAGTATTGTAAAGGCGTTAGGATTATTAACGTAGTAGATGGTATATCTGCTCTTGTCGCGTTAGGTTCAACAGCTTCGGCGATCGCTGTTCTGTCTACGATAGTCGCGGCACCGGTAGCGATGGCTCTACAAGCAGTGGCTGTTGGAGCGGGTGTGTTCAGCGCGGTCGGGCGTGTTGTCAATTATTATTATTATTATTATTATCACTAGATGTTTACCCGTCCTAAGACGGTTAAAACAATTTGAAAATGTGAAGAGATGTCTTCTCCCTCTCTCCTCCATCCACCTTTCCTCCCTCCCTCCCTCCCGTACTTCTCTGCCGTCCGTTCAAATCCACCGTACCTGCTTCCCTCCCTCCCTCCCTCTCTCCCTCCCCGTACTTCTCTGCCGTCCGTCCCGGCCGTCCGTACCTCCTTCCCTCCCTTCAACGTCCGTCCGTCCCTCTCCCACGTCTCTCGCGGCAATCGTGTGTGCCAGACCCGGGCCTTCCCCTCCCCATTCCGTTATAGAAATGTAGAAGGACCCACGTGTCCTGTTGAGCATTATTTCGCGTTGCTATGACAACGTCTATATTTGGTTATTGCGATGACGCGGAATGACGTAAGCCATATTGTCTATGGCAATGAAGGCGAAAACAGCGTTACACTTCAGACGCACGCTTCAGACGCACGGACGCACGCATAGAGATTTCTGTACTATTATATTTTCATTAGAAATATTTCAAGGCGTGCAAATTCACGCAGAAATGCTAGCTGTTTTATTATTCAAACTGATACAACGCAGTATTGATTGCAGGTCATTGTATGAACGGATGATTAAGTTCTTACAAGTTATTACAGGTCCTGGAGTCGAATTTCGTTGTATGACAGCCATATAATGCGACCATCACGTCCTACTGCTCATTTTACCAATGCAACCTTGCGTATGATAGGCTGAATCGATCTTTGGGAGGGTAGCGGGAATTGATCCTACGTCCATGCTGATTTTCTGTTCTTCCTGCTGGAGTGTTACCATGCACCTAAACCCCTCCCAGTCCCAATCAGTGTCTCTTGTAACCAATTCCTCTGATTTGTCCTTGACCAACATTCTCTCCTAACAAGGCAGCTACATGTAGAGGCGATGATTGCGCTTTATTGGCCAATTGTTTATGGCCAGAGGGATCCCAGTGCGGTCATATCCGGACCAGTTATGCATCTTTTATTAACTGTCTTCGTCAATGGCTTATTTCCCCGGAGGTTCCTCTGAAATTATTGTGCCTGAGCTTCAGCTTAAAGAGGCGCCATAAAAATTGACGGATGACATACTGACTGACTGACCAACCAAGTGTATGTACATGTATAAATGTATTTATGTATGCAGGTAGGTAGGTAGGTAGGTAGGTAGGTAGGTAGGTAGGTAGGTAGGTAGGTAGGTAGGTAGGTAGGTAGGTAGGTAGGTAGGTAGGTGGGTAGGTATGTGGGCCTACAGTTGTACACTGGTATGTAGCCTATGCATGTAGGTATGGATGTAGGTGCGTAGGTATGTATATATGTATGGCATTGTATGCATTTATGCTTGTATGTGTATGCGCATGCATGTACATCTCTGTTTTCGTGTTTGACCCCTTCATTGGCTCCCTCTTATTGCTCGGGTTCAACTCAAGGTTCTATCATTCATCAACCGGTCGCACACTAACCGCGTTCCCAAGTATCCAAGTAGCCTTATCCGCCTGCCGACCTCAGCCACCTCTCTGCGCCCGCTACGCTCACTAAACCGGTATGATCTGTTTGTCCCGCGAGCGAGAACTGCCATGGCTAAAGCGCAAGCCTTTGCCTTCATTGGCCATGCACTATGGAACCAGCTTCCCTTCCCTTCGACACGTTCCTCCTTATTAACTGGTGGGCCAAGTGCCTCTTTTCGTTGTTTCAAGAACTCTTTCTGTTCTCTGGGTTTCTCGCACTGGGAGCGCCTCTGATTGGTGTGCACTGCGAGAGGGCTATATAAATTTATAGATACCATACAATACAATATACATTATGTATATGTGGTACTAGGACAATTCGGCGCCAGACATGTTGGCGCCAGACAATTCGTGCGCAGGAAAAAAGTCGATTGATATTATTACGAATTATAGAATATCGTTAATTAGATCGTTGTAAACTGCTTTCTTTTTTATGTCAAAGTTATGATAGTCAGCATTATTCCTGGGTCGAATTAACCCTGTGGCGAATTGTCTGGCCCCGAATTGTCTGGCCCCGAATTGTCTGGCCCCGAATTGTCTGGTGCCGAATAGTCTGGCCCCGAATAGTCTGGTGCCGAATTGTCTGGCCCCGAATTGTCTGGTGCGGAATTGTCCGGTCACCGCATATGGGTACCCATGTATGTATGTATGTATGTATATTAGCCAAGAAAGTAAGTAAGTAGGTAAGTACGTAGCCTTTATTGCAAGACAAACGCTTTGCACGTAGGTAAATGGGCAGGTAGATAAATAAGTACGCAAGTAGGTAAGTGGGTAGTTAATTAGCGAGATATAATTATGTATATCACTTTTTAGAACCTCACAAAGGCGCTGTTTGATATGTACGTTTTGTGTGTGAATTTAGTATTTCACTCTACCTGCTAACCATAGGCGTAAGGGAGATTTCAGTGGTTGTGGGGGTGTGGTGGGTGCAAGAAGACGCAAGCTTTTACTTCTGCCTGAAACAAAAATAAATCCAAAGTAATTGGCGTCGTGCGAATGATGCGTGTGTCAGCTAAGTAGGCTATGTATTTAGACGGTAGACCTATTTTCCCGGAAGATTGGGTCGTCTTTTCATTCTCCTCCTCCTCCTTCCTCCTCCCTCCTCCTTCTCTTTGTCCTGAAAAATACAAACACCCAATTTGTTTGAGGGGGAGCAAATGCACCTGCCCTCCCGCTTCCTACGCCAATGCTGCCAACAAATTACCTCCATAGTCCTCGGTCATTTGTTAAGTTCACTGCTCCTCTCGACGTTAGTCGAGCTGTTGCTATGTCCTCATCTATGTCCTCATTGTCTATACAGCGCAGTCTTGCTCTGCCTTTGTTTCTCTTTAGATGAAGTCTTGCATATAGTGTATGTTTGTATGTTTGTCTGAATCATAAACCCTTGTAATTTAAGGGGTCTATGGTTTGAATGTATGAATGTATGGACGTGTGTATGTAAGTGTCGCGTAAGATGCAGATGTTCATGTTTACAGAGTCTTGTTATATAATATTTTCGTTTATTCAAACAATCCGGTTGACAAACCGCAACCGGTTACAGTGTACAATTATGCAATTGAAACAATTCACAAGAACACAAATGACAGAAGACATAAATCTTAACTTGCGCTCAATACCATATCCACAGCGGCTGGGTTACCAGGTTGGTCCTAAATGGGCGGTTTTTTCAGATAGTATCATTATGCATTTCTGAATATGGGAAGGCAGTATCAAATTGTACTTCTTGTATTGTATTATATTGTATCTCGGTTTGTCTTTGCAATCTTTTAACCGCGAAGTAGGCCCTAAACTTAACTTTTCGAGAAATGTATCATTCTTGTTTTTAGATCAGTAAAAAGACGATGAAAATGGTGATAATAATGATGAGATGATTATGACCATGATGATGGTGATGACAATGATGACAATGGTGGTGTTGATGACGATGGTTTTGATCATGTTGATGATGACGATGTCGATTATGATGATGGTATGATAATTATGATGATTCTCATAATGATGATGATGATGATGTAAATGTAAATTTCTAAAAGTTCTCATGACCACACAAAGGTGGCGTCCAAGATATCGTCTTAAACACCGGCGCTATATCAATCAAGTACTGAAAAGCCAGGATGTCTGGTCGGTTTCTATGCCAGGTCAGAATCCAGGGACCAAAGAAAAAGACGGCATGAATGGTGCTCCTTTGGAAATGGCTGGTGATGAGATGACTATGCCAATGATGAGGGGCTGATCAAATGATCATGCTAATGAAGATTTATAGTTGGACGTCGTGGCTACCGAAGCGTATGTATCGTTACAGCCGTCAGAGGTTTCTTCAGCCGGGAGTGATTGCAGTGATTTCTAATCCTCCTTAGAGCTTAGTGCAAGACTGCGTCTGGCCTCCTCTTCGACATCAATCATTTGTTCCGTCCAATTATTTCGTTATGTTTGACCCTTCGTCCATTGACCAATGGCCTCGACCGAATACACCGTGCTCCAATTTTGTGGTCGATTGAAGTCGCAGTTGACAGGATCATTCAGCTAATCATTAATTATTGTTACGTACGTTTTCAGCGGAAAAAGATCATGCAGAGGATATAATTATTATATTGAAATATACGTTCGATATGTTTGTAATTTTGTATGTCTATATACATATGCAGTTATGCACATGTGCACAGTTGCATATGATATTATGTGTATGCCTGTTACTGTAACAAATACCGTATTATTGAGAGAGCCTCTTCAATAAAGATGGGCTTATTTGTGGCTGAGCCTTAATTTAACCCTGTCATGGGCTCTCGTGAAGTCTCTGTTGCTGCACTAGGGAATGGATTCGATGTTCATCGGTTGCTTGAGGTCATTTTCCTCTTTCAAGAAGCGCCTTAAAGCTCATTATTCTCAGTGATCTTCAAACATCTGGATATTTAATAGCTCTTCCCCAGGTGACTGACTAACTGCGCCTCTGTCGCATTTCTGAGTGATATTGCACGAATAATAATAATTGTAAGATACAAACTGCTTAGAAATAAGGAAATACTAGGTGCGACTAATTCAAATAAATATAGACGCACAATCGCACATGCATTGAGAAGTAAAGACCAGAAGACGAATGTCTATTACATAGTAGCATGTGATCAATATTGAAACGGACTGGAATTATGAGAATTCAGCATATGAGCGAATATATCCCTTCAGTGAAATTCGATTTATAATGTTTGCCTGGGGATATGAACATCTTCTTCCGCCATATGTAAATTGTTACCTAAAAATTTGTTAAAAGGAGTAGCCTACGCGAAAATGTAGTGGTTAGCGATATATATATGACTGTCGACCTATTGATCAATCAATCAATCAATCAATCATAGAATTTATATAGCGCCTCTTCAAGGGCTCTACTCAGAGGCGCATTTGATAGTTGCACTTAGTACGCCTCTGATTAATTGTTGGAGTGGTGTTGTATGAATTACTTAAATAAAAGAAATTAAAATAAACGAATGGAATGCTATACACTATGAATCAATACATTAAACTGGTGCATAAATGGATGACAAACCAGATATAATTTTATAATTTGTAATTACGCGAACATTTTTGCTGCAAAGCAGAGACCTTGTTGTTGGCCACTTACGATGTTTCTCAAACTGTTCGCCACTACTGTGCACAGCAGTTCCGTTATCTGTCTTGGCAAACATCGGAACTGGAGTGCGTATCTTGGAGGTAGAAATCGTAAACTCGAAATTTCTACAGCGCCCACAAAAGTGAAGTCACAGGCGAAGAAGTGACAGGCTATTCAGTCGATGGTTTTTTGGCAGACCGCTGAATGCATGGCATACAAATTTTGTATGCCATGCACTCAGCCAAAACACCATCAGTCAAATGGTGAAGCGAGGAGACCAATGGACGACGTTATCGGACCATTGAGCAAGAATCAAGATAAGAGAGACGCTGGGGAAATAGTTCTAAAGGTTGTTGGTTAAAAAAATATATCAAGATAAACATCTGTTGCTATTCATCTGAAAAATATTTGAGCGGACAAAAAAAGGAAAGATGTACATGAATTTAATGACTGAAATGACAGTTGAAAATAAACAATTCTTATTAAAATGTATAGTTTGGAAAATTGATGCTCTGTTTGCATGTTCGAATTGCTGCATTAGAAACAATTTCTGTTGCATAAAGAGCTCTGATACTTTATGAAGTGAAAAATTCACCCCAGGTTAAATAGTATGTAGTTACTTGGTCACATTCTGAGAATTAAACTAGCTCACTTTATTTTACTTACAATATAGTATGTATGCATGTATGCATGTATGTATCCATGTATGCATAGGCGTAGCTACATGGAGGCACGAGGAGGCAATTGCCTCCTCTTGCTTTCTTTATATACACTGGAACTTCTATTGACCCCAATAACCAGAATTTTGTCAATGGTCTGTGAAGTTACCTCCTCTTGAATTTAAGTCTGGCTACGCTCCTGCATGTATGACTGTATGTATGTCTGTATGTATATATGTATGTATGTAAATATGTATCCTAGTTCCACGGATAAGCAAAGCAAAGGAAACAACAGTAAAGATCACCATAGATGGAAAGGAAATGGAACACGTCGGAATATTCTGTTACCTTGGAATTATGATTACAAAATAATGCAAGCGTCATGTAGAAATAAAGAGAAGAATAGCTATGGGAAAAGATGCTTTCTATAAAAGAAAGGAATTAATGAGAGGAAAGCTAAATAAGAATCTGAAGAAACGAACTATTAAGTCTATGATATGGAGTGTGGTGCTATATGGATCGAAAATATGGACTCTGAAGAAGATTGTAGGACTTTGAGATGGCGATATGGTGAAGGATGCAGAGGCGGCGCCAGACATTTCTTGTAACCAGAGCATAGCCAGGACAGTCATACAAGTAACTAGTGCAGAAGGCGATTTATGCCCCAAATAAATTCTCGTTAGGGCAAACATTCTGGCAGCCTTGTGATAGGGAAACAACCAGGGCAAAGGCTTTTTACCAGGGCATTTGCCCTGGCTTGCCCTGGTGTAGCGCCTCCACTGGAAGGATGGAGAGAGTCAGCTGGATGGAACGCAGGACAAATGAAGACATACTACAAATGGTGGACGTAAAAAGATTCCTGATAGGAATTATCAGAAGCCGACAGAGAAAATGGTTTGGCCACATGACGAGGGGAGACTCCTTCCTAAGAACTATAATTGAGGGAAGAATGGAGGGGAAGACGACAACAGGAAGACCAAGAATGATGTTATTGGACAGCAAGTTGAAGGAGAGAGCCGGACAACGTGATGAATGGCGACATTGGACGTACGAACCTGCCAAGGAAGGCAGAGAACCAAAAGAATTTACACGGGCTCGCTTGGCTGCTAGGCAGCGCCGAGATTTCTCGGTTGCAGCCCATCCATCTGGAATGACATACCATCGGAGCTGCGGTTGCTACCTCTTACCAAGATAGCTGGGTTTAATAAATCAATCAAGTATTTTTTCTTAAGCCGTAGCTCAGTTGGGAGCGCTCCTGTGTAGATTTCTTGAAGGGGCGTTATATAAATCTCCAGAATGAATGAATGAATAAGTAGGTACTTACGTATGTATTTATGTATGTATACATTAGGGGTGTCCAGAAAAATGATACATTGCAGAAACCAACCATTCCCTATTTTCCCCCCATTATTCTATTCATTATTGTCTAGAAATATTTTTACAGAATTTTAAAATGTTATCCTGAGGTATGTATACATGTATGTATATACTATATATGCAATTATGCATACATGCATATATGTATTGTGTGTTCTATGTACTGCATGTATGTATTTAGAGAACCAATTTCTGAATGTACCAAGTTCAGGTGTCCCGAGAAAATTCTATCCCCCCTAAAGCATATCACCCGGATGGAATAAACCGGTTTAGAGTATCCGGGGGATGAACCATTTTATCTCCTATCGTCATACGCATCACGATAGCCAAGACGAAAATTCAGTCAAAATCACCAAAAACGAAGTGAATTAATATACATAATTATACCCTGAAAATTTCAAGTGATTTCTATACACATAGGCTACCCTGAAAAGCTTACAATGACACATTAAGCCAGATTTTTATGCACATTGCCTGAAAAGCTTACAATTTAACAGTTGTATTTCAGTTTCACATAGCAAACATCTACTGTTACATTTCACATGGGCTTAGAAGCGTCTACATCTGTTTCATTGGCATCTGCCGGTTCCAGCGCAGACCAACACAATGCTTGGTCGAAACTCATAAAGACGTCAGTTATCATATTGCCGGTACTTGCATGCTTTGCTCTTAATAAGCCCAAGAAGAAGGATTCAAATTCCTCTGATTATCGTATCGTAAATGAGGAAAGTATTGAGAAATTTAAAAATCTGCTGACCAATAGCAACTGGGAGTAAGTTATGAGGATTAGTAAGGAAGGGGATGCTAACGGGACATAGGAATTGTTCTTAAGAGTATACAAAAATGCTTATGATAAGGCATTCCCGTTAGTCACAAATGAAAGGAACACTGATCAGCCCAAATTTGGACAACCTTGGATGACTCTTGGCTTACTTAAATCTTGTAAGAAGAAAAATTCTCTTTACTGTAAATATATTAAAGAAAACCTAATAAATCTGATAAAAACAAATTCATTGTATATAGAAACAAATTTCAGACAATTAAAATTAAAACAGAAAACAATTATTATGAAATCGAATTTTGTAAATGTGAAGAGGATCTTTAAACATTTTGGAAACTTATAGGGGAAGGGCTTCGAATATGGACCCCCTAAGAAACTTTTACTATTTCATAGCACAGAAGCAATTGAACGTGTAGTTTATTTATTCCATGCATTACTTGGCATGAGTTTATTATTATATTCGTTTAATAGATCCCGATGTCAAACCGCATCAGGTTACATTCATAGCAGATAACAGTGAGTTAGTCAATATGCAACCAGCTACCGAACCGAACAATTCCAAGATTATTAAACATACATATTATAGAAGAAGTTCGTGAGAACATCACTTAAAAGTATGATAGACTGGGTCCAAGTAGGCTATATCGAATAACATCTGGACTGTTAGACTTAGTTTATCGTTTGAGTTTTATTTTAAAATATTATTGACTGTATCCAATAATCCAAGTAAATTGAGGATAATATTACTCAAAGGCATAGTAATCGATTTCCAAATAAATCCAAAGACAGTGTGTGGCCGGAGACTGGGACCATCAAGGTACCTTGTACGAAGAGGGCTCTAAAATGAGGTGAAGAGGAAAGGCTGAATAATGTTAGCGGTTCGACGAACCCGAGACACTGGCGAAGGGCAGAAGCCAGGTGCATCATAGAGCACCCGCCGACGATGCTGTTGACGTCTAGGGCCATTCGGTCTTCGCACACTCTGCGACAGCGGCAGAGCGTTCGGTTGTAGGACTGGTCATTTGCCTCGACTCGCCGGAACGAGGAGGAGGTGACCATGAGGCTCCATGTAGCGGCTGGGAACCAGCGCCCGATGCCCCAAGGCCGCCGAGTCCGGAGATCGATGAGGTCGACAGTCAGGTGATCTACCTGTCGACACCTCTCAGCGCCACTGCGCAGCCAGAGTAGCTCGGACGGTGGCGCCATGACGTCATACATACAGGAACACCTTGTAGGCGGAGCCGGGGAAGCCCCAGTCTGGGCTACAGTCGTCCATGGCCATGACGGTACAGGCCAGGCATGAGGTTAAGCGATACGCTCCGATGGAGCGTGACGCCAGCAGTAGAATTCTCAACAAAAACCATCGAAAAGTTGATTAAAAAAGTTGCTCCAACCGATAGGTTGTCCTCGTACTGGCTGGAAAGCCGATTCGATAGCTGCAAGCGCGATGCTGAACTTCACCGATAAAGTCAACTAAAACGCACTAACATCGCAACTAGTGCGGTACGTGTGGCAGCCAGTTTGGCGCCTATAAGTTGTTGCCAAATATGAAGAAATTATTCCTTAATCTGTACAAATAAATTTTTAACAATTTTTTTCAAAATACGGAAAGTGGCTCATATTACACGACCGGGTGTGTAATATGAGCCACCAGTTTAAAGATGGAATTGCAATGTTTCCGTGCCGCAGACTAATATTAAAACATTAAAAAACGATTTCCTAAGATTAAACTTACTGGGATAACCATTAAGAAACAATTTGGCCTATGCCTAATGTAAACAACACTGAGAACCGGTTACATGGAAAAATAGCCATAACGGCCTATTTCTACTGTCTGATTCCATAAAGATAGGGCCCATATTACACATTCGATCACAGGACCATATTACAAAAATGGTGTGCTTCGGGGAAATCTGTTATAGCGTGATCGACGAACGTATTATAGATCAACAAAGTTGTGTTTTTATATAATAAAGAAATTGTCTATCTTCTGAAACATCAGGGCATACCATAGATGAAATCCTAAACTATATAACACTTGTTGAAGTTCAACAAGTCTTATAAGCAACATGTCTCAAAACATAAACATTGATTTTCTTCGGGCAGAAGTTATTAGTACAGGCACACATCCAGAACAGGAAGTTGAAATCAGTATACGAATGGTTTCCCACTGTAAGAGCTCTCCGCAGACATAGTAGGTGGGAAATACAGTCGAGGCCCATATTACACAGTGGCCCATATTACAAGCCTTTCCCTACATTCCATAATGCAACGAGGGAATGGAGATACGCAGATAGAGACCTTAACAATAAAAGGGAGTATTGTAAAGGACTCTAATCAAATGGCTAATGGATTTAATAACTATTTTACTAATATTGCACACTACCTTGCAGAAACGACATTCATTCATTCATTCATTCCGAGCATTTATATAGCGCCCCTTCAAGGAACCTACTCAGAGGCGCTCCCAGCCCAGCCACGGCTAAACAGAGAAGACTTGAGAAGGCGGCAGTAAGCAGGCAAATTGCTGCGAGGCATCAAGCGCAGCTCAAGTGGGAGCCCATTCCAGGTTGAGGGTCCAACAACCGAAAAGGCTCGGCGCTGCTTGAGACATAAACGGGCCCGGGGGACAAGGAGCTCTCCCTTGGCCGAGGAACGCAGAGCCCGACGGGGGGCTAGGTCAGAGACAGGACGACAGAGGTCAGATAGGTATGATGGAGCACAGCCAGCAAGGCACCGCCAAACTAAGGCTGCTATCCTGTAAGAGATGCGCTGCGAGGCAGGAAGCCAGTGCAGAACATCGCGCATGTAAGCAGAGACTGAAGCGTATTTTGGAATACGACCAATCAGTCGGGCAGCAGAGCGGAGGACCCGGTCAAGACGGCTTATTAGGCCAGAAGGGAGACCAGCGAGAATCGAACTACAGTTATCAACTCTGCTGGTAACAAAGGCATGGACAAGAACAACGGCAGCATCATGAGAGAGAGAGCGGAGCACAACACGCAGCTGGCTGACATCTAACGGTTTTAAGTTCTAACCCATCCCTTCCATTGAATAGCTTCCTTCTAGCCCCATAACTGAATTCAATAATTGGAGATCACTAACGCCATTGAAAATGATGAATACTCTGCAAGGATTTTTTTGATCTTGCTAAGGTATTTGACACGTTAGATGTAGATCATAACATTATATTAGGTAATATAAATTATGTTAGGTAAGTTAGAACATTATGGAATCAGAGGGACTCAGCTCAAATGGTATGAGAGCTACTTTGACAATCGTTCACAGAATAGTCCTCTGTAATTGTGCTCTATCCGAGCTTGCTCTGATTAAATATGGTTCCATTCTCGGATCATTTTATTCCTGTTTTATATTAATGACTGCTCTTGTTTCCCCAATTTTTAACAAAAATATTATTTGCTGACGACACGAACGGGTTTTACTCACATGGCTTTGTCAATGATGACATCGAAAATAACTGCATGGTTTGATGCAAATTAACTCACACAATTTAGAAAAAACACCAAATTTTATATAATTTAAATTTAACAGGAAACCTCTACCTAGTGACAGTCTTGATTTGATCATAAGAGTACCCCCTATTGAACAGGTCAGGTCAACGAAATTCTTAGGGTTCCACATTGATCAGCGTGTGACTTGGAAAGTTCACATTAATCAAATCTCAGCTAAACTCGCTAGAAATGTGGGCATCTACCAGTATCGCATAATTTATTGCCAAGGACAACTCAGTTGAATTTATATTACGCCCTTAGTTACCCCCAATTCAATTTATTGTTCCCAACAACAATAAGAGAAAACATAACAAACATAATGATTAAACACAGCTCTAACAAAGTAAAAAGGTACAACATGTATGAGAAATGAGGAAGTAAAATGATCAACGAAAAGTAAAACCAGTTAAACACAAGTCAAGATAAGTTACAAAGAGCTAGCACGAGTAGAGTGGAGTGGGAGCAAATAGGCACCCCAAAGGGACGAGTCCCGCTAAGAGGGGGCCTAAGATAGTACAGTAAAATAATTGAAAGATGACGGAGGTTATTGATAAACAGAAATAAGGGGAACACTGACTTGTGTGTTGGAGGCGGTAAAGAAAAAATGAAAAAGGTTTACAATAGTGAATAAGGACTTAACTAAAAACTAAAGACTATACTACAAGCTCCAGTGTGTGTGCTCGTAACAGACGCTTAAACCATGGGAGGGTGCTGCAGGTACGGATACTAGGAGGTAGGTTATTCCATAGTAGAGGGCCTTGATACTTAATAGATAATTTGCGGGTGTTAGTTCTTAAGAGTATTAGTTTATAGTCATGTTTGCTTCTTGTAAGGGTGGTAGATTGGATGGGGGGGAAGTAGTCGATGAATGCAGGTGGTAAGAGTTTATTGTGGTACTTATACATAAATTCACAGGTCTGAGTGAACCTTATTTGTGTAATACTTAGGAGTTTAAGTTCATGAAATAGAGGTTGAGTGTGAGAGTTTACAGGAGATTTGGTTATAATTCGTAGTGCTTTTTTGTGCTATTTTTAATTTGTTTAAGTGAGTGGAATAAGTGGAGGTCCATATAAGATTACAATAGGTGAAATATGGATAGATAAGTGTGTAGTATAGGTTGATCAGTATCTGAGATGGTAGCAAGTAAGATATCCGGTTAAGGATGCCAATACTCTTAGTTATTTTTTTATTAATTTCATCAATATGTGTGTTCCATTTTAGGTGTTGATCCATATGGACACCGAGGAATTTAGATGAGTTTACTTGGGGGATATTTACTCCATCTATAGTAATGTGATTCGTGCTGGGTGGTATTTGCTTTTTATTAGATCTGAATACTATAAAATTGGTTTTAGTGAGATTAAGCGATAATTTATTAGCCTTAAACCAGTCGGTTGCTGCCTTTAATTCTTGGCTGGCAATTTCGATTAAGCGGTCATAAGAGGCATGAGACAGGAAAACATTCGTATCATCTGCGAAAAGAATGTAGTGTAGAAGAGTGGATGAGTTGGGTAGGTCATTTATGTATATTAAAAAAAGAAGGGGACCAAGGATAGAACCCTGGGGCACCCCATAGTTAATGGGTAAGAAGTTGGATAGAATGTGATTACAAGAAACTTGCTGTTGGCGAGTTGACAAGTAGCTTTTAAACCAGTTTAAGGCAGTACTCCTAATTCCATAGTGTTCAAGTTTAGTCAAGAGAATCGTATGATCGACAGTGTCAAAGGCCTTTGCTAGGTCTAAAAAGATACCTAGGGAATATTCGTTGTTATCAATAGCAGCAGAAATTTTATCTTGGATGTCAATTAGGGACATGGATGTTGAGTGCGCTGGTTGGAAGCCGTGCTGAAGGGGGTACAGGATATTCTTTTGCTTAATGTAGGAGAATAGGCGGTCATACAGTACTTTTTCATAAAATTTTGAGAAGAAAGGTAGTATAGAGATTGGTCGGTAATTGGATATTTCGGATTTATTTCCTTGTTTATAGATTGGTAGAACTCTGGCCATCTTAATTTCTAACGGTACCATTCCTTCACTCAATGAGCAGTTTATAACTTCAGCAAATGGAGCAACCAGGAGGTCCATGACTTGAGACGTTATATAGGGATCGATGTCATCACAGCCTGAGCTGTGAGTAGATTTAAGAGTTTTACTTATGTTGATTAGTTCAAGCGAATTAGTAGGTAAGAGGACAAAAGAGCTGGCAGAGGAGGGAGGCATGAAAGCTCGAAAGTGTTTCTCAGAGGGGGAGATTTTATCAGATAGGACTTGTGCAAGACCGGTGAAATATTCATTGAATTTGGCAGCCATGGTTTCAGGATCATTTACTAGTTCATCCTCAAGTTTTATTTCCTTTATCCAAGTGTCTCTGTTATTAGTTTTGACTAGTTTTCTAATAATTTGCCAGGTTTTCTTAATGTCATTATTATATTTTGTGAATTCGCTAGCATAATAGGTTTGTTCCGTTTTAATTCTAATTAATTTATATTTATTACGATAGTTAGTAAAAATGGCTTTATTTTCTATGGTAGGATTCTTAATAAACTTCTTGTATAATTTTTGCTTAGTTTTAGTGGATTTGAGTAAAGCTGGCGTCATCCAGGGCTGTTGCATAGTGTTTTTTTTAGATAGTTTTTCAGGACGTAATGGAAATGCCATATTGTAAGCAGCTTTGAAGGTATCAACAAAAGCCTTGTAGGATAGGTCGGGTTCGTTGCGTGCACAGAGGTCGAGTACTGGATTCCAATCAGTATTATCTAATAAGCTTCTGAAGTATGTAATATTATCATTCGAGAATGTGCGGGTCATTTTCAAGTTCCTTAGGTTATTAAAGTTCGTTGGAGTGGTATTAATCCAAGTTATGACTGGAAGGTGGTCAGATATGTCAGCTGTAAGTATGGCAGATTCAAGTATTCCGTCATGGGAGTTGGTGAATATGTTGTCTATCAGTGTGGCGGAAGAGTCAGTAATTCTTGTAGGTTGCAGGATAAGAGGTAAGAAGTGGTGCATGAGCATACAGTCAATAAAGGCCCCGGTAGGTAAATGAGCTTGGGAGGCTAAAATATCAATGTTGAAGTCGCCAGTTAGAAATGCTTTTTTATTGGCATATTTTTTGGTGTTTAGAGTGATTAATAGTGTTTCAATTTCAGCGTTGAATATTTCTAGTTTAGTACCTGGTGGCCTGTAAATTACGCCAATAAGCATGTCAGCTCCTTTACTGCATGAGATGTTAATGAACATACTTTCATAAGATGAGGAGCTAAGGGGTAGTAGGTCAATTTTGTTAAACTCAATATTATCTTGTACAAAAAAGCCAATTCCACCTCCTCTAGTATCGCCACGGCTTTTATGAATGAATTTATATCCTGGAATGTAGATGGTTTCAGCAGCAGCATCAGTAAGCCAGGTTTCAGTGACCGCTAAGATATTAACCGGTAGTTGGTGCAGTAGGAGTTGAATTTCACTAATTTTTGAGGCAATGCTTCTGCAATTTAAATGTAAAATTGAAAAGGAGGGAGGGCTATTAGCAAATTTATGAGCAACCTGGGTTGGGCTATAGTATTTAGAGTCATTTACAATTTCGGTATAGTAATTGCTATAATAATTGCTATCAGGGTCCAGTTCTTTATTATTGATCAGGGGTTTGTGCTTGGTTTCACCCTTTAATAATTCGAATCTGCTAGGTTTGAGTAGACCATTAGTAAACAGTAATTCATTAGAAGAGTTCTTAGTGCAAGGTAAAGTAGTATCCGCACCGTCTGAGGTAGTATACTCTGGTGATACGCAAGATGAGCAGAATGGACACACACAACAGGAGCTATTGTCAGCAACATGCTGATCAATTACTACAAACTAAAGGCAAAAGAAGGATGGAAGGAGGGGTCCATCCAGACACCGAAATAGGGTAAGATAGGGAGCTAAAGAAAGTAAACAAAGTGAGGTACTAATGAAGAGTAGAGAACATTCATCAAAACATAATTGCGGTGGTAAAACGAATAAGTAAACAAATAACCTGCTTTACATAAAAAATTAAAAAAAATAATCAGACAGTTAACTTGCTTCATTCAGACCCAACAAGCTCCAAACACATGGAGACAAACACAAATACAATGCTTAAGCAGATAACAGACTTGTAAGCGTGAAACAAAAACGGGTGTGCCAGCACCAACAGAACACAAATCTCTCACCATGCACATCAAAACACAGTGCATCAAGACAAAACAAAAAACAAAACGAGAGTGAGCCGGCAACAACAGAACACAAATCTCTCACCATGCACATCAAACGCAGTGCATCAAGACAAAAACAAAAAACAAAACGAGAGTGAGCCAGCAACAACAGAACACAGATCTCTCACCATGCACATCAAACGCAGTGCATCCTGACAAAACAAAAAACAAAACGAGAGTGAGCCAGCAACAACAGAACACAAATCTCTCACCATGCACATCAAAACGCAGTGCATCAAGACACAAATAACCATTGCAAAAGCCACCAATTAAACAAATAGCTTGCAGCACATAGAAAGCAAACCAGTTAAGCATACGTCATACGAACCTAGCAACCAGACACATAAAAAAAACACAAATACAATGCTTAAGCCAATAGCAAGCACTTGTATAGCAAACCGAGAGTGGGTTAACATAAGCAGAGCATAACGCTCACAACGCACATCCAACAATATTCCAACGAGGCACAACTCCATAGCAAAAGCAGCCAAGTGAGCATTTGCCAACAGCGAGTAAAAATCCGAACCGTTATCTTACATCATCCGAAGACAGCAGTCACCAGAGCGCAAGTGCTAACAAGGCTACTCAGTTACCTGATCAGTTGTCTTACATACATGTGTAACAAACTGACACTGATAGACCCAAGTTAAGTAATGCAAGACAAAGTGAATTACTTCTAAGTAAATTAAATCCTAGCACATGAGTTAGCATTAAGCAGGTTTACATGTATAACAAACTGTCACTGATAAGCTTAAGTGAATTAGTGCATGACAAAGTGTTTGCTTATCACACAGATCACATTAGGTCAGGTCAAGTGAAACACATATACCTCATTGAAACCCTAAGTACTAGAGCCAGCATATAGACTTTAGTTGTTGTGAGCAGTAGGCCTATAACCAGCATTGAAGTGTATGTGTATGAGCATGTTTGAACCTGAAATAAGCAGAAGCTATAGTCCAGCTGTGAGGAACAATGGAAAATAAACCAAAAAAGAAATCGTCAAGAGAAAATAAAGGGATATAGCTTTCTGGCTATCTAAGAACGGTTAGGACTAGGCTTAATTATAGGCAACTCACAAGTTTGAGTGAAGTGCATACAAGCGAATTGAAAATTAAACCAAAAGTGCAATCATGATAAAAATAAAAGGAAATAGCTATCTGGCTATCTACAAATAGTTTAAGCCGGACATAATAATAGGCAACTCACTAGTTTGAGTGAAGTACATACGAGCGATTTGAAGATTATGACCAATGTCGTGAGTTAAGTCTTTCATCGGCCCAAGGTTGTATCCAAACTCAACAGGTCCTTGGGTCTTTGCGGATGTGAATTCATATTCGAGGATTCGAAAGTTCAGCTGCAGGCACTTCGGATGCCAGTACACGCATCGCACCAACGCTGGTAATCAGGTGTGGAGAGACATAGAAGGGTCCGTAGCATGAGCAGTAAACTTGTTGAGTTGGTCCAGTGACAGGATTTTCAGAGGATGCACGTCTGCTGAGATGGATTCGCGGACGTAGACTCGTCCTTCATACGTCCAGGTGGAGACAAGGATTTTGTCCTTGACCTTCTTTCTTGCTTCAGCGTATATATGAGCAGATTGGGGAGTCAAGTGCTCATTGATGTAAATGCGCGTATTCAGTTGTTGATGACCAGATGAGGCAGATGAAGATTTGCCCAGCATCTTCTTTGCACGAAACACATCGTTTCTAGCCCGTCTATTTGTAAAACTAACAATGAGTGGATTGTAGTTGTTCTTGTTGCTGCTTCTCAGGCGATGTGCAGTTGAGATGTCAGAGGTCATGATGTCCAGATTGAGGCGGTCTCTGCATAACTGAGTGATATTGGCGATGATGGCATGTTCCGTTTCACTCTGGGACGTGTGATCGGGTGTGTCCACATCAGCACCAGCATTAGGTAAGAGCGGTGGGATGCCATGGAACACAAGGTTAGAGAGTCTTGAATGGCGCTCTAAGTCCTCCAGTCTTGATTGCATAGACTTGAAGTTGACCTCGAGTGGTTGAACTCGTGCAGTAATGAGAGCGGTGGTTCTTTCAGTGGATTCTGCATTCATCGTCTCTATGTGATTAGTGAGCGACGTTTTGAGTTCAGCAACCATCTTCTTGAGGAGTTCCTCCATAATAGGTGTCATTATGGCTATGAGGCGAGGCACTAGTAATTCAAGTACACTATCGTCCATTATCAGGTCGGTGAATTCCTCCGGCTTCAATTTCTTTTTCGACATTATCTTTAGTAATTATCGTGGTCAGAAAAGGTGTGCTGAGAAAAGGCTTGACTGCCAGACTGTCAGAATTGCCAAACAACGAGCAGAACGCTTTCGCACGTTGACCAATGCAGAATTATGGACAAAGTTGCGGTCACTTCAACGACAAAAAAACTGAATGGAGGCGTGAAGCACGTTAGACCACTTCATGTGGCTTCAAGCGAACGAGGCAGCGACAGTTCGTGTAACTTCACGAAACACAAACGACTCATTCGTAGGAACTGAAAAAATCACTCTTCGTAGTACGGTAGAGAATCCAGAAATGGATTTAGCTCGGCTAATTTAGCATAACATAATTTAAAACTGAAAATTATCCGGTTGTCTGGTAGGAAAACAAAGAGCTAGACCGCCATCTTTTCGGGCGCGTTTTCCATATTTCCTATCGCCTTGAACATGGTCTCCTCCCTCCAATATTTCGCAGCTATCGAATAAAATGACATCCGAAGTGTGCCACACCAGTAATCTGCTGACATTTAAAAGAGATTGCATGCAATACTACTTTCTTCACTTCTTAACGCATTGACTTTTGAATGTATATGTTGCAGCGTGTTGTTAAGGTAATAGTAAAGTTTTTAGTTAGGAATATCTTCTACCCATTTATTCTTTACCCAGTTTAAAGAATAGGTTATGTTTAACTCTGTTGCGACTTCGACATGAGTTAATCTTTTGGGTTCTGCCTTTAGATGGTGTAATCTTCTTTGTGTTGGTCACATTGGTACCATTCTTTCTGTATTTACTGTTAGGTTACTCAGCGGGATGTTTATCCCTTCTGGGTTTCCCTTTGCTTGCTAAAGTAGTACCTCCTTTAGTGTCTACTGATGATTTTTATGTCATTAATTTGGTTGCAATTAAAGAAGAACTGCTTTGATTTGATCGTAGTAGACCAATACATGGATTCGGTGGATACACTATGTATGTAAGCCACACAGGACCAAGTTTCCACTGATCAGTCTAACCGCATTTCTAAATAATTGAATTCCGCCATCATCCCTGTCCTTTGGCTAAGAGCCCGTCAACCGTCTCCATTGCAAATCTTATTTTTATTGGTATTTTGTTGAGACGGGGAACATTGCAGGCGATGCTGAGTTTTGTGATGATCTTTTACCACGAATTTATGTCGTCCTTTTTTACGGGAGATACTTTTTAGCATCCATTAGTTTGACCATTCTACTAATCCGGGATTCGACCTGGAGTGGGTCTCCCAAGTCGGAGATGTTTCACTTGCCATTGCCAACTGTTCTGAGCTTCCTGTAGAGTTTGTCCTCCTCGCTAAAGTTTATTGAGTTTGAGTTTATTGAACCATTTGCATTCAAATTCAAAATTACAGTGCATAAACAGCAATCACATTAAACAACTTAATTATCTAACAGCACGTTATAGTTTAACAGTATGTGAGCCAAAAGAATGTGAGTATGCGAGTCAAGTAGCAAATGATTCATGGGGAGATGAAGCTGGGACAGCTTATCTAGTCTTCCCCACTGGTTACCAGTCACAGAAATACAACAACAAAATGTATTGGGTTAACAGGCTAAGGCAGCCGTACAGTTAGTAACAGTATTCATAGTTAAAACGATAATAGTCAGCATCACACTCCAAGTTATGAGTTGCTGAGTTAGTACTGGTCAATCAGAAAAGTCTTATATACACACTTGAATGCAATCAGCGAGCGTAGTTCACGCATGCAAGAATCAATAGAGTTCCACAACTGCGGTCCTTTTATTCTGACCGAGAAACGCCATAGGTTTATCACTAATAGCTTCGTATAGAGCCGAGCTTCTCTGAGGATATTGCTACGTAATAGGGCCTATAAATAGGCTTGTACGATTACAATATTTGCAGAAGCTGTAAAAGGCTCAAATAAATCCAAATAAGGAAACGAGTATGAACCAGCGGCGTGGAAAATATTCTCCTAACTGCAAGCAATACTTTGATGCCACCAAGGGACGTTTAGACATTTTCTCATCGTCAATAGAAGAGTTCTTCGATTTTCCGATGCTAAGCTGTGGGAAGATTATCGACGAAACGCCTGCTACTTATTCTCCTCAGAGGAACCCGTTCCCAATTGCATCGGCCGCAAATCGGATCGAAGACATTTATCACGGTGTGACATTTACGAACAAAATGAAGATCCGCCCACCATTTGCTACGAACAATTCCTGTCCTTTCCCCACCGACATTTCGAAATGGCAATCGTCATAGTAGACTCTCAGCTGAACGAAGGTCTGTCAGGTTAGAGGCGTTGCTCAGAGATACCGCTAGAAGAACAAAATTCGGCTGATATCCGAAAGAGAGGAAGACATCAGGGGAGACATTGCGGAAAGTTATGTTTAAATTGAGAGATATGGCAAGGAGGCGGACAGGATAGATTAGGGTAAGACGTTTTGAAGAGGCGAGACTTAGTTTCTAAGGGCAATCGGCAATCCTAAGGAGTGTAGTGATGGATAGAGGGTCCTGATGCATTTCACTCACATTCTTACACGTTTCTCATATAAGTCACTGAGTCAGACGACAGAGGGCTAATCGTCATTTCTTCGTTCAATTACATGTAGGCATCATTCGATGTAACGTTTCAAGTGATAGTATGGGCCTAGATATTATATGCATTGCTAGCAGTTGCACGAGTAATTAATTGGAAAATGATTAGAAGATGTTCGGAGAATTTCTGTGGGAATACCCGGAACCCATAGAAGATTATTGCCAAATATGCCAATAAACTTCAGCGTTCGCCTACATTAAAGAAAAGCTCTATGATGATCGCTTGTAGGAATGTGTCCTTCGTCTGAATTATCAGTTCTCCTCCGTCCTATATCTCTCTATGCCTTTAATATTTCGCCTTTCTTCTCTGCCTTTTAACCCATCTAGAAAGGTTGTTCGGTTGATGGATGGTCCCTATAGCCGTGTTTCTACCATATTTCAGCCAGACTTCCATTAGAGTTCTCACACATATTCCTGTTTCGCAGAGGCGTGTGATAAAGCTTTAGCCTTTCTGCATTTCTGTTTTTCTGGTCCTTTTAACCCACCACGATGTTCGTTTGATGTATTGTCATAGACGCTGTGTTTCTTCCACAGCCATAATTCCCTTCAAGGTCTGAACCATATTCCTCTAAGACCTTCCTTAGATATAAACGTGTTATGATTGACTGATCTCCTGGCATTGCTTGCCTCAATGCAGCGTAGAACCATTCAGGTTCATGTTTTCTTTAGAAATTGATATCAACGACGTTCAGGTGTTATGGGAATTTATTGAGTTTGATATCTTTTTCTGACATTGGAGACCGGGACCAAATAAATTACACTTATAATATTATTTTGGCCAAACTCGGACTTTTTTTAGTCCAGAACTGAATAGCTGTTTTCGTCACAATAGGTGGACTTTGGTACAGTTGATGACCGAAAATAAGGCTGAAAATATTGGCGATTAGTGTCTTTGTTTTTGCACGTTTCATTTATATTGCAGATGACAGTAGGGGTGCGTTTAAATAGAATTCCTGGACTAAGTTGGAATGCCGTTAAAGATCATTCTTACGCTAGTAAGCTTTTCAACATTAAAGTTGTTCAGGATTAAACTTAGGCTTCACCCGTTTCAATTTGTTTACCGGATTTCAAGCTATCATCAAGAGGGTATCAGCAGTTTTGACAGCGGTTTAAACTCGAGCGATCATCGATGTCTTATGCAGTATGCAAAGGACGCTATATAAGTTAGCTCAGGTAAGACTCAAGTAGGGTTGCCAGGCGTCCGAAAAAACATGTCCTCCTTTTTGGCCTCATGTCCTCTGTCCGGCAGGAAAACTAAAAACCTGAAAAATGTCCGGCTTTTTGTATGATTGTTGTATTTGGCTATTATTTCATGGCAGCTTTTAACGACTTTACACGCGCGTGTTGTCCCAGTCCAAAATGAAGTTCTACGCGTATGTTACTGGTAACGGGGATATGCTGTTGAGAGTTGTTGTCTCAGAGAAATACTGTGCGCTGTCAAGAAGGTGCAATTGATAGCTTAAATAAATACTTTGCAACGTTTAACGTTATGATGAAAGGCCTCAATTGGTTTCATACAGCTTCCAAATGTGACTTTTGTTTCTCTGACTCTGGAGTCCAAAGTGAAATATCAATGCGTCCTTCTTTGTCCTCCATTCAGGATTTCTGTGTCCTCCTTAGCCTATCGATGTACATGTATCTGGCAACCCTAGGTAAGAGATTAGATTACATTATAGCAGCTTCTGGATATTGTCGTGATTATGGCTTGGGTTTGTTGCGTCATCCGTTGGTGCAGTTTGTATTAGACACAGGCGCAATAGAAGTTATAATTACGAACACAGTTTAACAATGATCTTGTTGTTGATGTTGCAGAGCGTGATTTTCCATCTGGAGCGACATCCCAACTACACGTGGTACCACCAGTGTGTAACGTTCAACTTCTTTCCCAGCCCCGACCATGAGCTTGCCTACAACCTCTTCAACTTCGCCGCTGTCTATCTTGTGCCTTTGGTCGTCATCATCGTCTCCTATGCGCTCATCCTCCGCGTCATGTCGAAGAAGGCCAGAGAGAACAGAGGTCAGCCCCTCTTACAACGGAAAATAAATATATTATAGACCTAAGTACTTATAATCCATAGGTTGCCTCTCCATCTTATGGACTGATCTTCTGGATGTTGACCTGATAACGTCTTGGTTTTGGTGCGCCATCAGTTGATGCCTTGTGCATTGTAAAACCGTCACGATAGACGTTACTAACTACAATTACAATGATGATGATGACGATGATGGTAGTGATGATGAAAATGATGATAATGGTGGCGATGATGATGATGGTATATATATTCTTATTTATTGTACTACTAATCCCATATCAATAACAGACATAATCTCACACTCGAGTACAAAATTAATGGAGCCTTACAAAGTCAAAGCTTATTATAAGGTTAGGCCCCTATTTCCATATTGTAGTCATTTACATTATTGAGTCATCATGACAGAATAGTCCAGGTCTTGAAACAATCATTAGAGTTGTAGTAGAAAAACTGATAACAGTTCCAATAATAGGCCTAATCATTAAAGTAGCATTGGAACAATTAATAACAACTCCAATAGGGTGGTCGCATCTCTAATGGAAAATTTTCAACTTCAGTTGTTTAATTTCGCCAACTCGGCATTGCGTGCCAATTGGTTTAAAAGTAATGTAGCCCAAAAATTATCCGGATCGAACAATATCTAGGACTCGCACAACGTCTTTTAAATTTTGATTTTTACAAATAATTTTCGTCATTTCGAGTAAATGTATTTGATTCGCATTTTTGGACCTATGTGTAGATTTAAACAGAAAGGCTGGATGATTTAACTTAAGCACAACTTAAAAATAATTTCTACAGTGTTTATGCTCTCGTTGATTGTTTATTATTTATTTTCATTGGCATTTTAGTGGTATTTGATCCGTGAGTTCCTGAGACCGATAACCACAAATCAATTCGAACAAGCATACACAAATGGGTGCAGTGGAAATAAAGTAAAATTAGAAATTCGAAAAGTAATAGCAACCAAAAGTTGCCCAATGGCATAGCTCAAAAACTGTTAAAAATTAAAAAAAAATATTAATGTCTTCCGCCCCCACCAGAGGGCCAAAGTTACGAGACAAAGCGTTTTTCGAGAAAATTGTAGGTTTTCTTGTAAAATATTCTTATTGAAAACTAATTAACTGCCATTCAGTATACCGCAAGAAAGAGCTCTTAAAACTGAATAACATGATGTGTTATTTTCAGAATTTCCCCATATTTGTAGAAGTTATTAACTTTTTACCATTTCCTCAATAATAATAAAAACTCTAATAAATAATTTTTATCACTAATCAGTGTAATCACTAGTAACCAGGCATGCAATAAATGTCATTGTGTTATAATCTAGACCTACTACAGGCAGTTGAATTTATTCCTGGTTTAAATGTTCACTTTTCATGGTTGATTACAACTATTATGCTTACTTTTCAAGTGTTCCTATATTTGATAAGGGGTAAAACTTTGATGGTGTTGTGCGAGTTCTAAATATTAATATTTTTTCATACAACTTTTTGTGTGATGTTTCTGGATGAAATGGAACGGAATGGCACCTTGGCGAACAATAGATTCACACTTTTATTTCTAAGGACCACTTTAAACTCCAACTTTAAGTTATGATGATGATGATGATGATGAGATGATGATGATGATGATAACGATGATGACGATGATGATGATGATGATGATGATAATGACGATGATGATGATGATGATGATGATGATAATGACGATGATGATGATAATGACGACGATGATGATGATGATAATGATGATGATGATGATGATAATGTTGATCAAGTGTTGTGAGCGTTTCTTTCTTTTGTTGTCGACGTAGAAACGCAGCATTCGTTGGTGTTGACCTCGAAGAGAATTGCTCGCAAGGGCGGAAGTAACTTTAGTCTGAGAGCCTCTAACATCGGAATCATCCAACAGGCGAAGACGAGAACTCTGAAAATGACGATCGTCATCGGTAAGAACATAATTATGCCAATGGTTACACAACAGCTGAAGTAATGTAAGAATTACAGTAAGGGAAGGCATGGCAAGTGAAATTAAATGAAGGGGATGGAAAGGAATGGGGAGGAAAGGAAATTAAAGGTAAGGTAAAAGAAAGAAAGGGAAGAGAACAGAAAATAAAAGCATTGAAAGGAAGGAAAGGAAAGAAAGAGGAAGCAAACAAGGAAGGGAAGTAATAGTTCGGAATGGATATGAAGTGAAGAAATGAGGAGAGAAAAGAAAGGAAGGAAAGTAAAAGAACGGGAAGAAATTGAAGAGAAAGAAGGTTCTGGAAGAAAACTGATGGAAAGGAACGGAAACGGAATAGAAAGGAGGGGAAGAGATATGAAGCGAAGGGACTGGATGGGTAGGGAAGTGACGGCAAGGAGGCGTAAAAGGGAAATGAAGGGGATAAAAAGGAAGGAAGTGAAGCCAAGAAAGTGGAAGGGGTTGTAGGAGAGGAGAAGGGAAATGAAGGGAAGGCAAGAGAAGGAAAGGATGACCACTTTTCATTGATGAAGTCCACTGGATTTGGACCGTGACATTCACTGGGACTAAGTCGCGTAGAGCCGGCTAAGTCCCACTAATTCCGGAGTCAAGCTTTACGATAAGCCTTCTGTTAGTTTGGCGAAACATTAAGAATCCCGACTTATGGTAGTACGTTTAAAAAGACGAAGCTTTCTGTTCGTCGTTGGCTCGAATGTGTTGTACGAAAACGGGGCTGACTGATTCTCAAGATGAGAAATTTAATTAAATGTCACATTCTTAACTTTTTGCTACATATAAGTATGAAGATTCTGTTAAATCGGGTCAAATTAGAAGAAATGTGTTGGGGTTACTTTATCTGCCAACTGCGGCGGTTGAAATAGGGTGATCTTTTCAGTGAGGAAAATGGAAATCGACTTAATCCATTCGCTACAGTCTCCAGCAGGGTCCGTTACGAAAACAAACACGGTGTTAGAACGTAATTTAGCACAACATAACAAGGGATTGCAGTGGTTCTGAAGACAAGATAATAATTGTGTTAGAATCACTGAAAATTGACCTGGAATGCTTAATAGCCAATGCCTTTAAACTTTATTTAGTTGAAACTGTCTCGGTGTTTGGCTGGCTCACTCTGTCTTTCAGTCTCTGTCTGTCTTTATGTTATTGGCTCAGTCTGTCGGTCTGTGTGTGTGTTTGACTCCGTTTCGCTGTCTGTTTCTGGTTGGCTCCGCCTTTCTCTGTGTTCTTGATTGGCTGTCTCTGTGTATCTATAGTTTACTCGGTTTGTATTTGTCAGTTTGTCCCATTAGCTCTGGCTGTTCGGTTCAGTCTAGACACGTGTACATCGCTCTACCTTGTAGTATTTCAATGCACTCGTCCTATGTTCTGTGTGGGCTGTATGTCGCTGTAGTACCTGGTTATTATGCCTTCAATGTTTCTGCCATTTTGGCTGATAATGTGGACATCAGTAGTAGATTTAATACAGCCACATAATCCATAAATAGATGTTACATTAAATATCTTGAAAGAAGAAGCCGGACAACCTAATCCGGAGTCCATTTGTGGAAACTGCGGCAAATGAAAAATTACTCTGTCCTGGCCACTGCCTTGGTCGATACGTGTCACGTACAAGAAATATATCAACGTCCGACAATTCTGGCTTCCTAAACATTGCCTCTCGAAAGAAATGGGCAGTCGTGACACTCTCTCGTAAGGTCGTGACCTACTTCTCCAAAGGTCGATACCTCTTGCGGTGGATTAGACTTATTAGGTATGACGAAAATGGATCTGAAATTCGGGAGCATTTTTGTCTCATTTGTGAGCTGGGTTTCTTATTAGTCGTCCCGAAAAGAGAGCATTAGAGCGCAAGTGAGGTGAATTATTGGATGGACATCTCTTAAAACTGTTCGATGACTGAGTCTTTAGCCTGAGTCTTAAGACTTGAGTCATGACAATGACGAGATTGTGGCAACACGCTGGAGTCATCGAGGACTTATTCAATCAATCATAGAAAATGACTAGTATAAGAATTGCGGGCAATCGCTGGATATAGTGCCTGAATCAAGCGAGAAGTACGTTGAACAAGTCAGACATAATGCCAAGCTAACTGGTTTTAGGTGTGTAGGTGTTCAGTGGCACTTCTCTCGACTCGTACGTGTTTGTCCAGTTTATGCGTGAAATTCTAGGAATTGTAAACATGGTCCAGTGCTGAATGATAGACTGAGCGACTGACTGCCTTGACTTGACTAACTTGACTGACGGACTTGACTGACTGACTGACTGAACTGAATAACTGACATAACTGACTTGACTGACTTGACTGGAATTGTAAACATGGTCCAGTGCTGAATGATAGACTGATTGACTGAGCGACTGACAGACTTGACTGACTGACTTGACTGACTTGACTGACTGACTGACTGACGACTGACTGACTGACAGACTTGACTGACCTGACTGACTGACTTGACTGACTTGGCTGACTGGCTGACTGACTGATTTGATGATTTGGCTGACCTGACTGACTTGACTGACTAGACTGACTTGGATGACTGACTGAATGACGGACTTGTGCCTCCACTTGGAAATATTTTGGACAACCTATCTGGCACGACGCATCGCTCATGAATAAGCTGGTGCCCTGTCGCTTAACTTGTTATTGTTAGATATTTATTATTATTATACAACGTTAAGGTGTCAACATGTTGAATGTTGCATTTGTTATTATTGTCATTATTATTATTGCTGCTGCTGTTGTTATCAGGCATAGTGCATAAACGGTGTCGTTATATTAATTATTAATTTTTATTTAACAGTCGCGAATGTCCGATCATCCTTTCAGTGCTATACTTGCTTGCTTGTTTACTGTTTAACGACCACTGTATGGTAACAAAGACCATTAGTAATAGTAATAATAATAATAATAATAATAATAATAATAATAATAATAATAATAATAATAATAATAATAATAATAATAATAATAATAATAATAATAATAATAATAATAATAATAATAATAATAATAATAATAATAATAATAATAATAATAATAATCTTTTCTTCATTGAAGCGCCTGACAAACGCACTGCGCTGTAAATTTACATGTTATGCAATTTAAATCTTAACTACTAACAGAACAGACAGCCTGCAATACACGGCGCTAATAGCAGCCTACTTTATCCAGGCTTGGGACTGGCACTGTCAGAAAGCGAACAGTGGCGGAGTTTAAGTTCATGACACGATGACGTAGGTAGAGTTTGACCTTGGCATGTACAGTCTATAAGGGTAGCGGAGTCAATTATATAACTTACAGTCTGCAAAATGGAATAGATCCTAATAGGGCCTATTTGCCGTAGATTTACTCACAGTGTAATGTTTTTTTGCCTTCACTGTCTTAGTGCTATTTGCACCCCTTAGGGTACTATCTGTAATCTGACTGAAACCCTCCTTAATTCTGTTGTCGCCTTCGGATCGTCTGCTGTCCTTGAGTTGGTCAGTTTGGCGCCTCTCCATTCCCTGGTCATCTCTTCTGGTCATCGGTCGGTATAATCATTGTCCGGTGGCTGCAGCTGCTCCCTTTCGCATATCATTAGCATAAATTTGGTTACTAATGAGGATGCGTAACGAAGTCTGGCGACAAAAGGAACAGTAACGGATGATTATGTTCGATACAGAAGAAGAAGAGATAGGCAGAGGCAGCGGAATTAAGAGGCAGACGCAGGCATTTGGTTAGGACGATAAACAGCCACACAGACTGAAACAGAGAAAATTGAAACATTGTGTGTAATGAGTGTAGGGCATCCACAGGGTGTTAGACAGAGCGATATAGACGCAGGGCCAGAGGGATAGTGTCAAGAAGAGCCAATAAGACACACAAGCAGAGACAGAGGAACAAAGAAAGATATCCACTCACTCATTCGTTGACAGACAGACAGACAGACAAACGGATGGACAAAGATAGTGCCAACGATACACTAAAAGAGAATACTGAGAATGTAATTAGCAACTTCTATTGCGCCGGTGTCTAATGCACAAGGCATCAACCGATGAAATTGGCAGAGAAAAATTGATATAGGTCAGGCAGACATACAAGAAGAGATAGACAAATACACACAGACTAACACACGCAGCCAACCATACACTGGCAGAGAAAAAGGAAACGATGTAAAGGAGCACTGTGATTCTTTCAGCTGCAAGCAGTGCAATATTCATAAGTCCAGCTGGGTCTCTACATAGCCGTAGAAACTGACCGACAAACAAGGATGATAAACAGTCACTTATTTCATTTATCTATTTTATTTACTTTATTTCTCTAATTTATTTACTTTATTTTGTTTATTTTGTTCATTTTGTTGATTTTATTATTTTGTTTATTTTATTTATTTTTAATTTTTTTTAATTTTTAAATTTTATTTACTTTGTTTATTTTATTTATTTTGTTCATTTTGTTTATTTATCTTATTTATTTCTTCTTGTTTACTCTGTTCATTTTATTATTTAAATAATTTTTACTTTATTATTTTTATATATTTATTTAATTAAGGCACTTATTCCGCACTCGAGGTCAGTTATTATAAATCTGAAACCTTGGATCAGATGCACGTTCGCTTGGGGCTAAGAAGGAAGTCATGCAAGGCCAGAGTAAAACAACGCTTCCTGGCGAGTGACTGTAATTATGGTAACGAGATCGCCTTTAGGCTTTTATGGTAGACTGGGATCATAGCAGATGAAGGCACATGATCCCTCAATTGCTTTCAACTTAGGTTATAACAAAAAAAATTCATGATATCAGCAGCAATCTGAGAGGGCGATATGCCTACAGGCACGACAAGAATTAGAAGAATTATTCTAGTCAACAACGTTGACCCAGTTACAGAGATAGTCAACATGTAAAAACGGACGACGACTTATGAATTTTATACAGGTGACTACACAAACACGGACTGAACAAGAGACAACGAGAGAGGAACAAACGCAATAACAGACATATAGATCGTATTACTTATTTACTGGCTCTCTGACTGACGACACTCACTCACTCACCCACCCACCAACCCACACCCACACACCACACACACACACACACACACACACACACACACACACACACACACACACACACACACCACACACACACACACACACACACACACACACACACACACACACACACACACACACACACACACACACACACACACACACACACACACACACACACACACACACACACACACGCACACACACACGCACACACACACACACACACACACACACTCACACACTCACTCACACTCAATCAATCAATCAATCAATCAATCAATCAAGTACTTGGGGGACCGCGCTTGCTTATTGGGTGGCTGACTGAGCAACTTGTTTTGCTTCTAAAATGTAACGGCACAGCCTTATGCAACTGAAGCACGAAGCAAATGGAAATTCTTTTTAATTTCAAGATATCGGTCCTATAGAATGTTCAGGAGGTTGTATGTTCAGGCAAAGAAACAGTGTATTGCTATTAAGCATTTATTAAGCGCCACTATATGATGACCAAGCATCAATCGATGGCACTGAGAAACTGTGAGTGAAAGACTTGCTCAGGGTTCCCAAACAGTAGCTGTGTAAGGGGAGGTGGAATCCGCGCTATACAAAGCGAGCGCTCTAACCAGTATTTGTTTTTCTGTTTCAGTGTCCGTTTTCATCGTTTGTTGGACCCCATACTTCGTCATTTCCATTTGGTACTGGTTCGATAAGTAAGTAGATCGATAGCAATGTTTTTATGCATTTTCTTCTTCATAAGGAAATTCAGTAATGCGATGTAGGTTCGTGTATTCCGATGTGCTATCGAATAGTGTGGGCTAATGACTGAGGTCTATAATTGCTAAAGAAAATGATTGTTTAGCTTAATACGCCATAAGGCACTCTACGTATGAAATTTCGATCAACCCTATCAAAGGTTGTACATGTATGATATATTTATTTACAACCTTTGACATTACTGTACAAAGCCTACATGTACATGACTGTACAACCTTTGACATGAGCTCCATCTCTTTTCTCCACATTCTCCTTCGCCGGCGGTTGAAGACCGTTCGTTCTATCGTGGTCTTGTGGTCTTAGGTCTGAACGACCTCAGAGAAGTCATCTCTACGAGGTGCTGTATAACATGCACTTAAACCCACAGCTACAGATTAGATTACGTTGTGATCTACTGCTCGGTTAATACGAAGTTACACTCGTTAAAGCGCCAAGCAACAGAGAATTCCTTCGAGACATGCCCCTTACTCGTCTTTGGTCGTTATATATATCGGTTGTTATGGTCGTCTAAAAGCACCAGGTGTTTTCCATGTAGTGGTACGCGTGCTGGACTGTTGACCAAGAGATCGGGGGTTAAAATCCCCGCCTTGACAGAACCATATTTCAAGATTTCTGCTCATTAGCGCCCCCTAACGAACGCAGCCATCAAACGACTTCACTGACCGCCCTCTGTTGGTGGAAAGATCAGTAGACGCAGTTGAGGACTGGCCACCCACCCGCGCATTATCATAGGCTGAAGCCAAGAAAGTAAAGCTGTGAACATTTTATGCCTAGTGCTGCCTCTCTGGGTTAGCTAAGGGAATTGCTCTTCTAATGATAAGTTACCGTTTTTTCGCTCTCGCAGAAGGATCCTTCAGCCGCGTTTTTTATGACCACACGCCATTGAACCCCGGTTAAAACAAATGCAAATGTAGAGTTGTAGATGTTTTCTAGCTCTACCGTATAACCTCGATACTGCTTGTTTTTGTTATGAATTAATCATTCATTCATTCATTCCGAGAATTTACATAGCGCCCCTTCAAGAAGCCTTCTCAGAGGCGATTCCAGCCCAGCTGCGGCTAAACAGAGAAGACAAGTAGTTGGCAGAAAGCAGGCATATTGTTGCGGGACAGCTAGCGCAGCTCAAGTAGGAGCCCATTCCAGGTGGAGGGCCCAATAATCGAGAAGGCTCGGCGCTGCTTGAAAGATCAACAGGCCCGAGAGACAAGAAGCTCTCCCTTGGCCGAGGAGCGCAGAGCCCGACGGGGGTCGAGGGGCGAGGTCAGAGACGACAGAGGTCAGAAAGGTAGGACGGAGCACAACCAGCGAGACACCGCCAAACTAAGACTGCTATCCTGTAAAAGATTCGCTGCGAGGCAGGAACCAGCGCAAAATTCCGCGCATGTACGTATACAGAGACTTAGGCGGTTTTTGGAATACGATCAATAAGTCGAGCAGCTGAACGGAGGACCAGGTCAAGACGCCCTATTAAGTCAGATGAGAGACCAGAAAGAATATAGCAACAGTGATCAATTCTGATGGTAACAAAGGCATGGACAAGAACAACAGCAGCATCGTGGGAGAGAGAGCGGAACACAACATGCAGCTGGCCGAGCTTACACCTGCATAGTAACAGCTTCGTGTGACCAAGTTGACGTGTTGCGAAAAACCGAACTCTGTAAAAAAAAAACTGATGGGACAAGATCCTTCATCACTATTGCCAGTTTAATGGGTGCCACGCCATTTAATGTCCCCGTGTACGGATCGTATATATATATATATATATATATATATATATATATATATATATATATATATACTAGCCTGAGATTCAACTCTCTTATGAAGCCACAATCGGGGAGTAAACCTTGAACCGCACGCACAGAGGACTGAGAGGAGGCGCTTGGGAGATTTATAAGCTCTAACCAATGTAGCCACATGTAAATGAAGCAGCGCCTTTACTTGGCTTCTGTAGGCCTACTACGTAGTTTTAATCGAATTGTATGTTGTAGTCACTTGGAACAGACCATGCGTTTGTTGACCTCTGTTAAAAGAAGCGGAGTGTGACGAAACAGCGTCTTGTTAACAATTTGAATTCGATTTGTTTTGTTTTAGTCACTCGGCATCTCAGATAAACAACAAGGTCCAGAAGGGATTGTTCATATTCGCCGTTTCCAATTCCTGCGTCGATCCCATTGTTTATGGTAAGTTATCAACTCCCACTCTCTATGTTCTGCATCTGCTCGTTTTGCCCCTTGCTTCGTATCTGTCTCAAATAAGGACTATTTTAAATAGCGGTCTATTGGTTTATCCACCTCCCTTTTGCTTTTTTCTCTGGGTGCATGGGTTCTTCCCCCGGGAAAATGTTTTATATTCTACATTGCCGCAGGTGAGTTTTAGCGCTCTCTTTCGGAGAAAGAAAATTGTTTTCTTGTCAAGGGTTACGTGGTAGAAAAAGTATTTTAAATTCACGTGACGGTGATTTACATAGTTGTGCACTTGTGCTTACTGCTTACATGTTCCGAAATTTGTGTATGTAGCCTATCTTGTATAGGCCTACTTACTGTAAAAATGTTGAATTTAAGGTCTCAATTCTTCTGGGTGCGACGCACCCACTGACTTTCTCTCTGGCACACAAATCTCCCAGAGAGTCGGCGCCTATGCTCCTCTGTGTTTCAATGCTCTGACTTTTGGGTAGGGCCTACTGACCTGACTGCGGTCGATTTTGATGCGCCATCGACTGAAACCTTGTGCATTAAAACGCACTTGTTTAAATCTGTTAGAATTTAGATAGTCACAGGTACAGCGCCTTTGTGAGTTACACAAAGTGCGCTATATTAATTGTCTCACACATACATACATACAATGTCATACATACACACATACATACATACATACATACATACATACATACATACATACATACATACATACATACATACATACATACATACATACATACATACATACATACATACATATACATACATACACCGTTTACACACTTTGGACATGGACTCAAAATAAACTACGAAATGTACCCGTGAAGGCTATTATTCATCATCATCCTCATCATCATCATCATCATCATCATCATCATCATCATCATCATCATCATCATCACCATCATCATCATCATCATCATCATCATCATCATCATCATCATCATCATCATCATCATTATCATCATCATATTAATAGAATTATTCCTGTCGCTTGTAGGAATGTTTTCGACCGTATTTCGTCGCTCAATGAACAAGCGGTGGCTGCGCTTCAGAAGCCTCGTTGCCTCCATATCGAAGCTGAACGATTTATGTCTGCCGAGAAACGCTGATGGACAGGGTATCTCGATGACAGTCGTAGCGAGACCGGCGCTCGGCGTCAAGCCCTGTCACGACGTCCCACACACATCTAAGAAACGTATTGACGCCCTCTAGTCTGACATATTAAGAAAAGAAAACATGTTTATGACTTCATCGACGAGCGTGTACTAAAATACGTCTCATCGTTAAAGTGTTTACAACGTCTGCTCACGCATATCAACGCAGAATTAGTCACGTGCCCATATCTTTAGGTTTGACATTTCCACGGAACTATTTCCCTTCTCAGTTGTGTCGTATATGCTGTATTTACTCCATCATTCATTCGTTTCAAGAATTTACATAGCGAACCTTTAAGAAGCCTACTCCGAGGCACTGCCAGTCCAACCACGGTGATATAAATAAGTCTTAGGGAGCCTGTTTATAGAACGTAGGTGAAACGTCCCTAGGTAACTGGTTATCTCCCAATAATTATTAGCCCATAGTACCACTGAGCGAAGATCCGACCCAGCATCTCCCTGCATCTGAGTCCATGTGTGAGTGACAAGCTGTGCGATATATAGAAAATTACTTTCACTACAAGTCTTAGGGAAAGACATCGCTCTTTCTCTCTTGAAAATCACACCCAAATTTTACCCTCATCGCAGCTCATTTTTAGGGTTTGCCACTTAAGGAGAAATTTCTGTGGGCGCCCATGGTTGATGCGCAGCCTAATAATAATGTGTTCGAGATAGCTAAGAAAAGTTGATGTCTTAAGCCATCTGTTCGGTTGAAAGAGAGATTATGTAAAAGAATGGACCTTGTTGTTTGACTGTGTTAAAAGACTATCAACTTACGTGGATGCCTCTTGGTCCGCTTCGGCTAAACAGAAAACGACGAGTTAAACACGTCTGCCGAATTGAGACGCTGGTAAAGCCGAGACTTTAAGGACTTCAATCAGCATGGTTGGCCTACAACTTCTTCGACCACGGATGCTGTAGAACCCATGCAGCTACGATTACAATTTAGGCGTGTCAACAGCCGGTTTTATACGATGGCTAAACTGACCTTGTTACTCAGACAAAGGGTAGCAGTTTCGTGTGTTTAGCGACATCTTATGATTGTCAGGGCCGTTTATGTCACCCTCCTCCAATATCCACTCTTGGGACTGGTACCAACGGAAAACAACAGCCTTTACTCAGACAGAGAGTGCATCCATTTGAGATGCACTGAAGAACTGAACGTGGTCCGGTTACTCATTCATCGCAGAACGGTGTAAACATTATCATATAGTGGCATTGTGCATCACTGTATCATTCATCGCAATGATCGCATATACATGCAGGTGCTTTTGAGCGTGCCTACATAAAAGATTCTGTTGTCGACTTTGTGTATAAATTAAATTTAATGGGCTAATCAATAGGTTTTAATCAACTTTATTGCCAGATATCTTTCAGTTCTTTCTAACGTAAATATGTTTACGAACTCGATCGTACGTGTACTGTATAGCGACTGAACTGAGACTAACTTCAGATACGGTAGGCCTAGGCCTACGTCTTAAATTCTTATGTAACTGTGATTAAACAAACGACTGAATCAGATGTTTGTATTTATGTTCTGGTATATGTGTGCATGCGTGCTTTTCGGAGTTCTTTTCAGCTCCGTTAAACCCAAACAAAGACTATAGGCCTATATGCCTACGTATGTGTTAGTGTCGCAATCCAATCACTAAAAAAGTAAGATTTAGCCCAAATGTAGCTTATGTAAATGTAAGCAATTTACCAGCAGATTATTAGATCTATTATATTATCCAATATACAAAATATATTTAATTAAACGTCATATATTTTTTATAACAGCATAATCAGTAGCCTCACTATTCATTCTAGCGACAACAAAATAATAGTCATAGACTTATAGTGAGTAATGAACATAGCTGCTTAAGAATAGTGAACTTGAGAGTGGGAATAACAACACAAAACCTAACGAAAGCACATTTTACCTTATTATAATTATCAGTTAGGCCTATACGTATGTGAATATCGATGTCTGAAAGACCCTTCAATAGCCTATAGGCCTACCCGTAACTAAAGGCCTATAGTATGAGACGTGCAACAAAAGACTTGGACAATAACGCAATTCTATGAACCATGAATATAGGTGCTATTATTATTTATTCCAGCCGAGGTAGATGCGATTCGTCAGGTTCCTAACATGAGTCCTGGGTAGAAGAAAAATATAATAAATAATAATTATAGTAATGTGTATTACGTGAACTTTTATATAGGGGAGTCTCGGCTGATGTTAGAGGCACGGAGCACCCACAAACAGTTGGCTTAAAAACAAAACTTTTTGAAGCGTCTAACAGCGAAGTATCGAGATAAGGGACTTTGAAAATTTTTTTACGTAACAAAGTTTACGAGCTGTAATATATTGTACAGTGTTGGGTAATAATTAATAATAAATTCTATTTAAATAGTATCAAAATAGTTAATAACTATTTATGTAACTATTTAAAATAGTTAACGTAAAAGGACCCATTGAGAAGTAGCATTTACATATCATGTGCAAGCCCAGATATTTACTATTTATTACAAAACAAATAGTAAATCACTATAAGCAGAGAATAAGTCTCAATTTACCTACCTATCCAGTGCCGACTTTAGGTATAGGTCTAGGCGATATAGGTGGCTGCCTAGAGCGGCATTTTTCAAGAGGCGGAAAATTCCGGCAAGGAGCATGATGGTCATTTCCATCAAAAAGAGGACATTAAAGGGATGTAATTTCTGTCCTTGCCTATTATAATAGTACAAAACTTCAAAGACTGTCAAAGGCCGCCTCTGTACCTAACTTCGGATTTCCTTTCGAGCTATAGCCTGTCCATTCGCCGCATTTTAAGCTGCAATGTTCAACGTTTATTTGAGAGGCGCAGTTTTCTAGCAATGTTACTTGCAATGCGTGATCTTCATTGCTTTGTTTCGTACCTAATCTTCAGCAGTGGAGTAACGAAGGGTTTCAGCGCCCAGGGGCAAGGGTTGCTGACTGCGCCCCTTTAATTTTGTTGTTGACTTTTAAGCTTTAATCTTTCTTGTCGTAGTACTGTGTACCACTGAAAGCTAATTTTACGCCCCTCTGGTGTTGCGCCCGGGGGCGGCTGCCCCTCTGCCCCCCTTCGTTACGCCACTGATCTTCAGAGTATACCGTTCAAGTCAAGTCAATACGCCGCGATTAGAAGCCGCACCATTTTCTGTTTTAAATACGAAGCTGCGTGATTAGTGTCAATTACGTATAGCCTTGACATTAGACCCCTCTATGTCAAATTGCGAGACATATCAATACGCCTAAACTTTGTTTCGTATAATTATTATCTCTTCGACGCTCCTTCGAAGTTAGCCGCCTCAACACTTTGTTTTAAAGCCAACTGCTCGTTGGTAATCCGTGCCTCTAACATTAACCTCATTGGTCGTTTCTACCTTCAGCTAATCAATCAATCAATCAATCAATCAAATCAATTTATTGCAACCCAAAAACATAACAGAAATATCTGCTTACTTCGTATATTACTTAGTATATAAGTTCCAGCGAAAGCCATTCGTGTCATGAGTTAAGGTCGATTACACACTCCTGCAAGCATTAGATACAGCTCGATACATTCAGATACAAGAGACCTCGTTCTTCATCTACCGGAAGCATTGCACGTCCGTTCGGATCATACACAGTCATCTACAGGAAGATGTATTTCGCAGCATGTTCCTGTGGACACTTCGGAGTCCGGCTTCAAGGAGGACTGTGCTCCACGTTTTACCTTCGCTGGACAGAAGATTGTCAGTCGCAAACATACGTAGCTGTTCCGCAATACACGGACTTTGACTTGGACGACAACAGAGAAAGCAATTCCAACTCAGGTCGCTTCTATCCGCAACTCGTGAGCTTGACGCTGGGGATAATTGGTACGGGTCTTTCGTCAATCTCAGCCAGATGTTGGAAAGCCTTTTGACATCATCGTCGGAAAACTGAACACGTTCAGAGGTAATTGAACACATTACCGCTTTCATAATTATGCCCGGATATGTGTTGAATTACTTTTTGTCTTATTTCTCATTAACAGAAACATATCTTTCCTCTAATGCTTGAGAAATTTAGTTTTCAAATATCGATTATAGGCTATGTATAAATTGCAATTACGAACATTTATAGGCTTGTACAATACATGTAAGCTTACAGTGTAGCTTGATTAGCATGGTCAGCAGAAAACTACTTCTGGGATGTTTCACACTCTCAAGTGTAAGGATAGATGCTAAGAGACTAAGAGTTACTACATACTACACAGTATGTTTTCAACGGTTTTTAAACCTGAAGGGTTTGACCTTTTGAATAGGTCCTGGATGACTGTTCTAGTCTTAGTTGATGGCACAGTTAGCCTATACATCGGCGGCCTTTGACGATCGCAGGGTATTAGGGTCTGCAAGGAGGTCTAAGTTGCAACCAATTGTAGATTTCGACCAAATTATATTGACCTGAATGCTTGCTTTATATATCCAGCAGAACAGTCAACCATCTCCTCAATCGGAAGAAACCGAAAGGCGACCGCTGGAGAAGTCTTTCTCCATTTCCACCCGATGTGTCGTCTGCCGTAAGAACGTTGGACTGACTATAGATTCACCTGCAGACGCAACACCGGAATCTTCTGCTCCAGACATCGCTACGCAGAGCAGCACAACTGTTCCTACGACTACAAATCTCAGGGCAGGGAACAACTACGCACTAACAATGCTCGCGTTGTAGCTGATAAAATTGAGAAACTGTAGCACCGATTGGCAGCCATTAAGTGCAAAGGAACTACATAGGCCTAATGTACAAGATTTCCGTCAACCATACGACCACCATCTTCACCGATTACCACCGTAGCACCATGCTGTCTCCTCGGCTTAACATCCCCAGTGAATGAGAAATAACTCGATCAGTACAAGCCTGGCATCGGAACGAACAGAGCAGCCTGCCTATAGCAGACTCGACTTGATATAGCTCCAGTGCTCATCTTGTCTCCTTGACGTGGCTCTTGTGGGCGTTAAGAATTTCCCAAGATTTACATTACATTACAACGAATGGACATACAGACCTAAACAAAATCATCAGAAACTCTAGAATAATTTTTTCGTTTTATTGTGATTCTACGATGCAGACAATCACTTGAAAATGGCAACTGTAAAACTTAAGTTATTCGAGTGAGGATAGCTTTTAAAATTAACGATCAAGTGGACTGTGAATATATACAAATGTCTTTACAAAACTTTGAATAATCGCAATAAAATGGCATTAATTGTCGCGTTACGAGTGACCGATTACATATAAATGAGCGACTGAGCTACTGACCGACCCAGATTGAACGAGTATGATATTGTGGCCTTTTATCGGCTTATAGCACTTTAAACATGTATAATAGACTACAACAAAATCTTAAGGCAGGCAAGTTGTAGGCAATTTAATACAATCTAATCTCATGCGCGAGTCTTTGACTTATTGCATTTAATCTCTGGCGATCAAGCGTATGTTAAACGGGGATGAAGTCAGAACGACAGCTAGTGGCTCAATCGGTTTCTCATCAACAGTGTTCTGGCCCTCTGGTGGTCGTATGAAAAAGCGTTGCACCAGTCCAGTGAGAGTGAGAAATATCTCTGCACGAGCCATGCTTTCGCCAAGACAAGAGCGCCGCCCTAGTGATAAAAGACACAATAAAGAAAACAGCGCATCTATATTTTCTGTAAGGTCTTAGGAGTGAATGGTTTATTATTACTACATGTATAGTTATTATTAGAGTAATTATTTTCCCATTGTTCTAAAGTGGTTAGTCTTCGCAAATTTTATATGTGAAAAAGGTGCTGCAAAAAGCAACTGCGTTGAAGCTCTGTTTATTCATAGACAAGTGCTGACAGAGGAAAGTAGTCTCCCTATTATCTCCAGTAATCTTAACCGAGGACGTTGATCAGTGCAAGGTCATCTTCATTTATTGGGCCTAGAGGTTTAAAGGCCAATGGAACAAAGTAGTACAATACAATATGACATTGCAAAATTTAATGATCGAGCTCAATTACTAACCAAGGGAAAACGTTATAACGGATTCTCTGCCGATTACGTTGTCGTCCTTGTCCAAAAACCTTTCCGGTCGAAATATCTCCGGGTCTTTCCAAACCTTTGGATCCATGTGAGACGCATAAAGATTTAATAGAACCTGATAAACACATATGATACAGAGTTAAACATAATGGCAAGGCTTTGATTTTACACTCTGTTGAATCACAAAATAGGTGCAGCTAGGCCAACTCACGAATTTAGGCCTCGACAAGGACATGCATTCTGTCTACCGTTGTTGTGTTAATTTCTACTATACAGGAAAGTCACGCCCATAAGATCCACTGCTGGACGGTGGGTATCCCATTCGAAGTCATAGGTACACAGTGCACGAAATAATGCCAGAAAGACAGTGCAAAAATTACTTTAATGGCACCAAAACAATGAAATAAGTAAAGCTTTTAGTGACGTCCTTAGGATAAATAAATAAATAGACAACATTAGAATGGTTTTGAAGCAATTGAAACTCAGATTTAGTGATTACACAAGAAACCCAAAGAAATGTATTTGCATAACTTTTATGGGATTACCAAAGTTCCAGCTGGCACAAAGTAGTTGCCAACATTGGTGTCACTTAATGTCATGTGAGGTAAAGCCAAAGGAACCAAAGTTCTCCAGCGCAGTATCTCCAAAATTGTGGCTTCAACAAAGGGCAGTTTTGGCTGATCATTGATCGAAGGAAGTCTATCTCGCGGAACCACGGCATCAATTTCTGCCCTTAGACGATTCTGCACTTCTGGATTGTTGGCTAAGGCGATCAGTGTCCAAAGAAGAGTATTTGCCGTTGTATCAGTAGAAGCTCCAACTAGATCACGAACAGTAAAACGCAGTTGTTCAGCATCGTAATCTTCACCCACGCGTTCGAGATATCTACGCACAAAGCAATCATTTGCACCGTCTTCTAGACTTTTTTCAGTCTCCATTCGAAGAATCTTTTGGATCATCGCCTGACTTTCGACTTGCTGACACAATTTATTTCGGTAGAAGGGAAGAAATCTAAGAATAGGAGCAACGTCTAAATCAGCATCAAAACTTTCGAAGGCCCTTTTGATTTGATATGCGAGCTCAGTTATTCCAAGATTATAGTTTTGTCTGCGTCCAAAAATGATGTTCATGATGAAGTTTGCTGAGCAGAGGTAAACAAGTTCTCTGGGATTAAACGATTTACCATTTTGTTTAAGTACATAATCTGTTAAGAATTCAACTTCCGTTAAGATCCTTGATTCCATCATGCTTTTAATTCCAAATCCCAATTGCTTTAAAATGGAAAGTGAGAGTTGGTGATACTTCTTCCATTCTCGAGTAGTGTTCATGGCACTCAAACCTGTAAGCATTCCATTTCTATACAAAACATTAACCTTCATTTTTCACTGAATTTCATTGTCGAAACAAAATGAATAGGCCTACTAAAATTAATAATATCCAGTAAGAATTTATTTTGTAAATCGTATATTTCAGTATGTAGAGAGACTTTGACTTTAATTAATCTGTTTGACTTTAATTAATCTGTTTGACTTTAATTAATCTGTTGACATAAGCAGGCTAAAACTCAGTAAGGCTAAGTTTATATTATATGGTAACTTTTTGATAAGAATCAATATGTTTACATAATTGTCCATAAACGACATATTGAAGCTTGCATTTTAAGTAGGCTATTCTTTCTTGTCAAAACTATTTGTTTTGGAGGATAGTATCTGGCAATCATAATTATGCCCTTGTGTGGCTGAAGTGTCAGGTTTATTGTTTTGGGATAACTTCCATAAATGACTCAAGAAATGTCTTTGCTATGCAGTCATATGCTGACCTTTATTATTCGGATTGACAATGGTATCTGTGTAAATCGATCTTCTTCCCGAGAATGCAGAAGAATGGTTAAGTAGCGCATCTTCGATAACTTCCCTGTTATTCAGAATTAAGACCAACCTGAAAACGAACACAGGGAAGTGCATTTGAATGCCAAATGCATTTTAAAAGAGCCTAAGCCTAACGATTTCTTCATCTGAATTACATTTGTTTAACAACAGCCAAACTAGACATATTGTTGAAAACTTTTCTCTTTAGTCATAGCCACACATTTGTTTTCTCTAATCCTATGTCCCTGAAAAAGCTCTTCTTCAATATTACTACTGCAGGAAATTAACAGAATGTTAAACCAGATCAGATGCAATTCAGAACCAAACTCTTCCCATAATTCCATTGCCCAAAAATTCTGATGTTTCCTTTCATAAAAGCCATAAGGGTATTTAGGAGAGTTTCTGCTCTGGAAAATCCCGTTAGATGGCACCACTGTGATGTTACTAGAGCAGCCTCTGGCCGAGTAAAGATGATGTGAGAGGACCTAAGAAGGTCAAAAGAGTCATGGGTACTTTTTAACATGAAAATGTTCAGAGATGCATGTAGGAAAGAGAAACAAAATAGGGTAAGGCACTGAAAGTGAGTGACGAAGAAAGGGACAGGAGTGGTTATGCTTTAGAGTGTCAAGTCAGTGTGCGTTGATGCAGCAAAAACGTAAGTCAACATTAGGGATGATCAATGGGACAATTATTATATAGCCACAGAGACAAAGATACCATAGCAAGGTTATACAAAGCACCAGTGAGACCACAGCTGGAAAACTGCATCCAGGTATGGAATCTGGAATCCATACTGAATGATGAAATAGAAAATCTAGAGAAAGTGCAAAGAAGAGCTAATAATATTAATAATTTTGGTTTATAAGGATCTGAGCCAAGCAGAAAGGTTGCAGAATGGCTAACACTGAAGAGAAGGAGGAACAGAGGAGACATAAATGAAGCTCATAAATATTATCACTGCAAATCTTTGAATTAGCACCAAACAAGGCGACTTGACACAACATATAAAATAAGATACCGAAAGGAACATCACGGCAGAAATTCTTCAGTGCGAGAGTTGTCAACTTGTGGAATGGTTGGATGATAGAATTGTGTAAGTAGACATCACACCTTTTCAGAAGGATAGGTTTTAAGTACTCTAGGTTACTTTGCAGTGGTTTTGACAAATATCACATGTCTTTTTATCCACTCAAAAACCCCTGTTCTGTAATTGTATTGTATTTGTAAATTCATATAGTGCCACTCAAAGTGCTACACCAATCAGAGGCACTCCCAATGCGAGAGACCACAAGAAAATAAGACTGTCTTTAAGCAGCGAAAGGATGAAGCAATGAGCGAGTCATGGGGAGGTTGGTTCCATAGAGTGGCACCAATACAAACAAAGCACAAGATGCCATCATTTGATAATACAAATCTAAATTTTCACTCCAACTTATTGGTTCTGTTGCTCGTGATGTTCAAACCTGTATGGATAGTAACATTGCCTATACATGTAGTTTAGGCATAACTTTTGAACTTGACCATGTCTTTTTGACCACTTTCAGGCCATATACAATTCAGGATATTTAAAAAAATCAAATCCCATATTTCTAGCTGATGTGACTGCAGAACTCACTTTCGCTGGAACCACCGACAGAGTTTTCCACAGACTACAAACTGTTCATAATTCTGAGGCCAATGCCACCACAAAAACCTTAAATAATAGGCATTTCACACCCCTGTTAGATTGACTGCCCATTGAGAATCAATCCAGTTTAAAATCTGCCTTTTAGCGAACAAGATACTACATTTAAATCAGCCAAACCAATCATACCAACAAATATTGCATTTGGTCAATGGACACAAAAATGAGTTCTTGAGCATTATTCACTGCTGGTCAAAAGTTTGGAATTTGCTGCCCAGTTCTACTCATTCTATCAGTTGTCTGCTATTGTTCATATCTATCTGCCTGCCTGATCCTATTAGATCTTGATCTGTAACCGATTTTGACCCTATCTGCCTATTGATTTTGTTTCGACTCAGAGCCTGTGAACAAGTTGTTGCCCACGACTTCATTATTTGGTGCTTTAGAAATTTAGAGATTAAGATTACAAAATTTAGAGTCGTCTCTTGTAACTTGCTTACCCACTGAAGCATAACTTTATATTCTTTGACCACCATAAAAATATTGAATAAGTGAATTCTGATATTGAGAGATTATGATAATGCTTCAGGTTAGATTTAGATTTAGTAATCTGCTTACCTTCAATGCAAAACAACAGCAAAATGTGTTGTTTGTTACTTACTTGCTGCCAGATCTGAATGTAAATATGGGTCCAAGTTGATCTGCTTTCCTCATGAAAAAGTCCGCAATGTTGTTGAAGCCCCGTAGGAAAGGTAAAGATCCAACAATTGGCAGATATGGAAGAGAAGGGGGATAACGATGTTTTGCTTTCCCTAGACCATTCCACCATTGAAGAAGAAGGTGTGAGCACAACCATATCCCCAGAAAGACAAGCAATTCCACTGGAAACAACATGTTATCTTTCTGTAAAAGTAAAAATGATAACATAAATCTGAATTTTGAATAAAATATTTTATTATTTTATGTTTTATTTTGAATAGTTTCCATGTGTTAAATTTTAATTGAACTGTTATTTACCTTTTTATTTTGTGAAAATTTAATTGTTTTCGTTTTTCAGAACACTTTAACTTGAAATATTTACTAGTTCAGTTTGAATTTCAGGCAATTTATTGGCTAAACAATAGTGCCAACTAATTACAATTAGCAAGAGCTATTGCAGTTGATCTTTGTTACATGGTGATTGATATTGAAGTAATTTAAATTCACATACTACAGAAGATTGAACTTATTATGCTCAGCAGAAAATGTTGAGGTCTGGCTCATAGGCAGACTGCAAACTTCTCTGGGAAAATGTTTGTACATTACTTGCAACAAATTGTGGACATACACTAGTATACTTTCAGACTATCTTTGAAAATACACCCACATTGGGAGCGCTCCTGAGTAGACATGAAGGCTATATAAACAGAATGAATGAATGAATTTAAATGTGAACAAAACGATGCAGGCAAAGTGGTCTACACTTTCACTTAGCAGATGTTGTGAGTTCAAGCTTGGAATGTATCAGTAATGCTACAAACATCATGGTTATGATATTGAAGCTAATTGTGGAAATAACAAATATAAAACTGTCTAATCATTTGGAATAAAACCAAGCTACCTGAGCCTAAACACTTGCCAATAAGAATTACCTACAGCTATGGAGTAACATAATGTCCATGGATTGAGGTAGCTACCTGCAACTTTAAGTTGTGGGTGTCAATCTGTGTAAAGATGAATTCAAGCATCTACAACTTAAAAGTAGGGTTATCCATCGTTTTTGTTTCAAGGCCCTAAATAAAAAAATGGATAAATCGAATGTTGTGGAAGATTCCGCTGCACTAGCAATTTGTTATTTTCCTATAAAATGGTGTGATGAGGGTCAATTAGGGTCGGTCACGGTTATCATTAGAAAACATGTTAAAAACCTTCTGCCACATTAGTAAGTTCTGCATGCGTTATGGCAGAATCAGAATACTTTTACGGAATCGGTGTACCAGTAATTTACCCGATATCACGGTATTGAAAAAGCATGGTGCTTTTGCGGCGGAAAATGCCGCCACGCACCGCACGAAAACTTACTTCTGCGGGGGACATTTTTTCACATTTTATCTAATAACGACTCTAACCCTGACTAACCGACCGTCATAGCGCCTAACCTGACCCTAACCGAACTCATAGGACTAACCTGACCCTAACCGACCCTCAATAATTGAAGGAAGTAACGCATTTTTAATGAGCATGTAAGGTTCGAAGCAAAGGCTTCCGTCGTAATTTACCCGAAAATACCTGAGGCGGAATATTGAAGATTTACTGAAAAATACCGTTTAGGATGTTTACAGTTCAAACATCAACCCGTTCAGCTTAAACATTAAAATATTTAGATTGCATTTAATACTTACTTGTATCCCTTTGAGAGGTTTAATACCTACTTGTTATTTCGCTTTGAGACTTTAGAATCTAGCCTACGTTCAAATCTTTGGCCTACATATACGCGCGTTTGACATTTTAAGGTGTTTGTTTACAAAACAAGGACCTATAATACACAGGATTGGAAACTCCTTATTTAACGTCGTTGGGCTAGCTTTTGATCAAGAACTAAACTATCAGGAAAATATCGCGTCTTGTTTACATAAGAAATGCATTCAATTAATTATATTTATGAACGAAAGTCGATCAATAATTGTTCACTTATTAAAATCTTCAGTGTTACGGTGTTTTCGAAGTAAAAATTACTGTGTAGATTAAACGCGCCATCTTTACTATCAACGGGCGACATCTTTGGGCAAGGATGCAACCTGTTATACAATGTTTGCACGAGTTACCATTCCGGTAAAATGGATTCCTTGAATTTGTAGCCTATTTCAATGAGAGACCTCAACGGCAGTGTGACCACTCCTTGGACTTTTCAAATAAGTTCTCGATATATTCAGGGCTCGACTTGGGATCTGGGGATAATTGCAGAGCAATCTTGGGATTATTCTAAGGTCTACAGACTACCTTTTAATGTAATTATCATACTGTGGGAGTGAATAAGTCTATAAAATAGAATGGGTCTGGTCTGTATATAAAGATCTGTAGTATTATTGAGACTTGTAAACTGGGTAATTTGTTAATTCAATGTTATGCTGGGTGGGTTTTGCTCTAGGTCTTAATTGTTAGAAAGGCATTTTTGTGAAATATTGTGAATGGTAGGATTTCATAGTGAAGGACATGCTTGGAGGTGTGTAATAAGGAGAAAAGGTTAAGCCAGTCTTCCTCAAATGAAAGAGTTTGGCATCGGCTATATTAGCAAGTAGCCTACTGAGACTGTTCAGAAGGATTGTTCTATAGGAATCAAAGGATCATTAGGCAAAGGTTCGTGCATGTCACAGAGGTCAACGACAGGACACATAGTTTACATGTAGACACTAACTTCCGAGTTCCGACAGTACTCATTTATCGACCAACTAAAATTGGGGACTGAATTCAGTGGCGTAGCCAGGTTTTAACACCAGGGGGAGCGAGCACATGGAAAAATTAGGCACTATTGAAAATGAAAATAATTTCAATTAATTACATTCATGTTGATGAATACGTAGGCCTATTTATCTTCGTATTTGAAATAGATAGGGCCTACAATGAAACACCCAAAAGGGGGCATATGCATTATGTACAGTAAATTAGTAATACTAATAGTACTGTAGGGTACTGTAATAGTACTATAACATAACTATAGCCTAGGCGCCGTTTGACTTGCATACCGTCGAAACCCGGTGTGTTTCTAGGCCATACAAAAATTGCGAAAAGGCCCCACATTTTGCCAAAATGGTCTCAGGGGGAGCGGCCGCTCCCCTGCTCCCCCTCTGGCTACGCTACTGACTGAATTGGCACCTAGAATTTTACATTCCACCGACTCTCACCTTTACAAGAAGTTATCGGACTCATTTGCGCTTAACTAGAATTTTACATTCCACGGACTCTCGCCTAGATCCAAGAAGATTACCGGCAGCTGCGTTTGCGCTTAACTTCATTTGATCTGTTAACGTTTACGGTTTAGATCATAATCGTTAACTTTGAATTTCTAAAGCGATACTTGTAACCTAAACGCAGAACTTCAGCTTGTTCACGAGATGCCAAGGGAAGATCCGAGTCCGGTACGAGTGAGACCAGAGAGGGATAATTACAGTTGCAGGCATTTAGGCTATAGTTATTATAATTGAACAGAAGCAAGGAATCGGCACTATTAGAACAATTCATCAGAATACTTATAATGTAAAGCAGTATTATTTATAGGCCTAAACATGCGCAAGTCTTGATCGAATCCTTTTAAAAGCTAAAGTACTGTTCCTCTAACGAGCTTAATTAGTTCTATGGCAGGCCATTGGCGGCGCTACAGTTACTAGTAGCCTACTTCTTGAAGTACTATAGTACTTAATGTCCTGTATAGGCTGTATTATAATTACCACTGCCACCACCGCCACTGCCGCCACCAATACCACCACAACAACTATAGGCCTACTATTATTATTATCAAAGTTGATAATAAAGGTAAGCGCAAAACACCAGCTTATTCACAAGGGTAAGCTTATATTATTCCTCAAGAACAAAGTATTTATCAGTAAGAAGAAAATTCTTATATAACTCGAACGTCACATAATAATTCTGGAATAATTGAACTAGGACCTATCAGCTAATAGTAGGGCCAATGCATTAAACTTAGAAACGTGCTTACAGGATTTGTCAAAGTTCACAATAAAGCAGTATGCAAAAAGCAATTGCAACAAGCTATGCCTAAGCAAAGACTTGTTTGGCAGCCAGCCTAATTAATCTCTCGCGATTAGTCGTATCTCAAATGAAGATGCAGTCAGTATGGCTGTTACTGGTTCAATCGGTTTCTCGTCTATAATGTTCTGGCCCTCTGGTGGCTGAATGAAAAAGCGTTGCACCAGTCCGGTGAGAATGAGGAATAATTCAGCGCGAGCCAAGACTTCGCCGAGACAAGAGCGCCGTCCTAGTGAATTCAGAAAAGGAAAATTCAAAATTTGTTTTAAAGAATTTTCAATTCAATACTACTAATGCAATTACCAATGTTTTGTTCTTTTAGTTGTTATTGCTGCTGCTGCTGCTGCTACTAGGCCCCTACTACTACTACTACTACTAGTACTACTAGTACTGCTAGTAGTCTAATACTAATGTGCCTTCTTCTGCTCCAGCTGCTGCTACTGGTAGGCCTACTACTGCTATTGTTTAAATTACTACTCCAGACAATTCGTTGGGCACTGCAGAACAGAAGCACGAGGCGAGAACTCTTTACAAATAGGGCTAAACCTTACGAAACTGCCAGATTAACGTATAGCCTAAATCATGTTGATCTATACATATTTCATCGCGTTGCCTAAAAAGCTTTTAAAATTGTGCGAACAGAAGAATCATAAATGCATCATAGACATCAATTACATGTACTAACCAAGTGAAAACGAAATAACAGATTCTCTGCCGATTACCAGACCATCCTTGTCCAAGAATCTTTCCGGTCGAAATATCTCCGGATCCTTCCAAACCTTTGGATCCTTGTGTGCCGAGTGAAGGTTTATCAGAACCTGTTTAACACATACAATATTATATTCATACATGTATGCATTGTTGAGGGTTTAATTTGACAGACTGTTAACTCACAAACGAATGCTCAGCTAGATAGAGTAGCTAGGCCCAGTTAGCTACATTGGTAAGACCTGCGTAGGCTGCGCGTCTCATGCGCCTCTGTGAAAGAGAGCAAGCGGATCGCGGTTCGCTTCCTGATGTTGGCTTAGCCTATTTAAGAGATTAATTAAATCTCGGGTTATCACGGTCCTTGCATGGGGGATCTTAAATGGCGTGGCGTCCATTCAAACGGGTGAGTGGTGGTGATGGATCGCACCCGATCAATTCATTGAAATATGAGCAGGGTAGACGTCATAAAACTTTCGCTATTGAAAAACGCGAACATTGACATGTGAGACACGCAGCTGCTAGTATGTAAAGTAGGCCTACGTCGATGAACTGACCAAGCTGAGCACGTACATAACACGGGTAGTCGATATATTATGCGAAGAAGCACATAATTAGAAGCACATAATTAAGCTACCGACTCAGAGAACTCAACGGGAAAAGCAAACTCTGACGAAGGAGGAGTGGTCGAATCTGAAAGCAGTGAAAGGTGGTCTGACGGAAGTATCAACTGATGCTGATGTGGTTAAGCTAGTCTTCCACAAATGAAATAAATTAAACTGTGACGTCGTCTGCGTGGCTTTCAATGAACTCTTCAAGCAGACGAGCAAAAAGATTATTGTAAATGGATTTATCGACAATATGAATGCACTGTGCCAGTGGAGAGACTTAAGTAGCCTAAGGAAGTATTTAAGTAAGTATATCCTTTATTATACCAATTGCTAACTGCATTTTGGTTTGCACCAGAGTCACATATCATACAAATTTTGGTGCGCCATCTATCCTCGGCATTAAAACCATGGTCATGACTAAAACGGGGGGCTACTTGATTGCGACTGCTTAAAATGAGGCATCGTTTGATGACTCGTTGATAAATCTTACATTATTATTTAGTAAGTAGTTAGAATAATTTAATGTATTTACCCAAGTTTCAGCCGGTACAAAGTAGTCGCCAACATTAGTGTCACTCATTGTCATATGAGGAAGAGTCAGCGGAGTCAAAGTTCTCCAGCGCAGTATTTCCAAAATCGTTGCTTCAACTAATGGTAACCTCGGCTGGTCATTGATGGAAGGAAGTCTATCTCGCGGAACCACGGCATCAATGTCCACCCTCAGACGATCCTGCACATCGCGGTTGTTGGCTAAGGCGATCAGTGTCCAAAGAAGAGTATTTGCCGTTGTGTCAGTTCCAGCTGAAACTAGATCTCGAAGTGTAAAACTCAGTTGCTCAGAATCGTATTCTGGACCCACACTCTCTAGATATCTGCGCACAAAGCAATCTTCTGCACCCTCATTTAAACTCTTTTCGGTCTCCATTCGAAGAATCTTGTGGATCAATTTATGATTGTCGATTAGCTCACGCAATTTATTTCGATACATGGGAATAAATCTAAGTATGGGAACAATGCCTAAAGCCATATCTAAATTATCAGACCACCGCTTGATTTGATATCCCAGCTCAGTCATTCCGAGGTTATAGTCATGTCTGCGTCCAAAAACTATATTCATTATGATGTTTGTTGTGGCGAGGCACACAAGTTCTCTAGGATTAAAGGAATTTCCGCTCTGTTTCAGAATATAATCTTTCATGTATTCAACTTCCATTAAGATCCTTGATTCCATAGTGCTTTTAACTCCAAATCCAAATTGCTTTAAAATGGAGAGTGAGAGTTGGTGATATTTCTTCCATTCTTGAGTAGTGTTCATCGTCATCAAACCTGAAAGCACGTGATAAATCACACTATCTTCAAACCTAATTCATTGTCAACCAGTTTGAGAGCTAAAATTAAGGGTATTTAGTTAGATATTCATTGACAGAGTGTTAAAAATATGAATAGCCATAAATCAATTTGACTTGGACAGTATTGGATTTGAATTATTGCTCTGCTGATACCAGGAAGCATAGGTCTCTATTATGCCATATTTTCTTTGATGGCATCTATTGATGAATCAAATAAGTAGGCCTAATTGGAGAAATTAATTTGCATATCCCATTTTTTATTGCAAACCTTATAAAAAGATGGTCTATCTGAGCAATGAGCATTTCCTGAGACGTTTAAGATCTCGAAACTAACCATATTCCCAATAAAAACCAAAGTTCAGAGAAGCTTGAAGCTGACAGTAGGCCCTAGGCTATTTAGGAATCTTGAGCAGTTCCCATAAATTCACAGCTGCTTGACATCAGCGGGTGATGAGGAGCATGGTTTATGAACTCTTTATTAAATGTTTTGCAGACAATTCTAAAAATGGGTCGAGGAAGGTTTTATATAATGCTGACCTTTATTATTGGGATTTACAACATCTTCAGTGTAAAGTGAACTTCTTCCTGAGAATGAAGAAGAATGTTTTACTAGTGCTTCTTCGATAACTTCCCTGTTATTCAGAACTAAAACAAAGCTGAAAGCAGAGACATGTTACAACTTACAACGTTTGAATGTTCCAAATGATTTAGATGCTTTCAATTTTATTTCGTCCTCCAGAATAACATTAATTCCAATAACAACCAAAATGCGTGCAAGTCCGAAGCAAGTTTAACGTTACTAGGTTCTAGCAATGTATTTTTCTTAAACATGTCTCTGCAGCCAGAGTCACGTTCATTTCGTCTTGTCTCTGAAAGCGTTGCTTCTCCGAGATTATTATTGCAGACAATTTTTCACTCATCAGAAGGCGATGGAAATTTCCTGTGAATGAGCTGGCTCACTCGACCTCGCATTTTGGGCGCTGTAGAAATTTCGAGATTATGATCACGATAGTTAAAAAGCCAACCACTTTCTCCCCGAGAGTATCAAGCTATCGACTCATCTATTTGTCCGGCAAACCGTGTCTTCTTTCTAAGCTGCTTACTGTTTACCGCAAATGACATTCTATTTTCCGATTGAAATCACATAAGTAGCTCTACGTGTTCTTTCTTACTTATTTCCTATTACAAGATGCTAAACTTCATGAATGGCCACTTTTAAAATGCATTCTTTAAAATGCCCTCATATTACTACACTGGTCTAACCCATAATGGCTTTCAGTTAAAAAACTGATTTTTATTAAATGTTCACTAGCTTCATATCGACCAAAAACGCCAATGTTTGATACTTACGTGTTACCAACTCTGAATGTGAAGATGGGTCCAAGTTCATCTGCTTTGCTCATGAAAAAACCCGCGATGTTGCTGAAGCCCCGCAAGAACGGTAAAGATCCGACCAGTGGAAGAGATGGAAGAGAAGGTGGATAACGACGCTTTCCTTTCCCTGGGTCATTCCACCATCGGAAGATAAAGAATGATGACAACAATATCCCCAGAAAGACAAGTAATTCCACCGGTAGTAGCATTTCTACAAATGACAAATGACACTCAATTCGTAAAATGAATTAAACAGTGTTAAGTCTTTCATGTTTCATTGTTATACTATTTGTATTTTATTCTCTCTTTTAGTTTCCATATGTTATGAATTTATTGTCCAAACATTAAATAAAAAACAATTGTTACATAAGAATAGCAATTAATCGAATTCACTTTATAATAGATGTCAAATTGCTTACTTCGCATACCTACCAATTTATATTTGGTCACAAATTAAGCGCTCCTATTTGTTGCGGGCAAAGTATTTACAGTATCACTGGCCCTATATATTAGGTAAGGTCACTGTGCCGAATAAGGCGCACCTAAGGAACTTTGCCAAAAAACGGCTACTGGTATGGAACTGTAACTATGCAAAATAGTCATATGATGAGTGTATGGAAGTAGTTACATAGTGGATTAATTATTTTCATGAAATAAAATTTCACATAGTAAGAAATAATTTTTTTGTAGAAGGCATCATGTGGGCCTCATTACCGAGCACCGCATGTAATAAGGCCCAACTTAAAAGGTGTCTTTTGTCGTCGTTTAAATGTCTGCTTTATAGTGTCAAACATGAAATTGACACTGTTTCTTATGAAATGGACAGCTATTGATTGATTATAGCCGTCCGGAATAAAATAAATGTGATGAAAATGTGGTCATTATATTAGAAGGCATCATGTGGGCTTATTACCGAGCACCGCATGTAATAAGGCCCAACTTATTATTTTATTATTTGTCACAATATGGGCAAACGAATGTTTCTGCTTCTACTAAGCTTATACTGAATCTAAACCAATACATTCATCATGTAACCACTGTCCGCACTGTCCATATTTCGTCATGCTCAACTGTGCATACTGTCTGCACACAAAGCATAGGGCCTTATTACCTACAGCAAGGTGGGCCTTGTTACCCTCACCAGCACGCCATGTACACTTCGACCAATATCCGGGTAATTCTAAAGTGCATAATTAAGTTTTTCAGTCTACATAGTCTTGCCAGTATCCGCTGTTTACATATATTTTCATAGCAACATGCATGCAATACGCAGACTGAGGATTAATTACGATATTAACACAACCGAAAATAAGAAAATTGCAAAATAAATTATCGCAAAAATCTTGCAATATTTTTAATTCAAAGATGTCGCCGAAAAGAAAACCCGTGATCAACTACAGTAGTTCACAGATGAAGGCCCGTCAACAATATAAACTTGTGGCGACATCTGATGAATACATTCGGAGATATTTGAATTTTAAGTGCGTGGGCCTTATTGCCACCCCGGGCCTTATTCGGCACAGTGACCTTAGTTTGTAAGTCCTTCCCGTGCAACTTGCAAGTCTGCACATAGGGCAACGCATCTCCTCGTCTCTGTCCACCGTCAGCTCCTCGGCCTCGTCCACGACATCTCCAGGTATCTCAAGTCTTTCCTGAATTTCCGACCAGCTCTTCTGTGGTCTTCCTCTCTTCATCTCCCTCCAGAATTCCATTACATCACTCGTTGGATTACAGAGCAAGTGCGCTACTGAATAGATAACCGTAGAGAAATGTTACTTAAGCATGTGCAATGTGCATACCCTCTTTAAATTGCCTACATGAAACTGGTAATCTGGTTTTCGACCGAGCTTATCACCTAGAGTTAGTGAACAGTAGGAAAATGCTACGTGCACAAGTATACTTACGGAGTATTATCCCATCTGTTGAAACGCTACCACGTAGGAATGAGAATACACGAAACTGGTAATCTGATTTTCGGCCGAGCTTATCACCTAGGTGGACTTTGAGTTCTTAAGCTGTTGCACAACAGTATTAAAGCTCACTGCCGATATTATGTAGTGCCTTCTGTACTAAATGTTCTTATATATATAGGGCCTATGTATGTACTGTATGTTGTTGTATCTGGCTATGTTACAGATAATTCTGTTAGACTGGTAGCGCTAGTTTTGCACGACCCGTTTAGACTGTGGCTCTGTGGCCGTGGCTGGGCTCTGAGTAGGCTTCTTGAAGAGGCGCTATGTACGTTTCCGGAAGGAATTAATGAATGGATCAGATTCCAAAAGGACTGATGGGTCAGTTATGCTTGACTAGTTTGCATGATGTGTGGTCATGTTGATGAAGAGTTGAACTGTAGCCTATTTAAGCTTCTTGTAAAGAAGGATTGAGAGGCTTGGAATTTATTATGAGATCATCTCTGTGTTTGGATAAGGAAGCCCAATGTCCGGTTCACTCTAGTCTAGTCCATAATGGTTAAATGTTGCAGAGTTTTTTGAAGTGACATATTTTTATCAAATATTTATGTAAAAAGAGGAATTATAGTGCAAACTTTAGTTGGGCATAGATGGACACAAGACGGTCTCGACAAACCCTTACAAGGCATGACAATTCCGGATATTTCAAATATAATGAGCGATTTTTAAGCACATGCCTGAGGTACTGTAATAAATCATTTACGTACCTTTTATACATCGTATTGTTAGTGGAGTCTAGAAAATTAGCCTATCTGTTTAGAATGTGACTCTTGGCTGAGGGGATCTCCCATAGAACGAGTATGCGAATATTAAGAATATTAAGATTTTTAGAAATTGACGAATATTGACGAATATTAAAACTGGCCAACGAATATTAAGAAAATAAATAGTTTTTTAGTTTTTTAATTCTTCAACATCAATTATATCGAAACTTCTAGAATTAAAAAAACTAAAAAACTATTTATTTTCTTAATATTCGTTGGCCAGTTTTAATATTCGTCAATATTCGTCAAATTTTACAAATTATTGCTAAAAATATGCATAAAAACAGTTACCGTACATAATATGTAACTGTTTTTATGCATATTTTTGGCAATAATTTTTTTAAATTAATCCCGGATGTTGAAGAATTAAAAAACTAAAAAACTATTTATTTTCTTAATATTCGTTGGCCAGTTTTAATATTCGTCAATATTCGTCAATTTATAAAAATCTTAATATTCTTAATATTCGCATACTCGTTCTATGGGAGATCCCCTCAGCCAAGAGTTATTACAGTTACTCAGCCAAGTACAGACCTATATGGTGGGTGAAATCATTCTTGACATTATATTGAGCGGCGTGGCTAGGTATTTGGGCGCCAATACCAGCTAATGTGAAGCAATTTGAAGCTAATGTAGGTCAACGACTATGACTCAGGTTCCATCCCCTATCCGTCCAAGATTCCTCCACTGAGTGAAAGAATCTTGCTATCCGTAAGCCGACAGGGCAATCTATCTAAGCCAACGGCTTAACGCATCATTAATATGCTGGCGTAAACCAGATAGCTTCAAATAATATAGAATTACTGGTGGAGGGATTTCAGATTGAGAGAGTGAGAGAGAGAGAGAGAGAGAGAGAGAGAGAGAGAGAGAGAGAGAGAGAGAGAGAGAGAGAGAGAGAGAGAGAGAGAGAGTAGAGAGAGAGAGAGAGAGAGAGAGAGAGAGAGAGAGAGAGAGAGAGAGAGAGAGAGAGAGAGAGAGAGAGAGAGAGAGAGAGAGAGAGAGAGAGAGAGAGAGAGAGAGAATGAAAGAGAGAGAGAGACCGACAGAGAGAGACACAGAGAGAGACAGAGAGAAAGAAAGCAGACAGAGGCTGCATCAACAGAATATTTACGAATATTAAAAATACCCTAATATTCACGAATATTTACGAATATTAAAGCCTGAAGTCACGAATTCTCGTTCTATGGCCTATCTCCAACCGATCCACTGACCTCACTGCACCTCACCTCTACAACCATCTCGATCCCTCCGGATATCTGCCAATTCCCAGATTCTCCACCAATATCGCTACTCACACGCACCCATCTTCCTCACGTTACTCTTTCACCCTTCAGGCTTTCCATTCCATTCTAAAGCCTCTCCTATTCAAGAATTCTTACCCATATCCATCGCCTGACCCTCAGTTTGGTATTATATTTGGCTGATGTGCTGAGGATCAGTCACGTGGTCTACTTCACCACTACTCTGTGGACGAAACCCAGCCTTACTTCTGTGAACCATCACAAACTGCTGCACTGAAACAGACAGTGTTGCCGTGTATCGAGCGCAATTCGAGTGGGTGGCGTGCTATAACCGTCTCAAACTTAAAACCATCACAGTCTGAGGTCCTATTGTATTGTATCTATCAATTTATATAGCACCGCTCGCAGTGCACAGCAATCAGAGGCGCTATGATACACCGATCTCCGGCATCGCCATTTACTTGACTGTAGTACCTTCTCCATAAGTGACAGAGAATTTCGACCAACTTAGACCATTCGTAGCCTTGGAGTCTACTCTGACAGCTGTATGACCAACTGATCATATCGTATTAATACCACCTGCATTCGAGAAACACACAAGCGGAACATATTATATCCGTTTTCCCGGCCATCTCGATCCATCGCAGCAGATAGGAATCCCGACGAGATAGAAATTGAAACGGAGTTTCACTTCCGTCTGGTCTTGCGGTCCGGAATCTGGTGCGGAATCCATCTTCGGTCAGATTGAACCGCTTCAGCAAAGCTTGCTTGAGGCGGTCGTAATCCAGCGCCTCTTCAACCGGTAACCGGGCATAAACCTCAAGGGCCTTCCCCTTGAGGAGCGCCGACAGATAAACAGCCCAGTCGGGCTCTTTTCCAGTTCTGGAGCTGTGCATATCGTTCAAAACGGAAGATATAGCTGTCCAGGTCGTCTTTGTCCTCTTCGAAGGTCGGAATCTTTGGACCTTTGACACACTTACTTCTAAATGCTCTGTCGCTGCGACAGGTTCTCGTCGTCCGGTAGACTTCCGTCGCTATCGGACGATCTGTTGGCCTTTGCACTCTTCAACCAAATCTTCACAAAGGACCTTTGCACTCTTCAACTGCAGAACTTGAGTTTCTCGCTCCACTTTGGCACGCGCCAAAGTGATTTCCTCTGGACAGTTCTTTTTGGTTATCAATCCGCTCTTTTTCAGCAACACGGATCCGTTCTCTATCTTCTCTTTCCTCGGCCTGCGTCTGTGTAACCCAGTCCAATAGCTCTTTGCCGGATAGTCCGCATTCTTTGCCTAAGGCCTTTCAAATCTTTCATCGCCGACATAGCAACAGTTTCGCTGGAAGTAACATACAAAACTCGACCCAAAATCTTCTGTTAACACTTCTTGACTCCTGGAAGGCACGCCAATTGTGAAGATTTTTCGAGTTTTATTTTAACAAAGCAACGTTCGATTATATGGGTATATTTCACAACCGGAGGCAAATTAGATAAATTTCCGTCTTCTCCTTTCGGCGGCTTACACGCAGTGTAAAATTATAATTTTTAATTTTTAAATACATCATTGGGTATAAGTTAGTTAGAAAAAATTATTTCTGTTATATTATTTGGATGATTAGTATAAGAAAAAAATTATAAAGTCCAATTTTAACCCGAAATTGCATTGACCTTTCTAATGGTGCGTCAAATCAGCGCTACGTTAGGGTAACAGTTGAAGCGATGAACTGATGTTTTATAATAATTATTGTTAGATCATTAACTTACATATCCATTGCTCTATATGGTTTTTATTAACTTATTAACGAACTAAATAATTAAAAAATAAATAAAAGCCCTCTGTCTTCAAATATTGCTTACAACTCCGTTACGAATGGGTTTCTGCCACCTGTGGAATAAATTGAAAACTCAATTTTTTTAAAATGACATCTTCGATAGCAGGGAACATTTCTGCATTGATTTTACCAAAAAGAAATCAATATGGATGTTTGCTTCTGTTGACAATTTTTCGAAAATTTATCCGGTATTGTTATAGTATAAAAAAGATTTACAACTCCGTGACGGTAATTATTGCATTTTGCGTATATATATATAATTTTTTTCTTTCAAAAATAATATTGAAACTGACAGCCTGGCCGCCACTATGTAGATAATTTATCGTCATAATAATTTATTTGATGTGTAATAATTTAATGTACACTTAATACTAATTAATCACTAATTATAAACAGTGGCGGTATATTGTATTGTGTATTTATTACGTAACGGAGTTGTAAATTATTAGGAATCAAAGTTGCATGTGTTTCACATAGTAAAAAAACTAAAATGAGAAATTAGGCCAAATCTATCAAATTTAAGCTGTGCTCAATATTAAGTATGCTTCAACACTGCCATGCAAATATGTGTGTAAGAAATTTTTTATTTTTCAAGACTTTTTCACTAATTCTATTTCTGAATTTGCCCCCGGTTGTGAAATTACCCATATACATCACCGCAACTCTAAAGCAGTTCACATAATGATCTTTTATGTTGGTTTGATTATGGATTCAAACTGTTGTACTAGATATGGACACTCGTAAAACCAGATTAAAAACGAAACGAGATTGGTAATAAAACAGAACGATTTCATGATATAATTCCGTCATAAATTTTGTGTTTTACTGCCACATACAACAAGATGACAAAAGCAATAATAATAATAATAATAATAATAGCCTAATAATAAGTAATAATAATAATAGGCTAATAATAATAATAATAATAATAATAATAATAATAATAATAATAATAATAATAATAATAATAATAATAATCTCAGAGCCAGGCAGGACGCCCTTTTGATTCTGAGGAGTTCACTGAGTGCGCCAAAACTGATTCACATCCTACGATGCCATCCCTGTGAATAAACACTCCGAGTTGGAAACCTATAGGACGTGACACTACGCCACGGATTGGAAAAGATTCTGAACTTTCTTTAAACGATCTCCAGTGGACACAGGCGTCACTACCCATAAAAATGGGTGGTCTGGGCATACGGAGAGCGACTTCGCTGGCACTTCTGGCCTTTTTGGCATCAGCTGCGAGCACTCTCCCTCTCCAGACCCTCATTCTAAACTCTCTCAATCTCACACAGGAAACACACTTTGAAGCCATGACGTCCGAGTGGCGATCCAAGACGGATTTCAACGATTCAGAAAACATGCCAACAAACAAGCAGGCTCTATGGGACAAACCCCTTTTGGAACAGACTGTCAAGACACTGTTTCAAGATACAAAGGCTAGACCAGATACAACACCGCGCGATTGAAAGCTGTCTCGTCACCACCAGTGGCTAAATTGCTCATCCAAGGGTGCCGGGTCCCCAAGTCTTTACGAATTTAAACCTTAAGCCTAACTGGCGAATGTATAACCGATATATTTATGTGTATATGTATGTACGTAGGCCTATAATAGGCTAGTAGTTATCAATAGGCTACTTATCATTGTTATGCCGTTTTCGAGTGTAAAAGACACGAATAAAATACAAAATGCGCGAAACAAGGCACAGGCTCACAGCATCGATTATTGCCAGCAAAAACATTAACTTAAAAGAATTAAACGTTATTTAACATTTACAGAGGACTTGGCTTTGATCGACATGTCAAATTAATGCAAAAACATACAAAACACTTGACAACAAATACCTAAAATTAATATGCGGAATGCACGCATACTTTCACATTGGAGAGCTCAGTAAATAGGCCTAAAAATTGACCAAAGCAGTACAAGCCAAACCGATAGAGTACAAGCCAAACCGATAGAGTACAGGCCAAACCGATAGAGTACAGGCCAAACCGATAGAGTACAAGACAAATCGATAGAGTACAGGCCAAACCGATAGAGTACAAGGCAAACCGATAAGTACAAACCAAACCGATAGAGTACAGGCCAAACCGATAGAGTACAAGCTAAATCGATAGAGTACAGGCCAAACCGATAGAGTACAAGCCAATCCAATAGAGTGCAGGCCAAACCAATAGAGTACAAGCCAAACCAATAGAGTCCAAGCCAAACCGATAGAGTACAGGCCAACCGATAGAGTGCAGGCCAAACCGATAGAGTACAAGCAAAACCAATAGAGTACAAACCACACCGATAGAGTACAGGCCAAGCCGATAGAGTACAGGCAAACCGATAGAGTACAGGCCAAATCGATAGAGTACAGGCCAAACCGATAGAGTACAGGCCAAACCGATAGAGTACAGGCCAAACCGATAGAGTACAGGCCAAACCGATAGAGTACAGGCCAAACCCATAGAGTACAGGCCAAACCGATAGAGTACAGGCCAAACCGATAGAGTACAGGCCAAACGATAGAGTACAGGCCAAACCGATAGAGTACAGGCCAAACCGATAGAGTACAGGCCAAACCGATAGAGTACAGGCCAAACCGATAGAGTACAGGCCAAACCGATAAGTACAGGCCAAACCGATAGAGTACAGGCCAAACCGATAGAGTACAGGCCAAACCGATAGAGTACAGGCCAAACCGATAGAGTACAGGCCAAACCGATAGAGTACAGGCCAAACCGATAGAATACAGGCCAAACCGATAGAGTACAGGCCAAACCAATAGAGGCCAAACCGATAGAGTACAGGCCAAACCGATAGAGTACAGGCCAAACCGATAGAGTACAGGCCAAACCGATAGAGTACAGGCCAAACCGATAGAGTACAGGCCAAACCGATAGAGTACAGGCCAAACCGATAGAGTACAAGCCAAACCAATAGAGTACAGGCCAAACCGATAGAGTACAGGCCAAACCGATAGAGTACAGGCCAAACCGATAGAGTACAGAGTACAGACCAAACCGATAGAGTGCAGGCCAAACCGATGGAGTACAGCCCAAACCGATAGAGTACAACGGCAAATCGATAGAGCGCAGGCCAAACTGATAGAGTACAGGTTTACTTTAACGGTTATTCTGCAATAATACTTAGTTTTAATAAAATTAATATTATCTCATTTTCTGAGGCAAATGAATCAGCAAAAATGTGCCCGTGTTTGGCTCCTACAGAGCTGCCATTAAAATCTTATTGTGGCCCACTTTAAAAAAACGTTGTCCATGCCTGATCTAACTCATCATCAGTTCATCACAGAATTTGGTTTCGGCCATTCAGGTATAGAGCCCCAGTTACCTTACTATCCTTGCTAATGCCCTAACAGTAAAACACAAAACTCACCTCTTGCAGGACCTTTTGCGTGCGTTACTAATTAAAGGACATGCTAGACTACTTGAGATTTTCACACCGATTTCAGCTAAGTCTTCCGCAAGTGAGTCATTAATGAAGAAAACAACTGAGACATCCTTATACACTGAGTGGAAATCGGAAACACGATAGGCCTACCAGCGGGCGGCGCTTATAATACATTAAATTGAAGTCAGACAGACAGCAGACATACAGAGAGGGAGGGAGAGCGGTTGACTTAAATAAACACGCAGTCTAAGACGTTTTCTATGATGCTAGTGAATATTGAAACGCAATGTGAGGCTGACGAATAGGTTAATCTGATTTTGGGTGGCGGGTCTCCTTTTTTAGGTGGCGGGTTTCACAATGCAGGTGGCGGATCTCAGATCAGAGGTGCCGGGTCTGAAATCCGAGGTGCCGGATCTCAGACCCGGCAAGACCCGGCTGAATTTAACCACTGGTCACACACGCCAGCGACTGGCTACATGCCTTACCGATAACAGCATGTGGGTTGAGACCGGACAACGAGGACGTTCGGGTGGCGGTCGGCTCTCTCTCTCTCTCTCTCTGTCTGTCCTTTTCTCTGTCTGTCGATTTGTTCTATGTTGAGCTTGCAAATGGACTCCACTACGACCATTAATGATCTATTATACAGAGCTGGACTGTAAGTATACCTTTTAAGGACTGACAGTTGGGTGAAGGGTGACCATATCGACTGAGGGCATTGAGTGAAGGTCACCACAGATGACCTTAACAATCAAAGTTTAGAAGTATATATGTATCTATGCATATCTAATGATATATTTATATATACTATGTATATTCATGAATATGTTATTCCATTAGTTAGTGCAATGAGTACTTTCTATACTAGACTCAATTTCGGAGGTCGTCGGCGATGACCACGATATAAAATATACAATTATACATAAATATGAAACATATAAGTATAGAGACATAAAATAGATCTATGTGAAGTGGTCATCACAGTGATCACACAAAATTCATTGTATATACATGGAATGGCAATGTAATGCATTTATAATACAATCTTGATTGTATAATGTATATAAATGTATGTGTGTTTATGTTAGTCCATTATTGCTATGCGTACTTTCTACAATGACTCGAGTTCAAAGGTCGTTTGTGATGACCACGATATAATATAGGCTATATATATAGGCTATACATACAATACATATATAAAATCATACACAGTGTGTCAGTTTGTATACATAAATAAATGGTCATCACAGACGATCCACGGACATACCCTGCATGTCAGAAGCGACACCAGTTGCTGTCTCGCGGCTCTCGCCCTCTGTGACATTTTCTCGGATAATTCGTCTCATTGCGGAACTGGAGTGACACTTCGTAAAATGTCTGAAACGCTTGCTGGGTTTACGTGTTGGGAATTTTCTGCCTTTTTCGCCGAGAATTTCGGACGTCTTGATCGTATTAATTTTCTGTACGTATCATCTTGGCGTACGCGAGTGCATAGTGTGGATGGCCAGGCCTAATAATATCTCTGGGGACATGGAGATCGATTGCTAGATTGACAGACGAAGAGAGTATGGGTTCAATCTTCCACTGAGACGGTTACTGTAAAGGGACCTTGCGTTAGTCCTTCACCCACAATTGCTCAGCGCCATCGATTGATGCTTGGTAAATAGATAGTGGCGCTTAATAAATGCGTAATAATAATACGATTGACCTACGTATGTCGTCTGCAGCAGTTTACTACACTACTCCAGTGCAACAGCATTTTAAAATTGTCATTGCAATTGGAAACTTATATCTAGGTAGAGTAAAATGAAGAAAAGAAGAAAGATAGAAGGCAAGCCGGATGGATGGATGGATGGATGCATGTATTGAACTATCTGTCCATCTCTGCATCGAAGCCTGAATGCAAATTCATGACGAACGGAACAACGGTGGATACCATATGAGCCGACAAATTGATGAATGGATGGAGAGATGAATGATAGCATTGAAGGAGGGATAGATGGAATGGATTGAAGTAGGAATGGATGGAAAGGATTGAAGGATGGATGGATGGCATGGATTGAAGTAGGAATAAGTGGAAGGGATTGAAGGATGGATGGATGGAATAGATTGAGGGAGGGATGGATGGAGCGAGGGAAATGGATCGATAAATTACAGCTTTGGGTCAACTCTTGTTCACGCCTTTGAGACCATGATAACTAAAAACACAGGTTGTGCGGGCCATTAAGCCTGCAAATCTGTCTTGGACCGGTCCAGCTGGGATGCAGTCAGTGCTAGATACAGGCGATCTGTGCCAAAAACAATTTCGGGCCATTAATCACGGTGTCCTTTTATGGGGCAAAGAAGAGCGGAAAAACCCGCATGTTTTAATCATAAGGCGTTTTAGCAGCACGCAGAGATTTATAATCATCTCGATTTATTCTTGAGGAGGCGTTATGGTCAACAGTCTCGAGTTTAAATGCGTCTGTTTGTAAGAAGAACGGATGGGCATGCGGTCAGGGTCATTGACTTATGGCTAGTGACTTATGGTCAGTAACTTATATGGTGACGTGTGGTCAGTGACTTGTGGTTGGTGCTCGGAAAAACAACTACATGCTGACGTCGCGAGGTCGTAAATACTTGCGAAAGAAAGGCGACATAATTTATAAGTTCGCGTATTGAGCTATAACTCCGCCACTGCTATTACTCTGGCAGTGCCGGTCCCAAGCCTAAAGAAAGGCGGAGGTGTACAGTTTTTTCTACACTAATCATCTTTGTTATGACACAGTGTCTGTCGTCAAACAGCCGTCAACCAACCTATATCCATATATATGTGTGTATAAAATATACTTTTATATACGCATATGCAGCTTTTCGTATAATATATTATATTATAGGTCTTCGTATTTATAAAATATATATAGATATAAACAAAGTCCAAGTTTATTAGCTAGAATTTACATTTTGCCTCATAGGAGGCGGACAGAACACCATTACTATGATCTGATTAAGGGCATATCTAAACTAATATATTACGATAGGACATGATATGATACAGGATATGATACGTTATGATACGATGTGATACATGATATGATATGATTCATGATATGATATCATATGATTTATATGATGTGATGTGATTTGATATGTTATTGTAACTTATCATGCCATCATATCGATGTGACATGACATGCGATGAGATGATATGATGTGATATGACATTATTCTAGTGCTACTGTAATGACGCTTAAGGCGTTTGTCGACGGTTCCTGATTAGCAAAATTGGCTTGCATCATACAATCCAAGGGATTCACGTTTTTTGTTTGACGGATTCATTAGACTGAGTCGCTGTTTACGGGCATCTTTTTCCAGGCTATTCCTGGCTCTCAACGACTATTGGATTTCCACGTGAATGACAGCACTGGCTTCTCTACGGCTGCACCTTTCTATCAATATTACAATGCACTCTGAAACACACCCACGCCAACAGACAGACAGACAGACAGACAGACAGACAGACAGGCAGAAAAGAAAGACAGACAGATACACCGAAGGACAGACATACAAACAGACAGAGACTTACATGGTATGACATGGTATAAAAAGCATGACATAGCAGTGGTGACTGATTGGTTAGGGCGATTGGTCTGTAGAGCGGAGAGTAACTCATGTATCTCCCGAGGCAGTTACTGTGTAGGGACCTAGAGCAAGTCCTTCGCGAGCAATTGCTCAGCATCATCGATGTTCTGTCGTATGGTCGTGTGTGCACTTCTGAACTTTGCAAGGAGGACAATATAAAAAGCAGTTGTATTGCATTGTATTGTATAAGAGTTACAAGTGGTTCACAAAACATTCGTTTGTGTTAGAGATGCAATTCGCATGTGTCGCTAACCAGGATGCCATTAGAATCCCCATGCTCTTCCTGCTAAGCAATGGCATGCATGCTGAAGTCCACACTGCTGCTAATAAGGTCATAGTTATTTTGCCATACGACATGACACGTTCCAAAGGAATGGTGTATAAATGCATACTTGTATAAAAGACCTACATACAGACAATGCATATGCGTGTGTGCGTCCATGTTGCATTGCTTTATATATAACAATGCAACCCGTAGTCTAGCTTATTAAATGACGGAATGCTCGCAGACAAATTGCTTCATCTTGCTGAAAACAAGGCTATATTTTACACCACACGACATGACTTGAAAGGATTGCTGTGTTGGCCTATCACACACGTACACACGCAAACATACACAAACACACACATAAGCAAACACACACACACACACATATATATACGCAGACACAAACACACATACGCAGACACAAACACACATACGCAAACATAAGCAAACATACGCAATCACAAACACACATACGCAAACACAAACACACATACGCAAACACAAACACACATACGCAAACACACACACAAATACGCAAACACAAACACATATACGCAAACACAAACACACAAACGCAAACACAAACACAAATACGCAAACATAAACATACATACGCAAACGCACACATACGCAAAACAAACACACATACGCAAACATGAACACACATACGCAAACACAAACACACACACGCAAACACAGACACACAAACGCAAACACAAACGCAAACACACACCTACGCAGACACAAACACAAATATGCAAACACAAACAAACAAACATATATATGCACGCAACTGCAAGGCTGTTATAAAGCTCCATTTATAGTTATGCATGATAAATTGCCGCCCCTAGGCCTATGTATCTCGGCCAATATCGAGCGTTCAAAAACGAAATTGATGAGGCTGTAATAGACGCAAAGCAGAAGTTGTTGTGATCTCTGGTTTTGTTGTTTGAGAGACCTTAATGTTGTTCGGTGGAAATGACGAAATCAGAGCCGCCAATTGATTTCTCCAAACGGTCTCTACTCTCCAAATACAGATTCACCTTCGACCGTGTTGCAGTCAACGGTTTATCTGTTTGTCTGTCGTGCGTTGGGAGAGTGTAGGAGGATTCCATGCTACAGTTGCGTCACATTTTGTGCCTTGTGTACTAGACACCAACGATTTGGAATTTACTGATTGCATAGAAAACAGAAATACATATTGACATTGTCATACGACACACACATGCACACACACACTCACATGCACACACACACTCACATGCACATACATGCGCACACACCTTCTTGAATATTGTTACTCATCTCTACATATAAGTTCACGTTCGACTGCACTGCACGGCACCGAAAGTCTAGATACATGTACTATGCGTAGAAATATATGTTATTTCGTAAAAAGGTAATTTAGATAGGCTATCACTTATCGTGCAATTCTGTAAAAGCGTCCATCACAGCCTCATCCGTTTGGCTTATGAACGGTCGATATTGGCCGAGATATATAGGGTCTGCAATGATTGATGAATCAATGAATGTATGAGAGAAATGGAACAATTTAAGAATAAAGATGGAAATGGACGAATGAATGAGTCATTTGATCTGGCGGTCAGGCAATCAGAAACTGACCGACTGACTGTTAAACTTGCGTGATCGTTGTATGTATGTATGTATGTATGTATGTATGTATGTATGTATGTATGTATGTATGCATGTATGTATGTATGTATGTATGTATGTATGTATGTATGTATGTATGAGCACTTGTTATAGCGCCCCTTCAAGATTTCTACTCAGAGGCGCTCCCGACTACAGCGCGGACACTGAATCGGAGTTTCACGCCGAAGCGCATGAGCAATTGCGAGTGAAGGACTTGCCCAGGTCCCTACGCGGCGGCTTGAGGTGGATTCGAACCCGCAACCCTTTGGCACCAAACATACCCCTACACCACCGCGCCCCACAGTAGTATCGTATTATACAGCGGGTCGCTCTCGTCGAGCCGCACTTCTCCCTGAATCTGTTGACGCAGCGAAGCCTTGTCTACAGGAAGCAGGCTCTGAGGAACGTACACTGGCGACTGTCTAATGTCTATGGGCGGACGACGTATAAGGCTTCCATCCAACCGTAGTCACGCTACAACGGTCTGCATGTGTCCGGTCCACCTCAGTCAAAGCACGGAGTATAAGGCGCATTCGATTCGTCCTGCGTCAGTAGATAGGTAGCCAGGCAGCAGCGACTATATAAGCCGTGCACGGTTCGCGGAACAGTAAATCTTCCAGGAATTCGAAATGATGAGCGTAGGAAGTGGATTGTGATAATTATTGCAGTAATTTCTACATTAGACGTCGGCGCTGATGGTGTCTCCAACCGGATAAGTTCGATGTTATCTCTGTTGAGTAACTTATAAGGTGAATTTTACGTGAGGTGAGTTTTAAATTTAATATTGCATATCCTGTTACGATAAGTTTTTTTCTTATATGTAGACATGGAGACAGAGAGAGGTGACAGTAAAAAAACATTTAAGTCACTGTAGATATCTTCAAAACCTAAAGTTAAAAAAATACACGTTTTGACACCTCTGTAAATATCTTCAAAAATTTAAGGTAGCCTATAGAAAAATATGCGTTTTGACACCTCTTTAGATATCTTCGAAACGGTAAAGGTGCATTCGTCGACTATGTATGTATGTATGTATGTATGTATGTATGTATGTATGTATGTATGTATGTATGTATGTATGTATGTATGTATGTATGTATGTATGTATGTATGTATGTATGTATGAGCACTTGTTATAGCGCCCCTTCAAGATTTCTACTCAGAGGCGCTCCCGACTACAGCGCGGACACTGAATCGGAGTTTCACGCCGAAGCGCATGAGCAATTGCGAGTGAAGTATTTGTCCAGGTCCAGACAGAGCACTTATTATCATGCTTCAACAGAAACTGCTCTGAAGTCTGGCTTCGTAGTCAAAGACTGATTAAAAGAGCGACCATAGAGCAATCCAACGATAGGACGGACACTTCCATCTAGAATGACCTTCCCAGCTTGCACCGGTGCCCATTCACTAAACAGTATACAATAGAAGACCGATTACAATGGAAGACCGATTGGGTGCCAGGTGGCGTGGCATTCTGTGGGTAGTCATCCATCTAAAACTGACACTTTATTCAGTCGGGTCTATAAGCACAGATGCATGCATAGTTGATTTCTTTTCAAACTATGTCACTGATATTATTCACATCGTTCTGATAATTCCTTTTATATAATAAGCGTTTATTGTATTGTAGGATTGTATGTATGTATATATGTATGTATGTAATACGTATGTATGTATGCATGTATGCATGTATGTATGTATGTATATATGTATGTATGTAATACGTATGTATGTATGCATGTATGTATGTATGTATGTATGTATGTATGTATGTATGTATGTATGTATGTATGTATGTATGTATGTATGTATGTATGTATGTATGTGGGGCGCGGTGGTGTGGGGTATGTTCGGTGCCTTGCAGCCGGAGGGTTGCGGGTTCGAATCCACCTCAAGGGGTATGTTTGGTGCCTTGCAGCCGGAGGGTTGCGGGTTCGAATCCACCTCAAGCCGCCGCGTAGGGACCCTGGGCAAGTCCTTCACTCGCAATTGCTCATGCGCTTCGGCGTGAAACTCCGATTCAGTGTCTGCGCTGTAGTCGGGAGCGCCTCTGAGTAGAAATCTTGAAGGGGCGCTATATAAATAAATTATCTGAAATGAATGAATGAAAAAAATGTATGTATGTATGTATGTATTCGGAAACTTTCTATAGAACCTTTGAGTATCTGTTCATAAAAGCGACATAACAAAAGAGCGAGAAAACAGAAGAGCGACATAAATAGTTAAATACCGTATTAAAAGAGCGACGACCTAAGAAATAAATCAAAATTCAAAACAGCGACAAAAGTATGTACTCATTGAAAAGCAATAATTCTAGGCAACGAGTCTTAACACTACGTCTAGGTTAGGAGTCTAATAAATGTACTAAACTAAAGTTGTCATTCGATCAGTGTCTGATTCCTCTACCAATCTATGACATGAGGTCAAGTGCATAATTATTATAAGCAATCCCTCGAAGGTACATGTACTCATCGAGAGGGATAGTGCCATGTCTTCCCACAACAGGTGCAATTCTCTCTTTTCTTTGGAGTGATTTGTTTCACCACGGCTGTAGATGGCATTTCTATTGTCTCATTTCGCTCAATCACTGATTTGTAGCCAGCGCCTGTTCACCCCGACATCCGAGTACAGAATAAAGTTCTGCGGGTAGAGCATTTTTGCTACCCGACCCGTACCCGTAGTGCCATATTTCTTCCTCTCTTCTCCTTGTTGTTTCTCTTTCTTCATTTTTACTGGAATGTTTCCTGCAATCAGACGCTCGACCTCTTGTTCTATGCGGTGGTTCTCTTTTATGAATGCCCTTATCATCGAAAACACACCCAGATGGTAATTGTTCACTACAGTTTCGAGCCTCCTCTGCCTCACATCCAGTCCTTAGAAATAACTCATAACGAACCTCTGAACAAACACATTCAGCCCACACATTCTTCAAGCAAACTCTCCCTTGCATATATTTTTTTATAGACCAAACTCACTTAACTCCTTGATAAACAAGGTGAATAGTCAGCAATTTCTGGGTGCGAATACACAACCCCTCTTGTATATTCCCCAGCAAACAGACTACGATAGTATCCAATGTGTCGCTCGTTCGCTATGTCGCTCTTTTTACACCAGTCCCGCCAGAGTGCTGTCTGCGCCAGCGCATTCTAACAACGTAATAATTACGCTGTTAGAATGTTATTAAGAACAGAAAATGTGCTAAACAAACAAAACAACTGGAAGAGCACTCTGTAGTAGGCCCACGCACACACGTGGAGCCAAACCGACGGACTCCATTCCTTAGTTAACAGATGGCATCACGTTTACAGTATCTGGACCAAGTTGCGTAGCAAGTAAACGTAGGGACGATGGACGGTTCAGTTTATAGAAGAGAGAAGACGTCACGCCTCCGTTCAACATTTGCGCATTGGTGGATGTTGACGCAATCCGGCAATAGACATCTAACCATCTGGAGCACGTAAAACCGGCATTATTCACTTGCCGGTTGGTAGATCGAAGCATATATACATACATACATACATACTTACATACATAGATATATACATACATACATACATACATACATACATACATACATACATACATAGGCCTACATAAGCCCTACATTCATACATACGTTTTTGGCGCGTTGGAGTCGGGAGCGCCTCTGAGTAGTGTCCTTGAAGGGTCGTTATATAAATTCCCGAATGAATGAATGAATAAATGAATACATCCATACATATGTACATGCTTACGTACATACACAAATACATGCATACAAATATACATACATATTTACTTGCACTGGCAAGTCAATTTTGATTAATCGCTTTTGTGAACTTGTCGTTTCTGTTTCAACGATTATATCGATGTTAAAAAATTGCTCTTTTATGTTCCGTAACATGTGTAGCCGTTGTTCATGGCTACAAAATATTTACATGACGTCCCTACATGACCTTCCGAAATTGCCCATAAATCGCTCAGATTAATAAAGGCCACGTCGCGTTAATGGCTGAAAACTCGGGAGCAACTCTTTAGATCGATACGTCGAAGGCTGACTTCCGTGAATGCTTGATTTCATGCATCGGAACGCCTTTGAATTTCAGAATCCCACACACCCACGTTAAGTAAGTAAGTAAGTAAGTAAGTATATCCTTTATTGATCCAATTGCTAACCGCACTTTGGTGAAGTAGACATCATCATATGCAACTTAAGGGCTTAATATTCGTATAGAAAACTCGCCAATTGAAAGTTATTGATAAACCTTGCTGAATATAGCAGCATTGTGTTTTAGGGCCTATAATGTTACTGGGTATGTAGGCCTACTACAGGCCTATACAATGCATACTTATTATATAATAGCCTATACACGCACTTAAATATAATTATGTATTGAATTGAAATTGAATTGGATAGATGTTTGTTGACTTCTCAACATCAGATCTGTACAGTTTTAAAACAATATAAGAGTCAATATGCGGCGACTTTACAAATTCAGTGGTATTTAAAAGTAACACCGCTAAGAGCTAATGAATGTTACTAAGTGCAGAATACTAAACAATTACATCACAACTGATGACATTGTGTTACAAAAATATAATTAATTTTATAATTAAAATTTGGTACACATATTTATTAAATAAGATTCAAGGACTGTTAGCCTATAGGCCTACAGTAACTGTGCCATCGATTGATGCTTGGTAGGGACCATGAGGAAATTCTTCACTCACAATTGCTCAGCGCCATCGATTTATGCTTGGTAATTATATAGTGACGCTTAATAAATGCGCAATAATTATAATGATATAGCCTACCGGTATCATGAATACAGATTTAGTGGCCTACTGGCAGGCCAATGCAAAAATATAATTCTTATAGTTTTTAATTCATCAGTGGCTTATTGCAAGCTGTTCCATAAACCTGTCACGGCTTCTGTGGATTTATGCTCACGCAAATCTTATTAATTTTTCTCTTTAATTAATCAATATCTCGCTGTAAGATATTCACTAAACATGTCAATGGCTCTCGTGGGTTTATGTACGCGAAAATCTTATTTTCTCTTTTATTAATCAATGTGTAATTGTAAGATGTTCAATAAAACTGTCAATTGCCCTTGTGAGTTTATGTTGACGCATATGATGGTCTTAGACGAATGGGACACTCATCAGTATGCCCCTTATCAGTCTGCTTCGTTGCATCGACCGGAATATTGGCAGACGAAACAATGGAGTTCCGTCCATTGAATTACGGAGGCATTGTAAATCAGCCGACTTTGCATTCGTTTGAGGGTTTCCGGCTTTTATTCCATTGAAATATATTCCAATGTTCGGCCGTTCATTTCTTCTGCCTTTCTCCAATCGTTTATTCGATCGATCGCTCGGTTCTATCATACATCAGTTCCTCCAAATGGACATTAGCTCCGTCTGTTACTATTCTATTCTCCCCCACTGGACGTCCGTGCATTGCACAACCGTGCTTAGTGCCAGCCAGTGCCAGTCCCAAGCCTGGAAGAAGGAGGAGGGCGACGCTACTGGTCATTGTTACCACACGTTAAACAGAAAAACCACCACCACGATTCTATTCTCTATTTGGTTTATTATTTTATTACTCAGTAATGACTTAAGATACGATAAGATAAGATAAGATAAGATAAGATAAGATAAGATAAGATAAGATAAGATAAGATAAGATAAGATAAGATAAGATAAGATAAGATAAGATAAGATAAGATAAGATAAGATAAGATAAGATAAGATAAGATAAGATAAGATAAGATAAGATAAGATAAGATAAGATAATGATATTCTTTAATCGACCAATTGCTATCCATATTTTGGTGAAAAGACAAGGTAATAAACATAAACATACATCAATAATAATCCATTGAGCTGATCAAGACCGTCCAATACTCTCAAATCCCAAATAGATCTATTATTCTAAATCCGATATATAATCATCCTCAGCCAATTTGTTCTTCGTAAGTTAGTTCGTTCAGAATTTAATTAGTAATTAATTGGTTAATTCGTTCGTTCATTCGTTTACTCGTTCATTAAGCTAAAAGAACAACTCGACGTAGGTGTAAGGAAAGACTGACTGACTAATAACTTCATCACCTGCTGCTTCCTTTTCTTGCTTTCGCTTAATGCATTTGCTTATCTGTTCACTTAATCATTCATTCTTTCATTCAATCAGTCAGTCAGTCAGTCAGTCAATCAACCAGTCAGTCAGTCAGTCAGTCAGTCAGTCAGTCAGTCAGTCAGTCAGTCAGTCAGTCAGTCAGTCAGTCAGTCAGTCAGTCAGTCAGTCAGTCAGTCAGTCAGTCAGTCAGTCAGTCAATCAATCAGTCAGTCAATCAGTTAGTCAGTCAGTTTTTCCTAACACCTACGCCGAGTTGTTCCTTTTAGCCTAATGCTCTGTTTTTTTGCACGCGCCAAATATGTGTTAAAACGTGGTAAATGTTTTGTCGCTTCCGTTGCAAGTGATTTAATTGTGACAGAACTAATAGGACAATAATTCACAGGAAATCACAGCACTGCGTGTCACGACTGCCAACTGTCTCAGCTGTAATTACCATCGCTCATAATAACTTCATCACCTGCTGCTTCCTTTTCTTGCTTTCGCTGAAAGCCACAGCGCTTTCAAAGAAGTGAGAAACATTTCCGTCTACGTGTCCTCTTCCATTGGTGACGGAACCCCATTAAAAGTCAGGTTTTATAGAACGGAAAATAATTAATTAAATAAAGTCCTTAGTATTGTGGAGGTCATTCAGTTCATAGTTTATTAAAGTTCATAATTAAATCGAATAATTTCTTTGATATATGGAGATCGTTATGTTCATAGCGGTGGATGCCACCTTAGGTACAACTTATTGAATTTGCAACTGTGAGTGCGTGCACCTCTTTTTCAGATTATGATAATGATTCTAACTTTGTTTACTTAAGTTTAATCTATCGTCACCTTTTCAGCACAGAAAATAAAAAAGGAACTGGGGTGACCCTTTGTCTGTCGTAGGCTATCTAGAGCACCGTGTATCACACTTTTTGCGCTTCTCGTTTCGTCTGACAAAAATATTGTTTCGCATGTCATATTGATATTGCGTTCAAACTTGAAACTTCGTCGTCTACATTTCAACTGGTCAGACCATTGGTCCGGAGATCATATCACTCGGACAATATCTTACGCACGTCGTGCCAAATACTCTCTTGACATCGGAAGTACACGGGGTCAGACACAATTCCACTCCGGAGACTATGTCGCACTGGCTCCACCCAGGCATATCTACGAGATTTATTTGTTCCAGTTGGTGCCCAGTTGGGTCGCAATCTCTCTTTACGGCAGACCAGGGAGATCCACAGGTTCCTCAATCCTTTAGATCAGCACGAGAACACAGCGCACTGTCCTGGATAAGTCTATCCCTTTGGAACATTCTTCCTATGAACATCCGAGCTATCTCTTTTAACTCGGCCCATGTAGCATTCTGGTCGTTTACTAAGACACACCTATCTAAATCTCTTATACAACGCTTTTGAGAGGAGAGGTTCATACAAATGCGCTCTATAAAGCTCAGATACATGCATACATAGACGGCTATCACCACAACGACCACGACCATAACCACCCCTACTATCACCACCAAAGAGTAGTAACACAACAAACAAATGTGCAATAATTCGTCTCGCAAAAAAACATCGTCTGAATATCTCTTTCATCAGTGTCCCATTGAAACGGTTCAATAAATCTCTTCTTTAGGATTCTCTCTTCGTCCAAGCGGACGTTTTCATGTACGAACGGGTCATTCTGTTCTGCTAGGTTCACTCTGGAGACGCATTTGAACGAACGTTTATTGTTTTCCTGGACGAAGAATTGTTGCGAGGGTTTCATGGAAGTCCACAAAGTGGATGCATGCTGTTTACTCTCCGAAATAAAACCGTTTCTAAAGTTCATACTGAAACCAATAACCTTTCGTGTCCAGGGTCACTCTGGCACGAAGAGCAGAAGATCAGCACGGACGCGGGATCTCTACCCGCTACCATCCCAAAGGTCGACTCAGCCTTTCATTCGCCAGATGGCGTTGGTAAAATGAGCAGTAGGACATTGGCGCCTTGCTTGGCTGCCAAACGGTTAAATTCGACTCCTGTAATAACTTGTGATCATTCGTTCATACTATGAATTGTAACTGCGGTGTGTCAGTTTGAAATAATAAACTAAGATTATTGTTATCGGATTTCTAAACTCAGTTGAAAAAAGGCATGGCTTTACCATTGAAACTCTGTCCTTCTTTACACTTAGGCCTACTTTCGAAACTAAGATCAGTTGTCTTAATTGCACTGGATGTCTAAACGCCACAATAAGGAGGCAAAGCTCATCGAATCCGTTTCTGAAGCCTTTGAATGTATTTCTAAATTTCTATTCTTTAGGACGATTAGTTTTATGACGCGTATACGCCTATTCCATAAGTAAAATCCAACAATAGGCCTAAAAGACTTAAATTTGCAATTCAAGACCTTGAAATAAATATCTGACATTAGAAATCTTTTACGGACATCATCTGCCATCATCCTGTCAGCTGTTTCGATCAGTTCTCTCGTTCAGTGAGTTCTGACCTATGCCACACGTTTCATTTACATCATACGACATCCGACACCGACTAATCTAATGCAATCTAATGCAATCTAATGCAATCTAATGCAATCTAATGCAATCTAATCTAATCTAATATAATTTAGACTAATCTAATCTAATCTAATGTAATCTAATTTAGACAAATCTAATCTAATCTAATCTAATTTAATCCTAATCTAATCTAATTTAATCTAATCTAATCTAATCTAATCTAATCTAATGTAATCTAATTTAATCTAATTTAATCTAATGACTTCATAAGCATTGGTTTTATAATGATATCCACCGAGTGAAATCGCAAAGAAAGATATTAATCCATTGGAGAAGTGAGGTCGCAACACGACTCTTCATGTCAGTCTGTCTCGTGACAGCCTTCAATTAATGTGCCTTACACAGCGACACTAAGAGAAGCCTTGCAAATCCTGTAGATCATGTCAGATATCTTCCTCTTGCCCTCGAGTCTGTCAGACATCTATCACTTGTGACTGAACACCGAACTATCTTATCCTCTGCTTATACTGTAGTCCTCGGAATCAGTCGCTAGGGAATCACCGACTGACGTGACGAGTTAGCGACTAACTTAACGACTTAATCGACTGAACGTAGATGTTAAAACCAACCTTCGACTTTCAATCAGTTGTGGGTCTAGCTGCTGTTCACATGGCCACTGACTAACCGTGCCTTAGTCAATCAATCAATCATAGAATTTATATAGCGCCTCTTCAAGGGCTCTACTCAGAGGCGCTTCCAAGCCAGGCCTGATTCGCATTTCTCTGTGACCTTGCGCGCGCTAAAATTGTTCGCAATAAAATTAGTAACAATAATAACAATAACAAAAACAACAGCAGAAAACAAACCAGCGTTTCACCGCGATTGCTTTCTTGGGGACGTTTGAAGAGACACATATCAGCGAAGGATAGACATCCCAGAAATGCATTCTCACTTGTATATAGTAGTCTTCATTCACACTGTCACACACACCCTGGATTTCATCCTTTAGGTTTAAAAAATAACAGTAACGCTCAAAGATTTATTTTATGAATTTCAAGGCTGTGAATGGTAACCTGTCACACCGACCATGGAATTCGACTACTGCATTCACAGTTTTTAGTCAGACTTCTGTTTTCGTGAGGCAGTCGCATCAACTTCGCTCATCGTCGACCTAAAAACTGTTTACAGGAAAAACTAATCCGCTGTCATACGACCAACCCTGTTTTGCAGCTGCTGTAGACCTGTTGCACGCTATACATGTATGTTTTCCTGCACGCAAAGGTCTTCCTGGAGACGTCTAGATCTAATCATCACCTGACCTTTTCATGTCACAAATCAAAACATTTCTTTCAGATACATTTTTGGCTGTGAAATATCATGGTACCGTAGTGTTGAGTTCACGTGGAGCGGCCTTCCTTCGTTCTCGAATGTCTTGTGGAGCAATATAAGTTTCAGTAGTTGTTTACCCGAGGTACATAGGCTAATCATGCTGAATTCAAAAATTAGGGATGGCATTTTTCTGATTATTATTATTATTATTATTATTATTATTATTATTATTTTTTTTTTTTTTTGCCCGAGGTATATATGATCCCTCAGGCTTTAGAAACTATATGAAGAGCGTTTTCGTTCTGGAGTTAGCGGTCATCCTCACCGGTCAATTGCAAAAAGGTGCTATTATTATTATTATTATTATTATTATTATTATTATTATTATTATATAATTATTATTATTATTATTATTATTATTATTATTATTATTATTATTATTATTATTATTACTATTATTATTATATCAAAATCTAGTGTTAAACTGGGAGGGCTATCCCTCGTCCATCTCGGGCATATGGTCAACAAAAGAGCCGGCGAAGGCCACAGTGTTAAAGCGCTGAATTGTCAAAGAAAGTCTTTGAAGGAGAAAGGTTGTCTCTCTGACTTCGTCCGTCGCCTTTGTCAGATGACGGCCCAACTCACTGATGAATGCAAGGTCTCTTTAATGGGACCTAAAGTTTCCAGGGCCAGCGGGATGAAGTCATGTGTGTCTAGAAGGATCTGGTATTTTTGATTTTTTCTGTTGTCCGCTATTTCTGCTGCTGCTCCTGCTGTCACGGCCGTTGCCTGCAGGTAGGAAGGCGCTAGCGTGTCGACCACCGTTGCGTAGGTTTCGGCCCGCTCTCCATGGTATAATGGTATTATTCTTACCATCCGAGCGCAGCATGCCCCGTGGCTCCTTAATGGGAAGCCGGCTTTGATTAGACTACGATGGATCAAGTCGTTGATGGCGGCGTGTCTGGCCACTCGACCAAATCCCAGAGAGCAAGAGAGGCCGTGTGTACCTCTAGCGGTAACCAGTATGCGCAGACGTGAGGATGGCATATTTATTATTATTATTATTATTATTATTATTTATTATTATTATTATTATTATTATTATTATTATTATTATTATTAATATTATAATAATAATAATTGTTGTTAATATGATTATTAATAATAATAATAATAATAATAATAATAATAATAATAATGAATAATAATAATAATAATAATAATAATAATAATAATAATAATAATATATCGGCGAACTCTGGACAGATAGGATATCGATAATAGAGCTACTTGATAGCCAACACTCCCATAATTATAATAATAATAATAATATCAATTATAATAATAATAATAATAATAATAATAATAATAATAATAATAATGTTGTTGTTGTTATTATGATTATGATTATTATTATTATTATTATTGTCATTATCATCATCATTATCATCAGTTGCTTTTTATTAGTATTGTCATTATGATTAATTCATTCAGAGCATTTATATAGCGCCCTTTCAAGAACCTACTCAGGAGCGCTCCTGGCACACCCACGACTAAAGAAAAAAGACTCGAGGGGCTTGTAGAACGCTGCCGGATGGCTCACAAGTGTTCACATCTGTGTTAGCGCCTGTCGTGTGTACACATCAGCGTGAGATCGCTTCTGAACAGCTCTTCTGTGAGAAGCGCTTTACAAATGTTCATATTAGATTAGTTTAGATTAGACAAGTAAAGAGCGGAGCTTAAGCGTAAGCGCAACGAGAAATTCCTGATGGAAGGCCCCACACCGAAAAAGCACGGCGCTGCCTAATAGCCAAGCGAGATCGTGGAACTAGAAGATAACCCGTCGTTGCAGAGCAAAGTACTCGTCAACGTCAGACACTTGGTGGCAAAGATCAGTAACTGAGATGGAGCGCAGCCAAGGACGCACGAGAAACCAGAGCAGCAATGCGGTAAGAGATCCGCAGAGACACAGGCAGCCAACGCAACACATCACGCATGTATGCAGAGATATATCATTCTTATTTTATGTAAGTACTTTGTTTATGATGGCTCGCTTGCTAAGTCCCGGAGACGCAGATGGCGTTCCCTAGTTGAACAGTTATCGAGAGACTTTGAGGCAGATATTGGGGTTTTCCGATGTACAGTATATTGCATTGGTCACTGGTCAGGCTTCTTGGCGAATCCATAGCAACATCCAACCATACCCTACGCAATGCGCCATAAAGATTGTCCTGAAGATGATGAATGGGTCTGAGTTATGGAGACGTATTTCCACCTAGTCTATAATTATCCTTACGGACTGATCTTCTAATATTGATCTGATTACGGTCTGGCTTCGTTGCATCATCGGTTGATGCCTTGAGCATTAGACACCGACGCGAGTACATTGACAATTTATATGCTGCTCGATATGCGTCTTCGCTTGCGGTTTATGTTAATTAATGCTAGATGTGACGATACAATGAGCATCAGGTCTATAACATCCTACGTGACCACGCAGTAAGTGTCACACCGTCTGGTCGTGTGCAATTATGTGTTGTGAGGCCCAAAGGTACTTTTGAGCCGTGTTGCTCGCTCTGGTGAGCACTTGCCATTGCACGTCGTTGAAAATTATTCTCTGTCTGCCAGAGGTGTTTCTGTAGACCAGACAAGCGCGGATTTCTTTGTCGCCCACTGATTCGCCGAAATGAATCAAATGTGATTCGCACGGATTGAATGCGTTGCATTATGGAGCCGATCTCACGAGCCCGATGAAGTAGCAATGCAGTGATTTCGACATTTTTCCGGATTCTTTGACTTACTTTTATGTGATTTCGCTACCAAATGGAAGATTCGCCTTCTCCAAAAATAAAGGAGCTTAATAATACAGAGAGCGAATGGAATGGATGTGAAGGGTTTCATTCGTGGAATTGGCAGAATGGACAAATACTTAAGAAGCGCCGCAATATGTCCATTCATTTTAATTAAAGCTCTTAGTACATTAGTAACATAATAACATAAGAAGTTAACTTATTACATTAGAAACACGATGTAATATAGGACTAATAACTTATTCCATTAGCAATATAATAACATAATAACTTGGTACATTAGGAACATGATATAACACAACTGATTACATTTTGTAACATTATAAAATAATGCTGAATCGCACCTTACATTTTCACTTATATTTTCTATAGGCAGTGACATGTAAAGCACTGCAATAATAATTGTTTACTTAAAAGACTTATTACGAACTCAAAGTCTGTCAATCGAAATCTAAAGTTAAGGGACGAGACAAAGACATGCAGAAGTCATGACAATAAGTCAATGAAAGTCATGTAGAGGCCTGAGAAAAATGGTGTTTTTTGATTAGGGAAACAGAACCTGAATGATGTTATAGATTTGGCAAGTCGTTTTGGCTCTTTTGTAACTCAACATAAAGTCATCTACGAATATTTTAGCATCATTATTTCGCCGTATATTGCTCTTGTAACCAAGTAATCGATAATAGAGCGAATGGCATTGACCCTATTCCTTGTTTTTAGACTAAGCTTGATTTTGTTTATGTAAAAGTGATGTAACATTTTTTATTATTTTTCTGCCATGTGGTGTCGTAAAACGCTCATAAAAGTCCGAGCATTGGTAATCAATATTACATTACCGTCCTTATCTTGCCACTTGCGCAAGCCACGTTGCTTAACCGTAATCGGAGGATCCAAATTTCTGAAGCGCTACGCTAGAGCTATAATCGCAGAATACCAGCGTATTCATGAGGGCTGCGTCAAGTCAAAGGGGTTGTCCACTTGTCCAGATATGGTCAATGGAAGATCCGAGTCCGATTGCCACAGAGACAAGAGAAAAGAAGTCCCATTGCCACAGAGACCAGAGAAAAGAAGTCCCATTGCCACAGAGACAAGAGAAAAGAAGTCCCATTGCCAGAGAGACCAGATAAAAGAAGTCCTATCCCCAGAGAGACCAGAGAAAGGAAGTACGGTTGACAGAGAGACCGTAGAATGAGAGCAGAGGAGTCCCTAAAGTGGGTTTCGTTTAGGTCCAAGGCGGGCTTCGTTAAGGCAGGCGGAGTACGACCTTGATGTTTGCATGCCAAATGCAATTACATTTCCGCTAGCATTGTCGCTCGACCTACGTTGCCATTCATTACAGCAAATTTTATCGCGTTAGCATCGTCACAGACACGCTTAATGAAGTGCTTGCGCCATTTTATTTTTTTATATTTTTCGGGTTGACCTCGCCAGAAAATAGATGGCGTACAGACACGCCTAATGAAGCTTGCGCCATCTTATTAGCTTTCCATAATTAGTTAATTAAAATCGAGGTTCCGTTCATTCAGAATAATGTTTTCCAGAAGAACAATTAATGCGTCAAAATGTTGTAGGCCTACATGTACGTGTGCTTTTAACGATGTTTATGGGATATCTCCATAATCTTTGATTCCCTGGCGAAAATGCGTTAATTAAAACTGATAGTCAAAAAAGAACATTTAATGTAATGTTGACTATTGGACTATCTCTGTAGTCTTTTATTGAAAGATGAAAATTAGTCAATTAGAGGAGAGATTATATTCTTTCAGAATTGATTTCCAAAACAACATCACATGCATCTGCCTCAAATGACGAACACTGGACTGTCTCTATAATCTTCGAACGACGAAAATGAGTTCAGAGGCTGTGACAAAATTAATGAAGATCGTATCTATTCTTGACCAAAAATAATAGAGGCTCAATATTTCCTTTGCTCTTGAAATATGGCCAGGAATTTATGTTATTGAAATTGCAGCCATATACTAAAGGATATTATGCTGCATCTATAATCGTTTCTGCTTTGAGCGAACGAGGAATTCTTATTGTTTTTCTACTTCTGATTTAGCTATTAAGCATTTCAGTAGACCTATAGGCCTACATTCCCTAACTTATGTGGGCTTTTATTAATCACGAGTCTATAATTAAATTTTGTTTCTTCATTATGTAGCTCATATAGCTACTGCTGTTCAGTTCAACTGTTTCGTTTATATTCGCTTGTCTATACATATAGTCTCAGTCAGTTTCTTTTATCACTCCAGATATCAATATTTATTGACTAAAGCACATTAAGGCAACGTTGAGAGATTCCTGTAAGCAACTTTAAAGGAGCCAGATACATACATACATACATACATACATACATGCATACATACATACATACATACATACATACATACATACATACATACATACATACATACATACATACATACATGCATACATACAAACATGCATACATACATACATACATACATACATACATACATACATACATACATACATACATACATACATACATACATACATACATACATACATACATACATACATACATACATACATACATACATACATACATACATACATACATACATATACATACATACATTCATGCATGTATACATACATACATACATGCATATATACAAACATGCATACATACATACATACATACATACATACCTGCCTACATACATTCCGTTCAGAAGTTGATTCTGGCGATAACGATTCCTCAGAGCAACATGATGAAAAGTGTTATTCTATTATTATTTTAGAACTTCAAAGCAAGATTGGAGAACAGAAGACTTATTCCAGTCATCGAAAGTATCCAGCAAACGTCTATGGGACAACACGCACCAGGTTCCATTAACGTTCAAACATAAATAAAATCATTCCAGCTGGAATTGGAGTCATAGTTATAAACGCCTCTTCGTTGAAACAAGTTTGAATCAACAGATGTGTGGGTGATGTAACGTACTCTATCGACAATTCGACGCTCACCACAAACTATGATATTTATAGAGACATGAATCATAAAGGAGATCAATACTCTGCCAGATGACGCAACTTAGACCTACAAAGTCGACAAATCATCGTATAAGTGATCAAAACACTTTTATCTGCCTATTTACTTGGGCTGAATCGTAACAGTAGACATCTGGCTGATGTAGGCTATACGTTACTATATCTATATGCGTTGAAATAAAAATTATCGGGAATATATGTGGAAATACTGTAAGTCGAGCAACTCTTGGTCAACAGATGTGCCTGCGATTAGGCTTTGCAGCGATAATATCGTAGAAGCGTAAACGCCACAAACCTAAGGACTCCATTTACAGCTGCGACTTTTAAGGACTTCAGCTCAGAATCGTACTCGTTTCCTAACATAAGCACTGCTCGAGTAAATTGCCGAAGCCTTGTGGACACTGCAAGAGGCATAAACTGCCGTCATGTGTAACAATAGTTCGGAGAAGTACTCGCTGGGGAGTGGCGAAGCGTGCACGTGCGACCCTCCGTTGCCGCAGTCGAACATTACCAAGGACGTCGGACCAGACAAGAACCTCTCTAGCTCGACGGACTTCGACTCCCTTCCCGTCGAAATGACCTTCAACGAGGAGAGCCTGATGACGATAATCGGATACTCGGTTCTCTGCTTAATCGCAACGATCGGTAACGTTACCGTCTTCTGGACTCTTTGGCGATACCGTTACCGTTCTCGCGTAACCCTCTTCCTCATGCATCTCTCCGTGGCTGACCTGATCGTTGCCCTCATTTACATGCCCCTCGAGATCATCTGGAAGGCAACGGTGTCCTGGGAGGCAGGAGACTTCGCTTGTCGTGTCATGATGTTCTTCAGAGCATTCGGCTTCTATCTATCCTCCTTCATCCTCGTTGCCATCAGCCTCGATCGCTACTTCGCTGTTGCCAAGCCTCTCAGTCTCCAGATCGCTGACCGAAGAGGGAACATCATGCTTGTGGCAGCATGGGCGTTCAGCGTCATCGCAAGCGTTCCACAGGTCAGTCAAGTTTATTATTACGTAACTAGCCTTTACAGAGCAGAACATCCGCGCTCTAGTTCGGCAAAATGTCCTCTTCTGGGGAAACTCTACGTCTGGTTCTAAGGCTAAGCAATGGAATACGTAAAACTGAAGCAGCTCCAGGACAGATCACGTGCTCACAAATCGAATCACGCCACAAAAAACCTTTCACAATTCATTTTAAACCCAACGATTTAAAGATATTTTTAAACGACCTCCAAGTTAGAAAAGACTGCTCAGAATGTGTTATCTCCTCTATCCTCTACTATTCCACAAATCATTAAATCCATTCCTCTATTTGACGAATGTTGGAGATGTTTCCTAGTATTCTTAAATAACCCTTAACATGGAAATCTTTTCAGAACTGGTTAATTCTACTTTTCTTCCACAAATCAGTTATTTCACCGACGCCTCTATTTAGCGAATACAATTATTATAGATTGCTCATTAAACTCACTGTTGAGCCGCATGCAACTGAAATTCTGTGCAGAAATGAAGAGCTATTCTTTCGCATATCTTTCATTCTCTATTCCCATACATCAACACAAACTGCTGAACGAATATATTGGAGGTATTATTTCTTAAACTTACCACTAAGCTACCTACGACTGAAATTCTGTGCAGAAAGGAAGAGCTATTTATTTCCATAGGCCTATCCTTCATTCTCTATTCCCATACATCAACACAAACTGCTGAACGAATATATTGGAGGTAGGCCTATTATTTCTTAAACTTACCACTAAGCCGCCTACGACTGAAATTCTGTGCAGAAAGGAAGAGCCATTTATTTCCATATCCTTCAGTCACTTTTTCCTCCATACATCAACACCAACCGGTGATCTGGACTTTCCTAGACCGACCAAGCAATAGAAGATTAATCTGTTCCACATAAAAATCTAACCGCTAACAGCACGCGGCGTTGCGTCAACGTGATTGATATAGCGCCTTCTCTCTTGGCCGTCAGACGTTCGATATCAGGATTTGCCACACGATCTGCGGCTTTAGCGGTGCTATTATGATACACCCGATTCGCAATTAATCAGCGATGTCATTTAATTTCCTATTTGAAGAATAGATATATGGATTTAATTGTTATTAATTATCTTGTGTATTTATGATAATTTATCTGTCTGGTCTCGTGTACACGTGTTTGTGTGTGTTTGTGTGCGATTGTGTATGTCTCCTCTCTTTCTTTCTCTCTCTCTCTCTCTCTCTCTCTCTCTGTCTCTCTTTGTCTCTCTCTGTCTCTCTCTCTGTCTCTCTCTGTCTCTTTCTCTCTCTCTGAGTCTTTGCCTGTCTGTCTGTCTGCCTCTCTCTCTTTGTCTGTCTCTGTCTGTCTGTCTGTTTCTCTGTCTGTCTGTCTGTCCCTGTCTCTGTCCCTGTCTGTCGCTGTCTGTCTCTCTGTCTCTGTGTCTGTCTTTGTTTGTCCGTTTCATCTGTGTTTTCATTCAATTCAATCGTTTTTGCATACAGAACGTCGCACTGTAACACAAATACATGCAGACAGATTTTTGCTGATAAGCAGAGTGAACCAGAAACAAACAAAAAGACATATGGCTGACCAGACAGGAAGAAACACAGAGGGACACAGAGACATAGTTCAATCCAGCAGACAGACTGAGAAATAAACATACTCAGAGAGATATATATAGACCAACAGATAGACAGACATTAATAAATCACACACCACCTGCGATATTTCTGATTTTGTTTTTCGAATCCGGTGACCGTAATGACCGCAACCATACGACACACACACAAACATACACAAACAAGCACACACAGAAATACATACACATACATACACACACGCATACATACACGCACAAACTCACACACACACACACACACATGCACACGCACACACACATATACACGCACACACACATACACGCACACATACATGTATATACACACACGCACACATTCACATACACGCACGCATACACATACACGCTCGCATACATACGCACGCAGTCATATTTTGGCTCATTATCTGTCGACGGTCGTCAGTCATCATCGAAATCCAGATAATTATCGGAAATAACTCAGAATCAGATACGAAGAGAAAAAGAAAGACTTTGAAAATGTCTCCTTACATTCACAATCGTAAATTCATAAAATGACACCAATCAACTTTCTCTAATGATGATTAGTGTAATACCTATGCATTCATATACAACATACATACATCAATATACATACACACATGCTTACATACATACATACATGCATACATACATGCATAAGCTTACATATACGCACAATCGCACATGCATACATTATGCCCATGCTAGCTGCGACGCTTTTTATTGCCGTCTGTATCGTTTCGGCCGATAACTTTCTCTAAATGCAGAATTTACTCGATAATTCTGACCAGTTTGGACCAACACTTGTTCAGCCTGCGTGTCGGATTTATTTTCAGTTTCATGACGGTGTTACTGCCCATCAAACGGTTTTGTGGCATGTTGTCGTGACCTTTTGTCACAGGAAAGGTCCATCTATAGAGAGGGGGGGACAGGTTTCCAGCTGGACAGTAAATTCTCAGAGCTACAGTCATTCTCGCACCGCCTACGCGCTCGTGAATAAGCTGGTGCCCTGCGCTTAGCTTTCAAGTGGCGCTTTAGAAATATGAAGTTTACGATTACGATTACAATTACGATTACTATTACAATGAGTAGACTTGGAACCGGAGGAGCAAGGGTGAAGTGAGTCTTTCGATGGGTACCCCTGCGGTGGTGAGGGATCTCACCCGATCAATTCATCGACAACTGAACGGAGTCGAGACCAGTGATCCCGTCATTAATAAAAACAACCGGAACGTGCACTTCAGGAGGAACCGGAACGCCGGTTTCAGGCGCCATGTTATAGTCAAAGAAAGAACCGAAACGGCGTTGCGGTCGTCCAAAAAAGAATCCGAACGCCTTTCCGGTGCGTTCCGGGCGCAAATGATCCCTGGGACTCGTTACTATAATATAATAGCGACCATAAAACCATATTATGGTCGCTTGAGAAAAACTCTAAATTTACATCTGCCTGTTATTGATCGTGAATCACAGAATAAATATCTCAGCCACTTACCGGTTCGCCGACGATGAATGCCTGTTCACCTGTTGCGATGGATCAAGAGATTTCTCAACTGCATGTCGACTTTCATCTTCAAGAGCATGTTGCACGCTGGGAGAAAACGTGTGCCGTCGTAGGCCGATCACAAGTTTATCGCCTTTCATCTTTTCTCATTTTTAATTCCAAGTGGTTATGGGTCTTTGAGGACGTCGTGTTCTGTCTCGTTTGGAATATATATTAGTTGGCGACTCTTATAGTTATCTGAGCCAAGATTGTTGTCCAGTCAATGAGATTTAACATCTGTTATAGACTATTATTTTGTTGTTCCAAGTCGTGCAGCAAGGCGTTTCACGGTTACTGTTGTAAATCTGATCTAAGATATTTAATTGCGCGGAATATATTGGTTTGTCCCCAGTGCATTAGTGATGAACTGCCCTTTAACTATGCCGAAGACGACACAGAACCCTCATATGGTTGGTTACGCGATGCCTGAGCCTTATATAGACCGGCCACTACGTCATAGATCTACCCGACTTAAGGCCAGAGCTTAGCTATTAACCGATGAATCTGGAAACCGCTCCCTATACTGAATATTGTTGACACAAACCCTGACTACAACTATTTCTCCATTGTTACCTGTAATAACCTATACACCTCTCCCAACTCTCTGGGCTCAAAACTTGCCTCATTGCCTTCTTTCTTATGGATTATTCACATCAACTGTCGTAGTTTACTACCTCACTTAACCGAAATTAGGGACTTACAGTAATAGATACTGCCTATTTCCATTGTGACGCTGACTGAAACCTGGATAGGCAAAAATAGAGAAGACTTCATAAACATCCCTGGGTAGGCCTACCAGTTTGTGCTTAGATCGAGGGGCAGCGTCAGAGGAAGGGGGGCGGTGTGAGATTTCTTGATCAGGTCAAATGTTACAATGTAACTAACTTTGAGTGATTATTCTTGTGAGTCTCATTTAAGACTCGTTCTATCCTGGTGGGAGCTATATATAGGCCGTCTGGTTAAGAGTTGGATGAGTTCTCTGAGGATATTGAATGTTTACTTCCTGAATTATTATCTATAAATAAAATAATGAAGTACTGACAGTGTGATTCTCCTTACAGATTTTATTTTAGTTATAGTTACAGTTATAGTTAATGATTTTTTATTTTAGTTATAGTTATAGTTATCACACTGAGTACTGATACTGGACGACTTTAATACTGACGTTCTAAAGATAAATTCGCATAAATAAACAACCAATTTATAAAATGGCATGCTAGCTCATCAGTTTCTGCTATTTATAACTAGACCGACAAGAAAAACAGATCACTCCGTTACTCTCATTGATAAATTTTTTTACTAATGCTTGGCAACGTGCAACCACTTCTTCGAATTTCCAAGACAAAATGTCAAGAGCAATACAAATATACGCTGGGCTTCCGTACGAAATAACACGTGTCGTGTGAGACGATAATATTTACACACAGGACTATCAGCTAAAATGGATGGCTTCGTCTTTTGACCAATGGTCGAATTATGTGCATTTGACGCCTGAGTGATATTAATGGTTTGCCAACCGGGGTCTATTACTTACAGTCTGGATGTTGTATGAAGACAGCTCAACTGTTGTTCATAACATAAAACAAAGTACGGAAGCCGAACGGTTCATTTGCCTCTCAATGGCCAGAGACCGACGTACCGCCGACGCGTCCCATGAAGTTGTTTGCAATAACAAAAACTAATACGGTCGCCGCATTCGTTAACCTGGAAGTTCTCGGACGTTTTTATTAAGGTCGACGACCGTTGGCGTCAGGCTGGGACGAGGGAAAATTAAACGGGGTTTAGAGATCAATCAATCAAACGGTCAGTTGGACGGTTAGTCAGTAAGCCAGTAAGCCAGTAAAGGAAATCGAGTCTTAGAAAGCATTCTAGATCATCAAGATGTCTTCGCCATGTTCTTAATATGGAGATGATTACTCGCTATACCCAGTAGAATATGTCGCAAATGAGAGTAGGCCTACCAAAGACTACTTAAATGTTCTCTGTTTTCAACTTTGTCTCTTTTAGTAAGTAAATCATATAATGATAGTAAGTACTGTTTTAATTCATTTCCGGTCCTCAATATGGTAATTATTTTTGTTCGGGTGCTGTAATTAAAACTTTGACCAAAGAAATTCTTTAAGGCTTGTTGAAGATTCTTCTAT